>CM074508.1:6291372-6364725 GCA_037389245.1 Oryzias sinensis | reverse complement strand
CGCCTGTGTTTGGCAGCGGAGCGACCACCAGTGTGTGAATGTGTGAGTGAATGTGTGTGTGACTGGGTGAATGGGTCTGTGACTGTAAAGCACTTTGTCCTTGTAGGAAGAAAGGCGCTATATAAGTATACGCCATTTACCATTTACGCCATTTGTTTTAAAAAATCATTTTCCTACATACCAGTAAGACGACTCGATCTCTGAGGCTCCGCCTTTCGCTCTGTGTGACGTCATCCTAGAGCCGGCCTCAGCAGTGTGTCTGCATTTCGCCCATGAAAACAAATAAGATCTGAACTTGTGCAAAGAGGGATGTGGAAATTGTGCATATAAAAGGGAAGCATTTAGGTGATTCACAGAGAAAGTGGGCGTGTCTGTTAGCCTAGGGGCAGAGCTGGCAGCTCAGACTCTTCCTGGAAGGGGCGGTTCCTCACTTTGTGATGTCACAATGTGAGGACCCGTTTTTGTGGATTGGGAGGGGCTGGTGCTTTGGAGCTGTTCCTCATGAAGAATTAACATTATAACACACTTAAAAGCTCAAAAAGTTGATTTTGCAGGATATAGACCCTATAAGATAAAAACCAACTGAGTTGGACATTGTTTTCTGTGAGGACTGGTATTCTACAGCTCTTAGAAGAATTAAGACAAACAGAAGAGTTCTTTCTGGAAGTAATGTTTTAGTCACGTTTTGGGACAATTTCCCACATACTTGGATTCTAACATGAGTCCTGTGCCCACGTAGGAATATTAGGGTCTTCCGACCCCTAAGTAAAGATGTCAGTCAAGCAAAATTTCCCTCACCGCAGTCATCGCACAACGACGGATTTTACTACTGTGGAAGAGACCAACTCCATCATCCTCAATGTCTTTTTTAAAACTGGAAAAAATGAAGTTCTCATTAAAAAGATCAAAAGTACTGTTTCATAATGATGGAGCCCCTCACTTAAATACTTCAAAATGCTACCAGCAGATACTTCAATCATCACATGAATGGAGGGACAAGCATCTCCTTATTTTCCTTTTTGTTTTCTCTTTTTGGCTGTATTTATGATTTATTCTTACATATTTCTGCTAACAGCATAAGCATGACCTTAGCTTGAGGAGGCTGGGAAGAGTGTAAACATATGGATGTTGTATGAAAGACACAAAACGCTCAATAAAGTGTTTACAAAAATAGTTTATTTTGAAACAAACATTTACTTTGTCAAGACCGGCCAAAAATGAAACGCACCAAAAAAAGCTTTTGTAGTAAAATACTTTTTTTTTTTTTTTTTTAATCATGGTGCAGTGTGTGAACATTTGACAACAAACCTTCTCTTCTAAATCTAAATGCGAAACCGTGTCAGGAGCAGCCAGAAAGCGCCATCTGTGGTAAGACCTGGACTAAAATCTGCTGATCACTGGCGGGTAAGAAACGACAGAAGGATTACATGACATGGCTTGTAATGCAATATGCAACCCTGAGATCAGAGCGAGTAACAGCATAAGGCTTTTAAGTGGTTGCAGTGGGGAGTGAGTAACATGCTATCCCTTCATAAAAGGGCTGAGAACAGAGATAATAGAAGTATTACTTCACAGTGAAAGCAAGTCCTTGTGGTAGCAGAGATGACACTGTTTGTGATGATGAATGTGCGTATGATTTTTCACAGCTGTTTAAAAGGGAATATAGATTTTTCTTGCTAGAATTGAATGTTTTCGCCCTCCAGTCAAGGGCCACAAGGTCAAAAGACGTGAAACGGGTGAAAATCGGTTGTATGTGCATTTAATCCTGCCACTCCTTTTAGAAATGCACCGTTCATCACACAGTAAAAAAATTGGAGATTATTTCTGTAAACAGAATTTTTTTTTTAAATCACTTCCATAACATTGCAACAACAATCAATGAGTTCATGTGTGAAGTTGTTGCTACAACCTTCTGCCTCACACATGACCATGGATATTCTTTTCCCCTAATTTGGACTTGAGCCTCTAACAATTGTTTTGTTTTTTTTTATTAGAAATCTCTGATGCTTTATTTTGTATTAAATAATATAAGACCTCTACAGAAATATACCTTTAACTTCACATAAGTGGTGAATTTAATGCTTAAAAGCTTGTTCTATGATGTCATCAACATTCCCTAAACTAGGACGGTTCGGCAGGTTCGATTCCCGCCTTGTCCGCCCATGTGTCGAAGTTTTTATGGGCAAGACACTGAACCCCACCTTGGTGGAAGGTTGGCGCCAGTTTTCGGCATCGGAGCCGCCATCAGTGGGTGAATGTGTGAAGGGGACTGTGACTGTAAAGCGCTTTGGGCCTTCAAGGAAGATAGTAAAGCGCTATACAAGTACACGCCATTTCCCCTCAGACGTCTCTGCAGGAGTAGGTGAGATTGCAAACATCATTGTTTTATTCTTTGATTTGTCAGCTCTCCTCTCATGTGGCCATTAGCCCAAAAAGATCTTAAAATCAGAACCCCTTGACGATTATTAGTCAGTTGACTCTTGGTATTCAGATATGAAGCAGTGTTGCAACACAGTTCAAATGAGAAACGTCTTTCTCCTAGAGCTGCCAGCTGCTGAGTTCAGCTTTCCAGATGAGGATGCCTGTCAAACCACATCAGTTACTGGATCTTTAGGGCTCCTTAAAAGGCAGCGACTGGGAATTTGCCGTAAACTTCAGCCATCAACGTTGAGTTTAAACAGTATATATTCCTTTTCCAAGTGTTCAGATCTGACTGCTTCTTTACTTTTTACATCAGGGGAATACCATCAAATGGAGGACTTTGTTCTGCCTCCATTTCAGACAAAAGTAAAATAAATCATTCTTTGGTTCATTTTGTGAAATGTATTATTGGCCCATTTTTTCTTCAAATGCATCGTAATTAATTGGGAAGGAAATGAAGCAGCATCCAGTTGGCCCATATAACAGTAACATGGTTGGTTCTCACAAAGCGCACATCTAAAATTACTCAGCAAAGAAGTGGAGGCGGTGGATAAATTCAGTTCCTGGGAGCGATGCTGAAAACCTGCTGACAAGGACAGAAAACCCCCCATAGTTTCTCAGAACAGCCTAAATGTTCTTTGTTTCTGGGCAGTTTTAGGCGAACCAAGCTGCCTCTCCAACTGCTTTTACAGAGGCATCATACAACGGGCTGGATGTGATTGCTGTGTGCCATCTGTGAAAACAGTCCGGCTGGACATAAGGGTTTTTGGCTTACCTTTTTTGTTCTTATTGTGCAAACATAAGAAGGTATTAAACTTGTGCGTTAAAGAATGTGTTGACTTTTGAGTGTGAATTTGCCAGTTTCCAACTCTGGTTTTAAGGTATTCATTTTTCTGAATACTTACATACAAACCTGTTTGTTTTTTTGCTATAATGTTGTGAAAGCCATGAAACCATTTCTGTTTGGCTTTTTTCTGATCAGACGTTTCATAACCAACAACTACAGTGTTGTCAGGGACAGCACCAACCCAGGCCAGTCCTGGTTCCATCTCCTGAGATCAGCTCCAAGGTTCAGAGTAGTTAAATCAGAACAATTTCCCCCAATTACTCAACTTCCACCACATGTAAGCTAAACTGTAGTCCTCTTTTTTCTTTGGGTTAAATCTCTGGCATTTGTGCAGTTTTTAACGATGCACTAATCCTTCAACACTGTCAAAGTTGCTGCTCTTCATGGGGTGGGTAGGGCTAGAAAGTGGAGACAAGATTGGGGTTAGAGGCTGGAAAACATTGGGCCAATCAGCTGTTGGACCAAGGCTGTGGGGTACATAAGTGAATCAACAGTAAAGGATGAACGAAAGTATGAGAATAAAGGCGGAACCAATAATTGAAATTATGCCAAAGATTGACTAGCTAAATAAACTGGAGGCTGCACAGTGTTGGTCAGCGGTCAGTGAATAAGTTAGGAGGTAGGCCTGAAGTTGCCATGGTGACATTCACAGAGCAGAATTATGGATTTCAAAAAGACATTCTTCATTAATCTACAGAGTTTCTGTGGATGCTTGTGAGAAGGAAGGGTCATTCAAATGATTAAAATAAAGCTTCTCAACTGTCTGAGGAATTGGGCCTTAATTACAGGATTTAATCCCTGAATTATTCCAAATATATACGAACCTGATTTAGGTATAGAGAAAGACCACTCCGGAGACATTAACCTGTACTTTGTAGAGCCCCAGAGTAAAGCACATTTATTGCAATTATGTTTCAGACAGGTTGAAATAAACTGAGGTATTATGGTTGTTTTCTGGCTAGAGTCTCCCATGATACATATTTTAATTACACAAGTCCCTGTTCAGATCCCGGCTCTCTCTTTATTTGTTTACTTTGACTATTGGTCCTAATTGTCAAAGTTACGACTGAAAACTCTTGCTAAAATTATGTTAGAACTATAATTAGAAGAGCCTGTCAAAGAAGATTATCATTTGTGACACTGCGTGTTGAAATTCACTTGAAGATGTGGATGTAACGTTTAAAGGATAAATCCTCTGGGGATCAGGCATGGTTCATGCAGATGTTCTGATCGAAGTGGGACTTATTAAGCATCATGAAAAAAATACATAAATAAGAATCGTGAAAAATAACTGCAGCAAGAATACACCTTGGGAATAAAAAAACACTATACAGTATTTATTTTTAACCTTCAGAGTTGCACCTGCTTTTAAGAGGAATATTGTAAAGATGTGATTTTTTTTTCCATTCTGTCGAGTCTTTTTGTGCCCTGTGTCATTATATATACCCGCTTATGTTTGCTTCTTCTTTCTTACAGTTTATGGTGAGGCCTCCTGGTCAACTGGGGGGTGATGGGAAAACACCATCTCCTGATGTAATATTTAGCTGTACAAATTGTACATGTTATAATCCAATAATTTCAAATGTAATATGAAATGCTAGGCTAACAGGAGTGTGTAGCTTGGAATACATGGTAAATGGCATTGCAGCATGCAGGCCTCTTGGTACTCTTTGGTGACTTTAGATGACTTTCTGGGTTTATTCAGCTCTTTGTGGAATCCCCATTTCAGGGATTACAGAGTTCCTCCACCGACATTTAGGCATCCCAAGACATATAACTGCTGAAACCATTACATCCCAACTTGAATTTAAAAGGTGAAACCTTTGGTAATCCTGATAGGAACTTTTGCTAATACGCATTTGAAACTCTGGTTCATCTCTGCATGACACCGTTAAAGAAACCCTCCGTTTCTTAGCCAAGTGGATCTGCATCCTCCAAGTGCCTGCAGGATTTGACAGCAGAAATCTGCATGACCAGCGACTGGGATTCGATGGGAACTCTGAGTCAAACTCTCTGCTCACTCTCTGTTTCTGATGTTATGATTACTATTTTATTCTTTGTTTGTTAATGAAAGGATATCAATCAATCGATCAAGTTACCTTCCAACTCTCAATGCTCAGGCTGCTCATTACAGCTGCACCATTTCTATGAAGATGGCCTCTTTTAACCATTGATCAAATCATTTTATGAATTTATTTGTGATTTTTTTTTAAGTTGTATATTTGACGGCTTATTATATGACTTTTTATATTTTAAGGCATTCATCAAGGAACCTGTCAGGCTTTTTGTTGTTGTTGTTCTTGCTGTTGTTCATCAATAGGTTTATCTAGTTATGGTGGTAACGCTTTCTTTTACAGTACACCACTTTACCACCACTTAGGAGGGGGGAGGGCGACATAAAAGGAAAGGGAAAGGGCCTGAATTACCTTTTTTTGTATATGCTGTTTTGCAGATATTTAAACTTTTTCTTACTGTTCAAATTTTTCTAGTTACTGTGCTGCTTTTTCCTATATGTATGTCAACCAGTGCTGTATGCGATGGAGATGTCAATTTCCATGCGGGAACCTCCCAAATGGATAAATAAAGTTGTTTATCTATCTATCTATCTATCTATCTATCTGTCTGTCTGTCTGTCTGTCTGTCTGTCTGTCTGTCTGTCTGTCTGTCTGTCTGTCTGTCTGTCTACAGTACTTACCGCGTAGTTCAGTGGTTGTGGTTTGGTTATCCAGTTCAGTTATGGATACCGAAGGAGACAAGACCACACTCTAAAAAGAAAAAAGTTAATCCAACTTAAATGAATCACTTCAATTGGTAATACGTAACTGAATTAAGTTTATTCAACTTAATTTTTTTATGTTTATCCAACTCAATTGAATATCTAACTTAATTTTTTGTTACTTTTTTTATATTGTTTATACAACTTAATTTGACACATTTTTCTAAAGTTTCAACCAACAGACCTTGTAATTTCCATATCAAAGACATGATTGACCCAGCAACGTCTCACACTACAAGGCAGGAACTCACGTGTCGTGAGCTCAGACTTTAATATTGGAACATCTGATGTTTTTCTTCACAAGGGGGTTGGTCATCGTCCCCTCCCAAGCTCTAACTCATGGTGCAGAATGAAATGGACATAAAAGTATTAATTACTGGTTAAAACAGAGTAAAACAGCTAGACAACAAAACACATCGACAATAACTCACACTTAAACCCCAATCTGTCCAGACAGGCAAAGAAAATGGTATCCCACAATTCCTTGCGCTGCCTTACAATATGATGTCATGATGCATTGACAGCTTTACACCAAAGTTACACCTACTTAATTGAATTAAGTTGATTGAAAGTAAAATAACTATGTCAGAGAACAACGTGGTATTTTTAAGTTGAATGAACTCAAAAAAATGATTTATTTTCACCAAAGTAAATAATTAAGTTAGAACTGTCATGGTGCCTCTGTCAGACTCCTCCCCCTCCCCTCTCTGCTTGGCTCCTGATTAGACGCAGCTGCTTCCACTGACCTCATCTTCCGCTAGCCTTCATAAGGAAATCCAGGACCAGGATTCATCGCCAGTTCCTTGTTCCCCTATGGTGCATAGCATGGTCGCCACGTTCTTAGCCACAGTCTTTGTTTCTACTCTTGTCTAAGCCTTGTTCTCCGTATGCCTCCAGGATTCATTCACCACGAGTGGTTGCAGCAGTCATCCTCCCCTTGGATCCAGGCCACAGAAAACCTCCTGTCTCACCACGAGCCTCTGCCTCCTAACGGTTGATCCCACCAGTGACGCCACGGGCCACCGAACCGAACCATCCTCGCCGACGGTTTTCCCAGGGACCCCACAGCTCTGCCAGGACCCATCTACTAACTGAGAATCAATATTAAAATCTCTTTCTCTCACCCACAAACTCACCTGTGTTTCTCCCAGGTTCCAGCGTCTGGGTCTGTCCGTTACGCTCGCCATGACAAGAACCATGTAAAAAAAAAGTTCATCTTTCCAACTACAGCCCAAGTACTCTTTTTACAGTGCAGGGGTCGGCAACCTGAACCTCTCAAAGAGCCATTTGGATCAGTTTCCCACAGAAATGAAAGCACAGGAAGCTGCAACACTAGGGGTGTTAGAAAAAATGTTCGCTGATATATCCCGATAGCTCATCTGGCCACAGTTGTATTGATTCAAAATGCTGCCAGGATATTAATTTAATCATTTATTTTAATTAATGAGCGTGATGATTAATTTGATCTTTTGTCCATTTTCTTCAGCCTTGAACAGACTTTTCTGTCTTTGTTGCAGGGTCTAAGCCCCTCCCCCGCCTCTCTACCTGTTCTCACCTCTGAAGCTCCAAGTTGTTTTCCCCCGCGTGCAACCCCCCCTCCAGCGTGTTCTACACAGGCAGCATACGGTCATCACATAGCAGCAAGTTGGACAGGATAGTAGGGGCGCCCTAACAAAAATTTAATTATTTTTACGTTGAAATGGGTGTTTTTAGTCTAGGGGGAAAAAATACCTTTTTTTGGGCATTCGTGTGTCCCCTACCAGATTACCACTGACAGTCTTCTTAGAAGATCTTTCCATCCCATAATAGACTCTGTTCACACTCCGCCGACACGCCCCCTCCGCGTGTTAACGCTGTGCTCTCTTCCTTCTGCCTGCTCGCTCTACCCGACGGTGTTAAAGGCACCACGACAATCTTAAAACATGATAATTATTTTACGAAAAAAAAAGAGAGCCGCAGCACAGAGAGGAAAGAGCCACAGATTGCCGACTCCTGAACTAGACAAACCATATCTATACCAGGCAGCAGTGGATGCAGTTTGTTAGCAAAATCATTTGACCTGCTTCACAGAAGCTGATTTAATGAAGAATGTTCTGAGTTTGTAACAAAGCTGCTACTTTAATGAATATATGTTATGACTAGTCAGGTTGGTTATGCTTGGTTAGGGTTAGGGTTGCTCTAAACAGTGATAGGACGGACAGTTTTGGGTTTGAAAAAAAGGCAAAAAATATATAGAGCTTGCCTCTACAATAAAGGCAAAACATATGTTCTATATAGGTTTGGAAGCTAAATTCTGACGAAATATTCTGTAAGCATATTTCGATCAGTGCGAGATAGCAGCATTGCCCCCTCCCCTCCTCTCCCCTGGTCCCGCAGCTGCTTACATTTACAGCGTTCAGGTGTTTAAGGAGTAGTCTACAAGCCGTAACAGAGCATCTCATTCCGATTCCATTAAAACATCACGTTGCACAAATTTCATTGCTGTCCATATTTGCATTAATGCTGCTTTTGCAGATAACCTCACAGACATAAATTATTGTATAGAAATCTAGTTTAAGTGGAAAAAACTGGGCTTTCTGTCGGAGCTTCCTCTTTAAATTAAGAGCCACTTGTTCTTTTATTTACTCGAGAGTTGCATTATGACATATTTTCAATGCGCAGCAATTTTTAGCTCGCCGCCCACTGGTGCTCATCCAGACATGAAACAAATGCAGCTTCAATGTTAAAGCAGGCGTGCCGAATGTAAATGTGGCTGAGGTGTTTGCGTCGGGCAGGAGATGCATCAGGCAAAGGTTAGTCACATTTCACAGTAAAGCAGGTTAAGCATTTACTATAAATACAACAGAAAAAACTGAATTCTTCTCATAAATTAGAGCATACTTCCCTCCTTAACATCGACCTATCACAGCTGTTGTGTGTGAGAAAGTAACATTAAAAGTCTGAGTAAACAGAACACAACCTAATGTGTGAGACGTGGCAACCTGCAGTGTTTTGTGTTGTTTTGAGGCCCACGTAGAGTGAGTTGAACAGCTCCCGGCTGAATTAGGACCCCTGCTGGCCCTCTGTGCACCGTTTCTCTCTCTCATTCCTTCTACCATGATCCAACATGTCCTTTAATAGCTTTCTGTCACGTCAGAGTAAGTGACGGTGGCTCTGGACAGATTTTATTCTCTATGTGAGGAAATGTGTTCCACTCACGTAATGACATCCTCTTTGTAGTGGCTTTACGCTAAATGATGCGTCAGAGGTGGATTTTTCTTTGAAATTTACGTTTCTTCGTCATTTTGTGTCTCTTTGAAGAAGGTTTGCATTCCTTTGAAGTAAGACAACATCATTGAAGTTTTATCTTAATCTCTTTGAATTTATATATTCAAAGATAATTGAACTATTTTTCCTCTATTGTAAATGTATTCTTCTTCTTTTATCAACAGCTTTGAGTTTTGTTTTCCTCCTGTTTGCAGAAGTTGTGCATTTCCTGAGGCGAGGCACAGCTGTGGTTACAAAGCGGTGATGAATTTCATCAAATCAAATTTCTATTTATGCTGCTTTTAAACCCAACATGGAACAAACCACAAGCGATGCTTAAACCACAGACACTAAACAGTATTAACAATAACAAAGTTAAAGTATTAACAAAGTTAAGACATAAATCCAGAACAAACATTGTGGAGCTTCTAAAATTTAAATCACCTAAAGAAAGAGGTTGGAAATCAAATTTTTACCCAATGAAGTGGGAAACTCGAACACTGAGGCAACAGCCTTCTTTGTTAAGCTGAAAAAAAAGTTAAATTAAATGTATTTATTCCAATGTGACAACATGGAGATGAGTAATACTGACTGTAGGTATCACACAAAAACAGGCATAAATAACAAAAGTGTAAACCAATTATGTAAAAACAAAAATGAATCAAAAAACTTTTTAAAAAACAGTAGCTTTGTGTGCATTTCATTAATGAGTTTAGTGAGAGATGATGCCTCACAGCAAAGAGTGACTGAAACACTGTCCCAAGCTCGACAGTGGATTCACCCTGGAACTGTTTGGGGTTCACTCAAAGTGAAGAGACGATCCTTTGCTGACTTCCATCAGAAAATCGAAGTTGGTGAGTCTGCATTTGTGCACATTTGTCTCTTTTTCGTTGACATTCACACCAGGCCAGGAGTTTGTTGAATTGGAAACTCACACCTGGCCTGCTGGGACACAAACTGCGTGAATGACACGCTCCTTTTCTGCTCGCCGCCCCTCTGGGTTAATTCGGTCCTGATCCCATAAGCAGCACTGCACTGATAAACTTAACGGCTCACCAGTGAGCTGAGACTGTAGTCTTTGTCTTCACTCTCTGTAGGCGAGTCTGGCCTCAATAATCTAACAGGACAGCATTTTCTGCTAAAGATGGTGAACTCAAGCATGCTATATGTAATGCAACGATTTGTTTGGGGTCCTTGAGTTTTCCAAAGAGGATCTTCCTGAGTGTCTTGAACTGTGTCACAGATGATGTTTTGCAGCAAGAAGGGGAAAGAAAAAAGTCTTCTTGTGATGGACACATACACCCTCTGCCCATCATCTCCCGCATGAAGCCACTCCAGTGGGTGGAGTCAGGCTGCAACCTGAGGCACCGCAGGCCGGGGAGCATTAGCGCCGGCAGAACCCGACTCTACAAAACCCCCACCACTGTCAGAACAGTGGCACCGGACATTGATGAGGGATGAGAGTGTTTAAAACCATCTCAATTACTCCGGGGGGGCACAAGAATTGCAATGCACATGTGCTGCGATATATCTGTGCAAATGGCAGATAAAACTCTACTCAACCACCATTCTGTGTGGCTCGCTCTGCCTCCCAGGTAAATGCAGGGAGGACGTTTACCTGACAAGACCAAAGCAGTGCAGTTTTCTGCAATGTTTATCTCGTAAGTACTATTGCATTTTGTAGTTAATTAAACAGTTTGGAAACAATTTTGATGAGTTTTGCTTCAAGCAAAGCTTTCTGGAAACAAATGCCTCTTTCATTATGTTCCATCATTAAGTAAAAAGAAAACAAAATGATGCAGATTTTTACTCTCTAAAGGCACTTTAACAATTAAAAGTCACCGGAGAAAAGCTGACTTTTTATTAAAGCCAATGCTTTTAACAAGACAGCGATTTTAAATTTGCAATGTAAAACTATTATTATCATTATTGCTTTTAAAATTTGTTTTTGTTGGAAAAAGTTGTATCCATGAATCTGTCATTTTGGCTAAAACCTTAGTAAACTAAATAAGGCCTGCTGGAAACAATGTGTAAACCTTCCTGCACGTCAGGCGGAAAAAGTAGTTTCCTGGTGTGGGCGGGAAGCTGTTGACCTCGACTTGAAATATTGTCTGGTGGTGGAAGGAATATTTCAGAGGTCTCCTCAACCTTGGTGACTCATGTTCTGTTGAGAATGTTGAAGATATATAATGCTTTTCTACCTTCTTGTAACCCTTGTGCTATCCTAGGCACTTTAACTTTGGGAGTTGGGTCATTTAGACCCACTAGACAGGGCTCTGAACCTTTTTTCTTCAATGATTTGTGATCTTCACTGGTGTCCATGGATTACATGAAATCTTTCCACCTTTATCTGTCATGAGGGCGATGACAAGGCAGACCCAGTTGCTGAAACCCGGAAGAAACTCAGACACGGGAACGTAGTTAAAGATTTAATATTAGAAGCAGACTCCAAGTACTAAAACGTAGTAGCAGGTGCAGGTGAGTCTGGATCTTGGTTTCGGTGAGAATCCAGATGAGCGTCTTGGGAGTAACGTCCATACGCCGGTGGGCGAGGAGGAACACTGTGATGAGCGATCCGGAGCACAGCGAGGAGGACTGCTTGACCAGAACAGCGGGGGGCGAGAAAGGAACCAGCAGCACCCGTGGAGGTAGGGACCTGGAGGCGTATGACAGGAGGAGGTCAGTACGAGGCTTGGATTTAGGTAACAAGTTACTTAGCTTGAGGCCTGAAATAAGCACCAGAGAGTGTAACGGACTGGCGTAGAATGCTGGGGTGGATCTCCTTAAGAGGGTCTGCAGGATGATGATGTGATGAAGGGCAGCTGGTTCCAATCAGAGAGCAGCGAGGGAGAGGCAGCTGATGGAGGCACCGTGACATTTATCCACCTTTGTCATGGTAGGGAGAACATGTCAATGTAAGGGTTGGGTCATCTAAGATAGCACAAGGGTTAAGGTCTAGAGTGCTTTACAGTCACAGTCCCATTCATCCACGTACACACATTCACACACTGATGTGTGCCAACCCATGACCACCAGTAACAATGTGGGGTTCAGTGTCTTCCCCAAGGACACTTTGGCATATAGGCGGGAAAAGCAGTAACTGAACTTGCAATCCACCGATCAGCGGTTGACCGCTCCACGCTTGCACCTTGTGGACTCCCCTCTGGTGTCCAGTAAAGGAGAGTATTTTCTTTGTGAGTATGAGATCCAGGGAGCCTCACTAGAGGCCGTTGGGTTCCAGAAGTGCTGGAGCAGAAGCTTGGTTCACATAACAAACGGGTGCATGTTGGACTCCCGCAGACCTATTCTCTATCAGTGGTTCTGTTCATAATCTTCATAATCAGAATTTCTAGGTGCAGCCAGTGTTCTGTAAGCGGAATCCTAGTTGGCACTTTAAGGGTTCTGGGGGAACTATGCAAACTGCATCCTTTGCTGCCTGGTATAAATAAAGTTTGTTTAGTCTCTCCTTCAGTGTGCATAACTCAGCAAACGGAGAATGAAAGGTGTAGCTGAAGTGACCTGTGCCTTAATTGTCTTGTTCCCAGTTGAGGCATTTCCATAACAGCCAGGGGCCAGAGAGGACCTGGGAACCACAGGATTTCCTATCTACTTTCTGCAGAGGATGTTGTCTTGTTGGCTTCATTGAGGCAGGACTTCCAGTATGCTCTGTGTGTTGGCACCAGAGTACGAAAAAGCTGGCACGAGGGTTGGAGGTCATTGTTCATAACCAGAGAAAGGTAGTTTGTCCCTTCTATAAGGGTGGACAGTTCCTGCCTCAGGTGGAGGAGTTCAAGTAACTTGAGGTCTTGTTGATGATTTAGGAAAGATCAGAGCGTGAATTATAAAAGGAATTAAGCCAGAAAGCACAGCTCTCAATTTACAAGTTGATCTTTGTTCTAATATCCCCCTCAGATGAGGTCTCAGATAGAAAATTGTTTTTCTCCATAGGGTGGCTGGGTGCTCCTTTAGAGATAGGGTGGGGAGCTCGGTCACCCAGAGGATGCTCCCCCGCATTCTTTCTGGGGAAGTGTTTTAGGCATGTCCCACTAGGCTGGGACCCCATGGAAGACCCAGGACACACTGGAAAGACTGTGTTTCTGGCCTTGAAATAACCTGAGATACCCCCAGAGAAGCTGGCAGAAGTGGGCAGCGAGGAGTCTGTGCATCTTACTCAACCCTGGTTCAGGGAACACCTTCCTGCATTTTTTTAAATCCTTCTCTGCTAAAACACACACCTGTCCTTGGTATATGCTATTACCTGACTTCTGTCTAAAGATGAGCTAAATCAGGTGTGGTCAAGGCAGAGCAATATGAAAAACATGCCAGATACTGTTCCCCGAGAATCAAGGTTGGGAAACAGTAGGTCAGACTGCTCCTCCTTAAAAACTAATTAATATGAATTGACAAAATCAAGTTATTTGGGGCAACCGGGGTGCAGAGGTAGAGCGGTCAACTTCTGAACAGAAGATCTCAAGTTTGGTCACTGCCCTGGGTCTATTACTTGAGGTTTTGATCCTGTCTTGCCTGTCCATGTGTGCATGTGTCCTTGTGCAAAACATTCAACCCTGCATTAGTGGTTATAGGTTGACACCAGTGAGTCTCCATTAGTGTGTGAATGGGAATGTTCAGTGCTCTGGGAAAGGAGAGTAGAAAAGCGTTATTTAAGTATGCACTATTTACCATTTTCCAAAAGAAATTGACACGTCAATTTTCATTGGCAGAGGATTCAGTGGTGTGTGCTTCACATCATTGAGGTTTACATTGAGCTTTATGCCTCAAATTATGGTTCTTTTTTTGTGGACAACCAAAGCAAAACAAAATCTTTGCAGTAAGTCCACTGACAAGAGGAGTCTTCTTGAGCCATACATTACAGCAGAAAAGAGTAAACATGGTTCTGACAACATGTTAGTAACTTACTGGAGTGTAGTGTTTTTTTTCTCCCATGGTCCCCGGTTCAAGGTCAGGCTGGGGGACCTGAAACAGAACAGAATTCTCTGTTGAGCGTGCATGTTCTCCCTGTGCATACGTGGGTTTTCCCCCGGTTTCCTCCAGACTGTCAACCTGTCCAGGATGTCCCCTGCCTTCGCCCAGGCTCCAGCAGCCCTGTGATCCCAAACCCGAGCAGCCCTGTGATCCTGTGACAACATAGGTAAGAAGATGAATGAAGTAAAACATTTGATTTGATTAATTTCAAGCATTGTAGTGAAAGCAATAAAGAAATTACACATATTTATCAAACTCATTACAGAAATGATGAAATGCATAGTTTAAAAAGACAAAAAATAAAACAAGACAAAAAAGTCACTTAAATCACATTTGCTTAATTAACTATAGAGATAATTTACTAAAGTTAATTTATTGCTTGAAAAGGAGCGGGAAGCAGTGAACTTATACAATCCAGGTTTTGAAATCCGGTTCTGATCAAATAAGATTCTCTTAAAGTAACAAAATCCAGTGCTTATTGATTATTGATGATCTTCAGAAAACATTCATTCACAATTTCAGTATACAGTAACGGTACCTTTATGTAATAATCATTGATTATCGTTAGAACACATTCTAACATTAAACCAGTAATTATTGCTACACTTTGGAGGTCGCCACAGCAAATCAGCTGATTCGCACAGGTGGTTTTGGCAAAGATTTTTACGCTGGATGATTCAAATGCAAATAACTAAGAGTCACTGCTATTCCTCCACTGTCATGCTACATTCACACAAGACATGTGATGCCTGTGCTTTTAGCCCACGGTGTTCAGACTGGACAGTCACTACCCTACTAGCGCACATCTGCCACCTACTGTTGAAAGAGGCTTGGTGCAAAAGGTTGAAGCAGTACAGACCTCGTGAATCTTGCTCCAGGCTTTTTCTTATACAGCTCCATCCAGTTCTGTACGTTGAGCCCAAAAACAGTTTTAAAAACAGACGCAGTAACGCGTGAACGTGGTGTGAACATAGATTCAGAGATTCAGATGTGAGATGAACCAATCTGTGCTGTGATAACTAAGAATGCTTTGGACTGCTTGATGCTATTACATCACAAAGGACAAACTGTTATCATTGCATTTAATGTGGTGGTACATCTATGGAGACACATACATACAGACACACATAATAGAATTAAATTAGCATTCTTGTAGGTTGTACAAGGATTCTTTCTTAAATCTGTGGTTTATTGAGTTATGTTTTTCCTTTAGCCTTCCATATGTGTATGGTTTCACCTTCATGCAGTGTGCACACATCTTCATAGGATGAGTCAAGCCTGAGTGTACATGTACACACAGAGACACACAGAGAGACACAAAGAGACACACAGAGAGACACTGGCCCTGTCTCAGTACCAGTCTCTTTGATTGCCCTCCAGTTCTCTAATGAATAATTTAGCTCCAAATATTTTTTGACACAGCAACACCCAGATAAAGTAAGCTAAGGATGTGAAGAAAGAAAAAAGGAAATAAGAAATGAGGGCGCAACCCCTTGTGAGAGATATATGGGAATTCACAAGGTGGTGTGGGGATGCATAGAAATGCCGAAAGAAGGATAGCTGGGGTTTTGCTGAAAAGACGAGAAATGGAACGAGAAAACAGTCATTGCTTACACAATCAAAATAAAAACAGAATTAGATAAGCATGAATAAATATTTGACAATTGTGAATGAAACCCCTGACTGTATAATTAGAAATGTTGTTTTTTAATACATTATTTAACAGAAAATGAGTAGCTACCAACAGAAATGCAAGTGTACATTTGGATTAGTTTCTCCTAAAAATTATTTTCTTGTTTATTGAATGACTAATGTCACTTTTTCAGACATGCAAGCAAAGAAAATTAGACAGTTGAGCAGTGGGGATGGTTCAGATACATTTTATTCTTTTAAAAACTAGAACATGTTGGAGTTTCGGGTTCTTTGGAAAGCAACAGCTAGTAAAAGAAAAAAACTAAAACATTTATATTTTTACAACAGTTTTTGGGAAAGGTTCTAGAAAAATTCAGTATTTATTATAGTAAAACATCACCAAAAAGTATCATTTCTCTAGAGAAAAGACAGAGGCATAAAAATGCACGTTCCGTTTGCCACTGCCATGATTATATGTTTAACTGGTTAATTCTCTCATTTCTGTTTTTTGCAGACAAGCTACTACTTTGCAGAGCTTGCATCTAACTTCATGTCAGCTTGTTCTCACCCCACTGTCTCCACTCTGAAAACAAATTGCATTTTAAAAGCGTTAATTAGCATGCCACGCTCTAGGAGATAAGAGGAATGATGTACATGAGCTGCTGCTGGAGAGGAATTTATTACTGCCAGGCACACCTGCTACATTATAAACTACTTAAATCACTAATAAATGCTGTTAGTTTTGCAGTTTCCCAAATGGAGAACTTTACAAATGGACTTTTCGGATTGCAGTAACACAAAAAATAGGAAATTCCCACTTGAATTATGATTGGAGAGGGTTTTCTTCAATTATTAAGGAGAGTTTATGCTCCATTTTTTATAGCGTTGGATTGCGTCGGTAAAATTTGAAGAGATTTGCAACTTATTGCTTTATGATGCTTTATGATTTTACACCCTCCCCCCTATAATCCCCCTCCTAATCACCCCCCTTTTTTTCCCATGCCGTCCAACAAAAAATGGTTACAAATATAATTAATATAAATAAAGTTGAGTCTAAATTACAAAAGGGGTTTATTCAAATTTACACCTTTTGTGCCCGAAGATTCATAACCCTATGTTGTAAAATTAAAATATGTCCAACACAAGAGGCCTTCAGCTCTCATCTGTTTAATCAGCTGTTGGACAGGACAAATTAAAAAAAATGTTGAAGAGATTGAATCATGTAAACTTCTCATTGTTTCACCAAAACATCTCAAAACCTGAACCATCTGATCCAGAGATTTGGCTACAGTTAGAACAAGAATGGGTGACAAAGTGGGGGCTGGGGAAGGGGGATCATGTCTCATCTGCCCCAATCTAATGTAAGCTGAAGCTAGACGGAACCATAACATAATTCATCCTTCTTTGTCATTTCATCTGTGTTCAGATTGTTTCTTGTTCTCTGAATCTGTCTATTCAGCTGTGATAGCATTTCTACCCTTTCTAGAATTGCATTACATTTACAGTTAAACCTAACTTAACTTTTCTGAATCAGCCGTGAAGCAAAGCTGTTATAACTGAACAGTAAAATAACAGAATAGAAATCTTATCAAACACTCAAGACTAAACACTAAAATTGGAAACTCACCTTAAAGGTACCAATCTTATATATTTGTATTTTTATATGTTATATGAATATATGCTGTCCCTATCTTATTTAAATAAATAAACAAACAACCACAGACGGAAACTGCTAAATGTCAATGTTTGTAACGGAAATCAAGCCTCCTGGTGTCTATGCTTTTACATAAATCTCCATTTTTAAATCCTCTCCATAAGAACAGGATCATCCAGATCCAGTCTCACACTGTGGAAGGAACCCGGTGGTCTGGATGAGCAGCTCACCCACATATTGAATTTAAATTCCACTTTGTGTTGGCAATTTGCCTTCATCCAGCTCCAGTTGATAATGCAGGACCAATTAAAGGGCAGCAAATTGCTGCTTTGGGGAAGTCACAGAGAATGATATAAGACAAGCACAAACAGATGGTTGGGGCCGTGTCGTTCATTTAAAATCTCTCGCCTTTTTGTCGACTTGTGCTTTCCCAATCTCTTCTGAAGTCAAAAGGACTGCATGGATGGGTTCTTCAAAACAATGAAGCTCAGTATCAACAAGCGTTGGGCTTGAAGCAATCAAAGCTTGTCAAGCTCACATTGTCTGACCATAAAATGCAACAACTGGAAAAGCAATGCCAAAAAAGTAAAAACTGGAAAGCACACAAATCCTGGAGGATGCTGGGAAGCTTCTTCTCTTCCCCAGAAGCCAGATCATTTGGGTAAAATTATAAACCATTACATATTTAAATTTGGAAATTGTAAGTCAGTAAAGTGTTTACCTTTTGTAGCTCATCTAAGAACCAACAATGATTATTAAACCAATAATCTTCAGATGAGCTTCTCCTACATGTCTTTGCACTACTTTTTTACTTGTGTTACTAGATTTTTTTTTTATTTAAGTCCTGTGTTGCTTTCTGCCGCTTGACTGGTTTTCTTTTATTATTATTCTACTTCAGCCTCAAAAGGAACATCTCAGAGCAGCTGTGAGAGTATTTTCTTCAATTGACCGTGTTGCTA
Source organism: Oryzias sinensis (assembly GCA_037389245.1). NCBI lineage: Eukaryota > Metazoa > Chordata > Actinopteri > Beloniformes > Adrianichthyidae > Oryzias > Oryzias sinensis. Next base: position 6,346,207 of record CM074508.1, on the reverse strand, counting down.
AAAGTCATGCGTCCTTTCAAAAAACATAATTGGCTGAAAATAGTAAGAGGACGATAGAAAATGTTCCCATAGTTATAATAGCAAGTGCAATTTTAAACAGTGTTGTTACATGACTAAAGCCTAGCGTTTTGCAAAATGTCTGTTTAAAGTGGAACATTCCTACTCAGCCTTTTCCAATAAATACCTGTTACATGAACTTTGGTATCTATCTATCTATCTATCTATCTATCTATCTATCTATCTATCTATCTATCTATCTATCTAATCTACTTGCTTTAGTGTATAGTAAAGTTTAGTTTTAGTTCAGTGGAACAATAATCTATTTAAAAAAAGAATTAAATTAGTTTTAGCATCTGAAGTGGGACCTAAACACACATAACCTCTTGGTTTTGTCTGTTTTCTTATTAAAATAAAGTTTTTGTGTCCTGATCATCTGAGATCTTTTTAAACAGGTGTTTAAAAAAATACCAGCAAATACAGGCCGTCCAAGAAATAAATAAATAATCTGGAATATTTTCTAAAATAAGTGCAAACAAAAAATGCCAATGGGATCAAAACGTTTTTTCTTTAGAACTAAATTATAGACTGGACACATTTGGTTTGCTTAAAGTGACTTTGTTTTCCCCGATTATCCAGAACAAATTTTCAGTCTGAATCCACCCAAGCGGGCCCTGACCTGGGACCAGGAACCGCTCTCTGACCCATCTTTGGAGGTGGTCTCGGTTTGAGTTCCGGTTCTCTCTGAGATTCCTCAGTCTGAATACGATCCATCCTCGGAGCAAACCAACTGGACCAGAACGTCCACCATGGTTGATGTCAACAGAGCAGGAATGAAGCAACAGATGCCTGCAGACAAATGTAAAGGAAAATCCTCACTTGTTAGATTGTCTATTTTAACGCAGCTGAAAACGCTTCTTTCTGTGTCCCGTTACGCGGCTCGCCCGACAACCGGTGCTGTGACGTCAGCCTGAAAGCTACCTTGTAGTTCTTTACACACACATTCCTTCTTCCTGTTTCCCCAACACTCTATATGTCACACATAAACACTTGTCAGCGTACCTTCTTGGCTGTCTTCTTGCAAGTTACCGCCCTGCAGCATGCTTCCACCACACCAAAGTAAAAGGTGTTGTACCTGACGTTGATACATATGTTCAGAATTGGTGAGAGAAATATAATGTTTAAATAAGTGAACTATCCCGACAAGGACTGTCAAGCGCAGGATTTTCATAATTACTGTCTCTAGTTGCTTTGCCCCATAAGTCATGGCCAATGAGTGAAGAGATCTTCAGTCACGTGGTTTGGTTTACAAGCTTTGGACCGTAACAGGAAAGTCCGCAGAATAAAGACCAAAGCAAGGTTCAGGACTTCGTCCAAAACAAATTATGTCTCAGATGAATAGACACCTAATCAAATTTTCTTAAACTCTTGAAAACAATTCTAGATGAGTCTGTCTTGCATGACAGAAAATATTAAAACTGTTGTTTTCTTGAAACAAGAATCTTTTTTCCCTAAGATTCCGTTTTAGCAGTGTTCCTGTCCTTTACCCCGCTATTTACTGCAGATGGTTACCCAGTCATAGGGGGTCGTCCCACACTTAAGTTAAAGTTTGCATTTATAAATGTATAAGAATGTGTCTGCTAAAAGCCACTGAAAACCTTTCACTTTTAAGCAAAAAATAGAAAATGTCTTTTTTCATTGCAAATGCAAGCGCATTGTAATGGATTATTACCTCAGTCACACACTCCTTCCTTTCCCTGTATAATGAATAAATAGCCTTGGATTATCAGCTCACTTGTAGTCTGTCCACATGTTGTATTTGAAATGAGTCACTCTTTGTGTTGACAATTTGCCTTTATCTGGCTCCAGTTGCCGTACCAATTAAGTGGCTGCAAACAGTTGCTTTTGGGGAAGTGGCAGGAAATCAGAGCAATAAAAGACATGCATTTTAATTAACCTGCAAACACAGATTGGGAAGGCTTCATCATTCATTTCAAACATGAACTCTTTTTGCCTTGCCTTTGTACGTGTGGCAGAATATTAGCAAAGAACATTTTTATTACCCACATACCCCTGCATCATAGGAAATCTGAAGGCCTCGGTTACACCCTATCAGTGCTGAGGTGAAAGAATCCCTTCCTTTCCTTTTCTCAGCATCCATGCTTCCATGTGCTCATCTGGTTCTTTAACAATAACACTTTGTAGATATTTCCAAGATAATAAATGACTTTTGAAACATGATACTGTATTAGATATTTTCCCTGCTGATATGTGTTGTTCATGTTACGCAAACAGACTCTATTTATTTGCCGTGGTTTGCGTGTTTCACTTTCTCATTTATTTAGTGGCTCAGACCACAGAGGCTCTGTGTTGTTTCATTTTCTCCATGACAAAAACACAACAGACTTCAGTGGAGTAGAGTAAAGCAGAGTAGAACCAAAAGACACTCTTTGATTTGATGTTATGTGGATATAAATAAAAATCCTCCTGTCTGTACAAGATCTTATGATACAATCTGGGACAAACAACGACACATGAGCCGAATGCACACGTATAATTTTCATTGGAATTCCCAGTTGATCTGAACCTGCAATAGAGAAATCGTGTGGGGAGCAGGGGCATGTGGCCTGAGGCAGGATTCCACAGCATGCCCGTCTAAACTAATGTTCATCCCTTACATTATGAGTTACCAAATATTTACAAATTCGATCACTCAAAAAGAAACATTTTATTCTCCAAGAGGAAATTAGAAGTTTTTTCTAGCATTTTTTGGAGAAATAATGACACGTTCAAGGGTGTCCAAATCCAGGTCTCGGGGGCTTGTGTCCCCCTGCTGTAGATGGTTACAGTTGTGGGCAGGAAGAACCGCCTGTTGCACCCTGTGTTATTACTGATTTAAAGGAGCCTCAGACTAAAGACGATCTGTTGTTGAAAAACTCTTGTAGAAAGGATGCTCTTGCAGAGGTTTACCACAACATTGCCCCTTGGAGTGGAGAATGGGTTGGTGGTGCTGGGAGCTTCAACTTTGACGGATCTGGCGGCCAAGAACGAGTAAACCTTGAAGTAGAAGAAGAAATGAAGTCAATTCAGTCACAATTTTTTCCCAATACCAGACAACATCAGAGAGTAGTGATTGGTCTGAGTTGGTCTTAGTCAACATTTCAATGGCACCACTCTGACCCATCAGGATGAGCTTGTTGAAAGTAAAACACCTTGGAACATTCAACGCGAAACCACATAGTTTATTAGGACATCTGATTTGTCAGTTTAAAACTTGAATAACTTGAACTACCGAAAAAAACATCGTGAATATATAAGGATTAGAACATGTTAAAATAAGGTATCAGAGCACGAATGGTTTAAAATTCCCAACACCGGTAAGGAACGACAAGGTTTTCCAAACCGCATTTTGATTATATGCTCCTGATAATATGAAAAAAGAAATACTCAGAAATGCAATTTTCTTTATATATGTCCTCCATCATGAGAAAAATGGCACAAGCACATGTTAAAACCTGTCTTTAAAGAAGCTTATTTTGATACTGTCCCCTCTGAGGTCGCACCAGTGTAAAGTCTCAGACGTACCACTCTTAGCATTTTGGTTCCATAGAACAGGTATGCTTTTTTCTCTTTATCATGTAAAAGTGTTTTTTTCCTGTCACATTTCCTTAAATGTCAGATGAACGATGGATTTTTGCTTTTCTCTGTGAGCTGCTGTTTCTTGCTGTAGTCAAATGTGGAGAACAATTTCCCCATTGTGGGATAAATAAAGTAAACTTATTAGTTCTTGTTCATTAGGTTTGTAGATATGTCCCTTTGCTATAAGCTCTGCAGATTATGAATTAAATATTTACAGAACATAATGCATCATTTTTTACATCAAATTCAAATTAGAACACGTCTGTTCATAATGTTTGTGAAAAGAATCCCTATTTGGTAGACTTTCCTGTAAAAGGACAGAAGGGGGTAAATAAACTGTCTAAAACAAGTTACGGCTCATTATGAAAAGTACTATTCCTATGTAGGAGTTATCTGGAGACTAGAATATACATCTGTTTCATAGTATTAGCTGTTTGATCGATGAGGTCACTACTGCCTGGACAGGCACTTTTTAACAAGGTTGCAGAGGAGAGGAGGAGTAGATGTCAGTTTTGCATGGCTGGGTTTTGTGGCAGCTACTTCTCCTTCTGATAGCAGGCACCCCCACAACTCCCCCTGTTTGCCACAGTTATGTCGCGGTTCATCTGTCTCGGCTCCGCAGAGCACCGGCAGACATCACCTCAGTCACATTTCTGACCCTGCCAGACTGAAGCTGCTGTTTCTATTCAGAAAATGAAGACTTTTACCTCGTCATCAATAGGAAGGAGTCACCAAAACCCTGGGACTCTAAACACATCTTTTCTGGTGTCACTCCCATTAAAAAAAGGGGTAGACAGTAAGACTGGTGTTAAGCCTTGGTTACAACTGTCCTTACAGCTCGACCCGTACATCTGTACAGGACACGCAGGTGACCCCAACAAAACAAAGATGAGCCCTTCAAAGCAAAATATTCATGCAGATTTTCTACGGGCATGCTGCAGGCGACAGGTCAGAGTGAACACCGAACATCAAGTCAAACTTTATTTATCGTAAAGCGCTTTTCATACTTGCACAGCTCAAAGCACTTTACAGTTAAATACCAAAACAGACAAAAATGAATAAACCATAACAGAAAACCATGGTAGAAAACACTAGACTGTCAAGTCATGACTAAACTGACTGCGGGGGTCATTTAATCACTATTGGCCTTCTTCATTTGCGTTTTTTTCCTGGTTTCTGTTCAGTTTAGTTTATAAATAAAGAGCGAGTTTAAAACTGAGGTTGCCTCAAGACAGGGGTGCTCATGATGTCGATCGCGATCGACCGGTCGATCTTCAAGGACATGGGTAGTTCGCGGGCCAGCAAAAATAAACCGCTCAGTCACGGTTTAGCCAGCCGCCCTTTAGAAGTGTTATGCCCCCCCCCCCCTCCCCCATCACACAATTTACAGCAGAGCATGAAATGTGATCGTTGCTGCTTTTTGTTTTCATAATAAAATGCCTCATCTATTCTAATTATATATTACAACAATTATAATATCAATTCACATGACAAAACTATCTCCTCACAAAAATGTTTGCACTCTTACTTAGTAGTTTTTGAGACAGTACATAAACATAGTATTTTTGACTGAAGATATATTAGAAGTAGTCAACCTTGAAGTTGAATAAAGTGATGCATAATTCCAGGCCATGACTAGTATTTATTGTTCTACACGTCCTGCACTGTCATTTCACAAACACTTGTGTACTTTCACTGTGTAGTTTTTGTAATTAAAATTAAATTATTAAATTAATTAAATTAATCTGCATCAGAATGGGGCGGGCCAACCCATTTCACTTGCTGTGTCACACATGAGAGCTTTTTCAAACGGCATCAATTGCTAGTGATTCACGATTTGAATAGAGAAATAGTCAAAAATACAATTTAAATCCTAAATTCTTGTATAAATATATATATATATGTCCTCCATCATGAGAAAAATACTTTTTTAAGCTTTTTTCCTGCATAAGGCACTCCCATTTTAAAAATCCTTAATGGTATATTTTATGAGCATTAAATTCCTTTTTTGCATAAGTCATATTCAGGAGAAGTAGGCGGATTTATCACTTAATATGGATTTGTGTTGTGAAGAGTGGATGGTGATACTCGATCTTGATGAAGTTCATCTGCTGGACTATTTAAATATGTATGTCATGGCTAGCTTGACCAGACAGACCCAGACCCTGGAACCCGGAAGGAAAACTTAGGTGAGTTAAGGGGTGAGTAATAAAGTTTATTTCTCTTGGTCCAGTGCGGCAGATGGCGTAGCGGAAGACCAGATGATGGCTCGTGGCGTGACTGGAGGTTAGTCCGTGGCTCGTGGCGTGACTGGAGGATTCGACCGTGGCTCGTGGCGTGACTGGAGGTAGGCTGAGGCTTGAAGAGTGTACATGACTCAGATGAACACTCGTGGAAATGATGTCCTGAGAAATAGGCAGAGAGCGAGACTAAGGCAAAGGCAAAAGTACATGAACTGGAAAACCAGCGACCAAACTATGCACCATCAGGGACAACGAACTGGCGATGAATACTGGAACTGGATCTCCTTTTGAAGGCTGGCAGGTGATGAGATGAGTGGTCACAGATGTGTCGGTTTAGGAATCAAGCAGAGAGGGGAGGGGGAGGAGAACTGACAGAGGCACCATTACAATGTAGTTGTATAGTTAGATACGCTAATTCTTCTCTAAAAGTTCTGATACATCACCTCTCCGTCCTGGGACAGGATCCCTCCTTCATGTGGACACCCCTGAAGAGTCTTCCTTTTTTCCTCGAATCCGTTTTTGTTTTTTGAGTTTTTCCTTAACGAGAAGGAGGGTCTAAGGGCAGGGATGCCAAGTTTAGTTTGGTCTGTTTAGTTATTCCAGTTTAGAATTTTCCTATTGAATTCTATGATTCATGATTATGATTTTATGTTTACCTTAAAATTACCGGTACGAAGCCCATTGAGACGACGGCTGTTGTGATTTTGGGCTATATACAGTACAGACCAAATGTTTGGACACACCTTCTCATTCAAAGAGTTTTCTTTATTTTCATGACTGAAAAATTTAGATTCACACTGAAGGCATCAAAACAACTATTCACACATGTGGAATTATATACATAACAAAAAGTGTGAAACAACTGAAAATATGTCATATTGTAGGTTCTTCATAGTAGCCACCTTTTGCTTTGATTACTGCTTTGCACACTCTTGGCATTCTCTTGATGAGCTTCAAGAGTAACCTGAAATGTTTTCACTTCACAGGTGTGCCCTGTCAGGTTCAATAAGTGTAATTTCTTGCCTTATAAATGGGGTTGGGACCATCAGTTGTGTTGTGCAGAAGAAGGTGGATACACAGCTGATAGTCCTACTGAATAGACTGTTAGAATTTGAATTATGGCAAGAAAAAAGCAGCTAAATACAGAAAAACTAGTGGCCATCGTTACTTTATGTAATGAAGGTCAGTCAGCCCCAAAAATTGGGAAAACTTTGAAAGTGTCCCCAACTGTAGTCACAAAAACCATTAAGCGCTACAAAGAAACTGGCTCACATGCGGAACCCCCCAGGAAAGGAAGACCAAGATTCACCTCTGCTGTGGAGGATAAGTTCATCCGAGTCAGCAACCTCAGAAATGGCAGGTTAACAGCAGCTCAGATTAGAGAGCAGGTCAATGGCACACAGAGTTCTAGCAGCAGACACATCTCTACAACAACTCTTCAAAGGAGACTGTGTGAATCAGGCCTTCATGCTAGAATATCTGCTAGGAAACCACTGCTAAAGAAAGGCAACAAGCAGAAGAGACTTGTTTGGACTCTGAACATGACCCCAAACACACCTCCAGGCTGTGGAAGGGCTATTTGACCAAGAAGGAGAGTGATGGGGGGCTGCGCCAGATGACCTGGCCTCCACAGTCACCGGACCTGAACCCAATCCAGATGGTTTGGGGTGAGCTGGACCACAGAGTGAAGGCAAAGGGGCCAACAAGTGCTAAGCATTCTGGGAACTCCTTCAAGGCTGTTGAAAGACCATTTCAGTTGTTTCAAACATTTTTGTTGTGTATATAATTCCACATGTGTTAATTGTTGGATTATTAAAATATTTTAACAACACAACTTTTTCATTGCTGTAGCAGGGAAACAACTTCTGAGCTACCTATTAACTGAATGCATTGGAGAGCTGCCCACGCCACACCTTTCCAGTTCCTGAGCCCATTTATTTAAACACGCACACAAACAGCTGTACAGCATGGACCTCACCTCTGCTCACAGCCCCCTCACTCATGGTTTTACACCCAAGATTCCCCACTTCCCATGAGTCTTAGGGGCTGAAGGAGGGGCTAACCCCACTGGTCGCCACACTATTCACACCAGCATGCTCAATCAGGTGTGTTTTCCAAACTACATCTCAGAATGTTTTACCTTGCTGCAGTGATGGGATGATGATCTCAGTGGGATTTCTCTTGTTTCTAGTAATCCTCTGCAGATCAGGTTTATATTAAGTCGTAGCCTCTCTGATCAGTTCCTTTAAGTGAGTGTCGGCCAGAACGGACCGATGCCTTGATTTCACGTGTTTCAAGTTTATAAACAGGGACTGGCAGACATATATTGAGGAGAACATTGACAGCAGCGTGAGAGCAGCTCTTTTACACACTGGTATTTCTCTGTTCTCCAAAACGTAACAGGGCCTTCTTTCAAAGAGATTTTAACTCAATCATCTCTGGTTTGCTCGCTGCCTCATCAGTGACAAGCAGGGATCTCAGGCAGTCAGTCTCTGCATTAGTTGTTCCATGAGAAAAGTGATCTGTGGTTGTTTCCGTCCAGTTGCGCAAGCAGCGTCACATTCTGCGTTTTATTCATTTGGATTGCAGCTTTCTGCTGTGAGCTCCACAAAGAATAAAAAGTGGGATGATGGCCTATTTGAATGTTCACTTTGAAAAGCTTCAACTTGTTAATAAAGGAGACAATTTTTGTCAGATCACGACGTGTTTTTCATTTTCTCCGGGATACGTTTTGTTATTTTGTGCCATGTACAATTTTACTGCTTCCAAAAGCTCATAATAATAAACTTAGTGACTTGCTGTTCTGTTCAGTGAAAAAGTAAGAATCTTCCCATTCTTCCAGAAAATTCCTGTGTTTATCTTTATACTCTGAATTTCCCCATTTTGACCATGAGGGTAACGATCTGCACGCACATCAAATGTTCAGTTATTTATTCCTGCATTGGGCGTAACCCGTGCAAATGATTGGCGGTCACTTATGTGTCGAGAGCAGTATCAAACACACAGTGCCAAATTACTTTTATTATTATTTATTTTTAATCCCCTCTGATGGATTCGAGTGTAGTTTAAAAGGTAAATAACTATAAAATGAGGCACAGTATATAGAATATATGATGAGACGCAAAGAGCCGCGTGCTTATTGGCCGAGAGCCACGTGTTCGCCACCCCTGTTCTAGTCGATAAACGATTATTCGGTAAACTGACCACCAGTTACAACACTGCCCTTTTTTAAAACCAGCTTGCAGCTTGAAGGCAACGATTCCCTCATGGTTGCATATTAGTGAGACTGACAGAAAACATGAGCCAATTGTTTGTTTTTTGGCCAAAGTGATGTGAAAATTGGTTTTTCTGTTTGTAAAAACTACAGTTTTTTAATGTGTCACATCAGCTTTTTGCAGACAGTTTGTGCTCATTTGTCTTCTCTTTGTACTAAACATAAGATGCTGGCTATTATTGCTATACCTCTCTCTAACTGGATGATTAAAATTCCATTACTGAATGTTTCACAGCAGATATTCACAACTGCCATCGTAATGCAGTAACAGACTCATTCAACTTTTAAGCAAACAAAAGTAAATAAAAAATGTGTCTTGACCATACGATAACTTCTAAGGAGTCAATAAGAAAATAGTGGTAGGTTATTTTGATGATACCCCATGGAGAGAAACTTAATTCTACATTTTTAGGTCCACAAGTGAAAAGACAATATCCTTTCTCCACAGCTTCTCCAATCAACCCTGTGAAGCTGGTTCTTGCTGATTGCTGCTCCTACTAAATTTGAGATTGAATGCAGTTTGCTGATACCATGATCATGCTTTATTGCCTTGAGGGGTCTGCGCTTCGAAGCAGACTAAGTCCACAAACAAGCAATTATTTCTAAATGAATAACCTCTACAGATGGAATATAAATGAAAGGCCATATTTTCCAATTTGCTTGCAGCAATTATTTGTGTGGACATTGGAAACTTTGCTTTCTTTGAAAAAAACAATAAATTGCTTGTCCTTCTATGTACTTTTACCTTGAGCCAGAATGCTGCAACATTTAGCTGACTGTGTTTCTGTGTTTTAAGCCGTAGCATCTCCTTTAATTTAAAAACATTTCACTTCTGCAATCTGAGTTTTCTCAGTTTTGTAACTCATTACAAAAGTAATCCATTAAATTAAGGTTGTGCGGCGGTGTAGTGGTTAGCACTGCCATCTCACAGTGAGAGGGCCCCGGTTGGAATCCCAGTTGGCACCTTTCTGCGTGGAGTTTGCATGTTCTCATCGGGTATGCCAGGGGTCGGCAACCCAAAATGTTGAAAGAGCCAAATTGGACGTAAAAAACAAATAACAAATATGTCTGGCGCCGCAAAATATTAAAAGCCCTATTTAAGCCTTATAATGAAGGCAACACATGCAATATGTATCTATATTAGCTATTTTAGCCTACTATCAAAATTACTAAGTTGTTACAAATACATAATAAGCATTAACGATTAAATGTTTATTTGCCCTGCAGTGCATTCTGTGGAGAATGACGCGTCACGTGACTTCTCTGTTGTGCAAGTTCAACTTCATTATAATATCGATGAATTATGTTTCATTGCTTTGATAAAATTAAAGAAATGTAATAAAGAAATCCGAAAGAAATTTTTGATGTCATTTTTATTTTGAGGATTCGAACACAAAACAATCAAATGGAACGTGCATGCCCCATGACAGTCAGCTTGCGCTCAAATGACAGAACAGCTTCAAGCATTTGCGGCGCCTGCAGACTGTCAGCTTGTTTAGGTGGCTTGTCACAGTCATATCCACCAAAACGTGCAGCTTTTCCAGCCACAGAATCTACCAGTTGCGGGTAGTTCAGGTCTTTGCTTTTCAGGAATGTTTTCACGTGTTCAAAACAGACGACAAATTAACGCAAAACGTCACCCCTGGGCACCCATCGGACTTTGTTGTTTAGCAGATCAGAATATTCATTTTCAACTTCATCAAGCAATGCACGGAACTGACGGTGGTTCATTTACATCAGCCACCTGCCTAGCGGTCCGCTAAAAATAAAAAAATAAAAATAAAAAGCCTGCTGGTAGCAACATGTGTCGTAGGCTATGACGCAAATCTTCGTTGACTGAAATGTTAAAATTTAATATTGTAGTAGCGGTCATGTGCATTGTATGTCTGTTAGCAGCAGGGGATTGTGGGAAGCGGTCTCCTGATCTAATTAGGGCTCAGCATGAGTGTTTCTGTTTGCCCACGTTTCTTTTCATATGGGAGTTTTGTGGTTCCACCTTAGTTTTTTCTTCCTGTTGTGTTTGTTTGTTTCTTTATGTTGCACCATGAGTGTGGAAGGGGGAGAGGTTGATGACGCCTGTGCAATGTTCAATGTGGTGTGTGTTCAACATAAGTGGGCTTGTTATGCCAGAGAACAGACTTTGCTCTAAGCTTCTCTTTCTGCCTTATCCTCTCTGAGACTGTTCATAGTTGTGCGGTGTTAGGGACACGGACAACTCTCCAGAGCAGCCAGTTGATTGATTGATTGACAGCTCAACTATTTTGACAGCTTGGCCTCCATTTTGCCCGCTGGAAGTGACGGACCTGCTGGGCGATACAATATTTATTCTGCACATTCTTACAGCATTGGAAAACGTTAAGAATGTTTGTATCTCGTTTTTCCTCTTACAGAAACTGTCACGGTGAGGGGATGGCTCGAGAGCCGGTAGGACCCAGATGCAGAGGCGGAGGCACACGGTTCAGGGACTAGAGGGTTTAATGAACAAAAAGCGCTGCAGAGCAGGATTACAGAACAAACAAAAACTTACTGTGGCGTGGCGAGGCACATGGAAACATGAGCGTGGCAAAAACATGGAACATGGCATGAAGACAGGAAGACACAAAACACCATGACAAAACTAATGGACCAGCACAGGAGGAAGGCAGAGACAAGACTTAAATACAGACAGGGCAGACAAGAAACAGGTGAACACGATCAGGGCAGATGGGGACCAAAGGAAGTGAAATTCAAGAAACAAGACAAGACAGGAACCCTTTCAAAATAAAACAGGAAACAGAACCAAACAAGACAGAACAAGAACTAAAACGAAAAACAAGACACAACAAACTCAAACCATGACAGAAACCATGTTAAAACAAAAAACATATTTCTCTCCCCCATCTTTTTACATTTTTAAACATTTTTGAAAATGCTCCAGGGAGCCACTAGGACAGCGCTAAAGAGCCGCATGCGGCTCCGGAGCCGCGGGTTGCCGACCCCCGGGGTATGCACTCCGGCTTCCTCCCACAGTACAAAAAACATGCTTCAGAGGTTAATCTGTGACTAAATTGTATCTTGGTTAGATTGTGTGGCCCTGTGATGGACAGGCCAACTAAGCTCAACTCTGCGCTTACTTGATAGTAGCTGGTTGGACTCCTGCATCCCTATTACCCTGACCAGGAACAAATAGGTTTAGAAAATAGATGGAGGGATGCACTACTACAACATATTGTGCTGAAATTAGATGATGCAGGGCATACAAAACAAAGTTTATCTTGTATTTTAAGCAGTTTTAAAACACACTTATCACTGCTCCTCTTGGTCCGCTGGTTCTGGTTGGGGTATTTGTCTTCAGACACCTGGAAGAGGCCTTTTACATTCAGCCTGCATTCCTTTAGTCTTTGTCAGATCATTGTAGTAGTTTATAAGTCAAGCCTGTTTATGACACTCTAATCCTAGTTACTGTCTTTTCTCAAGTCTATCTATCTATCTAACTCTGTGGTACATTAGTCACTTTATATTTTTTACTTTTGCTAGAAAGTATTATAATTTAATACTGGAGTCATGAATTTCGACTAAGGGTAAAAAATCTGAAACACCAGCTGACTATATAAGTGTCAAGATCAATCTATGTAATTATAGATTGGAAGCCTTTATGTTCCTGCGAATGTACTGTGTGTAACTAACGCAGTGACGATGGCTTTAACTGCATGTGTTCCTGGTTCTGCAGCCGCACAGCTGGAAACAGAGGAGCGCTGCATGACCACCTTCTCCCATCCTTGGAGAATCTGAAACCCATTGCCTCAGAAAACCAACAAACATTTTACAGTTTTGATCCCCCAAACTCATAAAGCCTCAGCTTCCCTCTGATGATCAGGATCGCCAGCATGTTATGTTTGGGTTTTAATGATTTTAGAGATTTGAAGACTGAGGGCGTTTTATACAGGCACCATGACTTGATGTGGATAAGAGCACATCGTGAAATGAACGCTTTAATTACGATTCTAACACCCATCACACATGAAAGCAGAATAGTCAAGGACAGGCCCAACGGGAACTCTTAAAGTGACGAGCACTTACAGGATGCATACATTTTTTTATGAATTATTCTGGAACTTAAAATTAAAAGTGACATTTGGCCGCTTTGTGGTGTAATAACTCTCTTTTTAACTTTCCACTGCGATTTTTTTAAATCTGACTTTTCACTTCCTGTTTATTGCCTTTAGTGGGGAAGTATTAAATAGGTAAAGGGAGTTAGGAGATGACTTAACTTCTTCAACAACACATAGAAGTTTCACACGGCAAATGTTGTTTTGCTGCGTTGATGCTCTCCTGTGCTCCTGACATGTGAAAACTGTGTTGCTCCCCTCGACTATATTCCAACAGTAGACATGACCCTATATGCCTGTGAAGCATGGCTCCAGGGCATGTTGTCAAACTTCTCCCACTTCAAAGTCTCCCTGCGTTTGCGGGAGAGACCACTGGAGCTTTGGCATCAATTTTAGATCACACAGTTGAAATCAGAGAAAGAAGCCAGAGATAAAACCCTAAACAACCCATAAGGAACATTCAATGTAGAGTGTCTGATTGGGATGTGAAGTCAAAAGCAGAACATTCAGGAGGGGTCCCACATATAAGGACACTGCAGAGGTAAGATTCATGACAACAATAATAATGGCACAATGGTGTGAAGGCTATAAACCTGATCTATCTTTGCAATCAAAGGTTCTTGTTTGGGTGAGTTTGGTAACAAAAATGGGGGAAAAACTGAGTGGAAGAAGGTTTGAGGAGTGATGTGTGACTACAGAGTCATGGAGAATGAAAGGAAAGGTGAAGAAGACTGTGGTGAGAGCAGTCATGCCGTTGGTTCAGAGACACTGATGCAGAGACAGGAGGAAGAGCTGGAGGCAGCAGAGATGAAGATGCTGAGGTTCTATGTGGGACCAGGATGGATCAGGAACGAATCTATCAGACGATCAGATCATGGTAGGTGTTCATGATGGAGACGGTTTGGACAGAAGGAACAGTGATGATGTTTTATCAACATCATCACTGTTTCTGAGATTGGAGCTACCAGGAAAAATGTTTAAAGGACAACTAAAGACCAGGACGTGGTTGGAGTGAGCGAGGAGAATGTAAAGAATAGGAAGCAGATGATTCGCTGTGGCGCCCTCTAAAGGGAACAGGCGAATAACAATAAAGACGACTCAATCGAAGTACTTGGTTGAATTGTGAGCTAATCGAATTTTGCCCTAACACTTACAATTTGAGTGTTGTTAAAGGCAAACCTGGGTTTGACTGGCAGACCAAATGAAAAACAAAGACCAGAATGAAAACAAAAACTTGCAGTTTTTCCTGAATACAAACATGTTTTTTTCATGATGAGACAAACTGCTGCAAGCATTTGCTCAACGTGCCGTCTCTGTGCACATTCTGATAAACTTGATCAGAGAATTGGAAAGCACAACAGCTACAATTCAACAGCCCCTCTTGGACAGTTTGCTCTTGGTTTATGACTCGGTTTAAGACCAACATATGACCAGATATGTTGGGCAGGCATTCTGAATTGACCACAAAGCTCCAAATTCCATCCATACTGCGTAATCAGAAAGCACTTGTTTGAGAAACTGTGCATTTTTTACCGCATACGACAGGTGATGAGGACTGTTAATTTCATTAGAGCTAAGGGACCATTTGGGAACACCAGACAGTTTATTTAAACCATTGCTGGAGCAGGGTGACGCTGACTGCAGTGATAGGTTCTGAATGCTGATTTGCATGCTGCAGCAGCGCTGGGGGGGGCTCTCACTCACATCAGTCTTTTTGGCAGAATAGAAACGATGAGGGGCTCAAGCAGGTTTTTATGCACCCAGGCAAAATAATTCCTCCTTGTTGAATCGTTGCCACCAAGGACTGAAGCAGTTCTGAAGGCAGAAGGGGGTCCAACACAGAACTAGCAGACCTTTATTAGGAGACCTAACAAAGATCCCCCTAATAAAGTGGCTGTTGAGTTTACATTTGCCAATTTCTTGGGCGCTGGATTTTAGGTTTGCAGATTCAGACAGCCAGGCATGTTAACGTTGGGAGTGGGGTCATCTGGACCCCACAAGATAGCACAAGGCATATGATGTTCTAGAGTAGTGAAGGACCTCTGACACAACCTATGAGGAAAAAGTAGATATAACTCACTTTACACCATGGTCCAGGTGAATACTTGATTCTGATTGGCTGCTGGGTGTGCATTAAAAAGTGATATACCACAGTAATAATGCACGCCTAGAAAAGTAGTACCGGTCACATGTCTTAAATGTTTTATATCACTGCGCTGGCTTCTTTAAACAAACTTTATCTTCATCATCTGGACAAAAACAAGCGGTAAGAGGAGAACTTCCCCTCTGAATGGATGCTTTATTCAACCCATCGTGACAACCATCACATATATCACTTTCCTTTGCCGCTGCAGTCGAGGTCAGAGCGACGCTCCATGTACCAAATAGTCTGCCTTTTGACAAAAAAGCGATCCAAACCGAAAAAAATAACAAGACTAAAGTACTAAAAACTGATTAATTCCTTAATTCTTTTGTAAGTGACCATGCTATGCCAGTTAATGGCCTTCCACGAAGTGCATTAATTTCTGATGATGCACACTTTGTCGGCCATTAACTCTTACTTAACTCAGGCAAGGTCATACATGAATGAAATCTAATCCAACTTCAAGATGGTGTGAAATTTTTTTTTGAAGTAGGGAAAAGAAAAAGAAATCTATGAAATGAGTTAAATTACACAAGCAGAGAAGCAGCTTAAAGGGAGCAGAAACAGAATTGCTGGGCTGCAAGTTTAGTCAGCTGCTACATGTCAGTAAATTCTGGGGAGGTGACCCCTTTGAAGAAGTGGGCACGAAGAACAAAACTGCAACAGGCAAGAAGAGGAGCGTACCAAAAAGCCCTGAAAATGACAGGAAGGAAGAACAGCTATTCAGCAACCTTGTCAAAACTGACAGGTAGGAAAAAGACCCCTTCAGAAACCCCCTTAAAACAGGCGGAGGGAGAAAAAAAGACATTTTGGTGACTTTTTACTCTCCTTGCACAAAGAGGAGCCTTGCAAAAAACTACATTCATCAGAGAGAAGGAACGTCCCAGTGACCTTCTCAAAAACAGGAAGGACGAGGGGCATACCGGTGACCCTGGCAGCAGAAGTAGGCAAAAAAACGCCTTCCAGCAACTACACAGGCGAATGATCATTCTGGAAACCCCGCTGTGTAGGTATGCAGGGGGGAAAAACAGGACATTAGTGAACCAGGTGGCAACACAACTGCAGGAACCTTCACTGCTGAGTCCACTGTCATAATGACTGGTTAAGAGGACCTACATACAAAAGAACCTTAAACCTAATTCCATTCACTTCTAAAATTGCTTAATTACATTTAAATATGATTGGAAAATTGAGGAAATCTACTAAAACATGGAAAAACTCTTTTTTTTTAAACAGATGACGTGTAAAGTTAAGGCTCATATAACCTGAAGAATTGTAGATGAATAGTGACAAACCCAGGAGTCATGAAAGATAGATGGGCAGCAGACAAAGACAAACATACATAACAAATATGCTCATTTACATTTAAAAATGTAATCAAAATTCAGAGTTTTTTTAAATATTTGTGGTTACAAATAAAAGTTTCTGTTTTTCATGACAATAATAAAAGAAAAATAGAAGTTACATGCAGTGTTGATGGACGAAACATCACTTATAATTAAATTACCTTAAGAGTCAGTGAGCAGTGTGATGTAGCTGAAACATCGAGCTGAAAATGTCCATATAGTTCTCCTTCTGTGGCTGATCACACATGCAGATCAGTAACTTGCCGGAGCTTCACCTCACTTGTGCGTGAACATCACACCACACAGTGGATTGTATGTCCTGCAATCCTTATTCAAATATTAAACGATTCAGGAAATCTGTTGAGTTGCTGAGAGGAAATAAAATAGAAATAAGATCTAGGACAAACTGGAATTTATTCTTTTCTCTTCCTTTTGTCTTCCCAAAAATACTAAGGAGACATTAACAAGAAATAACTTAGTTAAAGTGGCAAAAACAGCTTAAAATAAAAGTAATGACAATTCAGAATGAGGGTAATTTTTGTTACTCTTGTAAAAATATTTGGGGGGGGGGGGGGTTGAAAAGTACATCACCAACCTATAGTTTTTTTGTTTATTTTTTTACATTTTACATATTAAATCCAAACCCAAAGTCAATTTGACTACAGGAACTGATAGATTTCAGGTTTTGACTGATATCAACTGAAAAACATAAAGCTGGGGGGAAAGTGTGCGTAATAAACACAGAAATCATTTTTTATTATTTCCTATTGGACATAGAATTAGTTCCGTCTAGCAAACCCGTCCATTTAAACATCCAAACATGTCAAATTGCCAAAACTATAATCGTTTAATATGTTCAAAAAGTAACTAAGTTAGATTAAAAATCCACTCTGGTAAAATTGGTGTTTTTTACATGATCTTGTGTCATTTTTCTGATGATGGAGGACAATATAAAGAAAATCAAGCTATATACTGCATTTCAGAGTATTTCTTTATTCAAATCGTTGTAAATCAGGAGCAGACGCTAAACATGTCGTTGGAAAAGCCTTAAAGTGTAATGAAGGACTTGCAATAGCCAGCCACATACTTCCTGTTCTTGTCCATTGTGATACATCCCCCTGCAGACAAATTAGGGGTGTAATGATTCGTTTTAACAAGGATTTGATGTTTGTAGTTGCTGACTCAATTCACTTTTGATTTTGGATTTTAAACGATCCGATTCTCTGACCTAACATGGATCTTTTTCCAAACTTCCACCAGTGTGAGTCAGAGAGAAATTCCTGCTACTGAACAGTTTAGGTGAAGTTGGATTTCTTCCAGATCATCAAGTGGAAATGAAATCTGTGTCCAAACAAACAAGTAAACTAGAATGAATGTCAAATCCATTCACATGTTAGTTTCGGAAAGTTCACCACTGTTGTTTTTCCACATCCAAAGAATCCAAAGGGAACATTCTTTGTATAATGTTCCATTTGTGCCAAAAATATAAAAATGTTTTTTTGCGTCCACTGTTATGTCTTTGGTCCATTGTCTGTCTATTGAACGAGTTCATACTACTACTAAGCAATATCTTCTGCATGCCCATGATTCTTTGATTATTACTTTGTATTTACTTTGTGATGTATATGCTTGCTCCATGCTTAAACTTTGCATTTGTCTTTGTCATTGTCCTTATCCAATGTCGTCTAACTACGGCGTCAGGAAAGTCCTTAGCAACAGCTGCTAGTGTCGTTTGCTACGTCGTCTCACCATGTCGTGTCCTTAGATCTTGTATTTCAAATTTTGCAAAAGTTGTCAGAGAAGTCCTTTGTACGGTCGGTAAACTGTTTCCTGTTTTATCACGGAACAAAACACGTTTTAAAAAACAAAACTTTATTGATAATCCTGCAAACGCGCACAAAAGGGGGGGGTGCATGCTTACAAGGGTTTCGCGTCTCCGTTTAAAGTCATTTAGTTTTAAGTTATTTAGAGTATGGCTTCTATTCAATCTTGTGATGAAACTATTATTTAAAGGTCTTTTGAAAAGTAACTGATCTTTATTCAACATGTTGTTACAAATCTGATGGATAAACGAGGAGCAGAGGCGCCCAAAAGAGCCTTATAGTGGTCCAGAGAGCGCCACCTCATGCTCAAATAAATACATAACAGATTGAAAAGAAAAGATCAAAATCCATTCAAAGATTTTGGGCCGTCTGCTCCTCGTTTATCCACCCGATTTGTGACAGCATGTTTGCTAAAGATCAGCTATTTTTTAAAAGACTTAAATAGTAGTTTCATCTCTGGATTTAATTGAAGCTAGACTCTAAATAACTTTAAAACATTGGCATGAAAGTCGTTTCGGGAACGTGAAAGCGTTGTACTCATGCCCCCCCCCCTTTCTGGCAATGCACGTTTGAGGGTATATCAATAAAGTTCATCTTAAAATAGTATTTGTCGTGGTTAACCCCTAGCGCCGGCTTTAATAAACATTTCTTTTTTCATTCCGTGGTAGTACAGGGAACACTTCACCGGCCGTACAAAGGAATTTTCTGACGACTTTGGCAAAATTTGAAAAACGGCAAGATCTATGATCTAGCGACAAGACACAGGGAAACGTCGTAGCTAACGACAGTAGCAACAGTTTCTAAGGAGACGACAGGGCATATAACAAAGACAAATGCAAAGTTTTACACATAACGCATGAACCAATGTTCAATGAATTCGATCAGTAGACATAGACAATGGATCAAAGACATAGACAGTGGACACAAAAACAGATTTTCGGCACAAACGGAACCTCATATCTTTGAACATTCTAGACACTGGATGGTCACATGACTTATAAAAATTATAAATTATACCACCTTATTGTTTACAATTATTGTGTTTTTATATTATTCTATTTTCTTTTAAGATTACAATGCTTCTGTAATGCAAATATTTCCCTCATATGGTATCAATAAAGTACTTCTGACTCTGATAAGTCCAAAATATTTCCTCACATTGGACTGGAATGATGGACTGGTCCGTTTTGTGCATCACATGTGTGTTGTCCGCTGTGATGCACTTGGTTTTGTTTTTTTATACCATGATAAAATAAACCGCAATCCAAATTGTACTTTCCAATTTCGATTCAATTATCGATTTATCACCTTTGATAATAATTGTTTTAATGGTATAGATAGATTTGATTGGATTCTGTTTCAGACAGATCAGTCTGGTGGGACCTCAGGAAAAGAAATTGATTATTTAATTAATTGATTAATCAATTAATCGTTACACCCCCTACTAAAAACATAAGACCACTGGGAACATAGATAATAGATCAAAGTGTCAAAGTGGGACTTGGAAAAAAGCTTTTTCCTTTGTTTTACATAAATGTTATTGTACCAAAGCTAAATGTGACAATATTAATTATTTTTCTGTGTACATTATCATCAAAAAGAACACTTGCATTTTTTTCGTATAGATGTAAGGGTTAAGGGATAAAATTGGGATTCACTTATTGTAGTCAGTAGGGGAGGACCCAGTAAAAGCAGTAGGATTATCAGAGCAAAAAAAAAACACAGAAGATTCATTATTCTTCATGGTTGACTTTGGTAACTCAAAGAAACACAACAAAGTTCAAGTTTGTACTTTAATCTGCAGAAAAGGTCCTCTTCGTCAAAGAGCATGGTTCTGATGTTGAAGTTCTTACTCAAAGACTTCCAAAACTCATACTTGTGGATTTTCAGTTTTGTTTTTTGTTTTTTAGTCGGATGTTCAAAGCATTGATGGTATTAAGCAAAAAAGGCCTCAAATACATTAAATGAACCTTATGCAAGGTTTTCCATAGCAAATTTCAAGACAGTTATTGGCAAAAACAAAGAAAATACTCAACACAGGACCAGATTCATGAAGACAGATATGACAACACATTTATCCTCAGATTAGTCGTCATCACTTAGCAAGTTACTAATCCCCATGTTGGAGCAGGAATGACTGCAGACACATTCTATCAGTAAATGGCATTCTTGCTGCTGTTTATGTGCGTGCTTGACTCCTTGCAGCTTCTCAGCTGGATGCTGTTAGTTAATCCATTTATAAGCAGCATGTAGACCAACAGTCTGTCTGGTCGTTTCAGTTCAGTATTCCCACGTCTACGTCATGTTCGATTGCTTTAATCTCAGTCTGACCTACCTCTCTGTCTCTGATTAAGCTCTCAGTATTCCTTGCATTAAGGATGACTGCGTACAAGTGAATTCTCCAGAGCAGAACGCCATCTCTCTGCCAGTCTTACAGTTGTGAGTTCCTGCTGCACCACAGTGCGATCCGTGCCTCTGCTGACTCTGGCACCCTGATGATCAGGGACTCTCTGCCTGATGTTCCAGATATCTGGTCCTGCCGGAGCCTTATGAATCATTTTAATCATCTGTCAGAGCCTGTTTTCTTTTTGTGTTCAGATACTCTTCAGTGAAGAACAATCTGATCACAGACTCCATAAGGCTTCTGATTGGAGGGCTCAGGTTTAAGGAAAAATGGCTGTTTATGAATTTTGTTTTGCCAAAAGAAAGAAGTCACAACAGCCAAAGGAGGTGGGAGAATCTGCCACTCCCACCTCTTTAAATCTCTTACAACCTGCATAATTGGAAACCTCAGACTCCTCCACCTGAGAGAGATTTTATGGAGAGTCACAGTGCTGCCACGCTTTCTAAAAGCAATGTTCAGTTCATTTTTCATTCCATTTCCCCTTTCCTGACTGAAAGAGCTAAGGTGGCATATGTGATTTCACTCCTGATAGGCCAAGCTGCTGAATGACAAACAGCAGAAAGGGAGAGGGACTTGCCATCATGTTCTTCTTTTGAACAGTTTTCTGAAGAATCACTGAGCGTTTTCGATCCAGTTAAACCTGAGATAGAAGCTTCTGACTCGCCTCACTCAAGGTTATCGTTTAGCATGCCATAGAGCAGGGGTGGCTAACCCTGGTCCTCAAGAACCTTAACCCTGCCTGTTTTCCAGCTCTCCCTAACCAGCTTGCTGTTGTTTAGCTGACTCAAGTGATTTCACATCCTGATTGACTGAACACACCTGAGTTAGGTTGTCAGAATCAAGCAGTCCAGGGAGAGCTGGAAAACAGACAGGTTTATAGGGTAGCAGTTCATATAATGACTACACACTATATTGTCTTTTACCAAAGACATTATAGTGAGAGAATAAAAGATGCATTGGGTGCTTGCTACATTGCCCGTGCCTAAAACCAATACTGGTCATGCTGCTCACCTTTTCTGTCTTCCTGGGATAAAACCCTGGGTCACATGCACCCGTCCAGGTCAGGGTTTTTTGGGTTGTCTGGGCCTGTAGAGGGTTGTACAGAGGAGGGGCTACATCTTGAAAGGAGTGCAGGTGTCTCTTTCAGCTCCCATGACGCTTAAATGGCCATGCAAGGAACATGAAACGAGCATGCGCTCATCATGTGAGCAGCGCTAACAGCCTTCCTGTGCAGTGCACAGGATTCGGTGGGTGAACAAAAAGGAAAAATCTCTACGCCACGCCTGCATTTTACCAACTTCCCCCTTACGTACCCCTTCGTGTTCACTAATCCAATCCAATCCACTTTATTTATAGAACACATTTCCCAAACAAACAGTTTCCATAGTGTTGTACAGAGACTAAAATGCTGGTATCTGGCATAAACTGTCCAACTGCTGCTTGAGCCATGTTGCTGTTTGTGTGGATTGGCGTATCTGATTGATTAAGAGGGTTAGCCAATCCAAATTCTTCCCCTACCCCTCCAGCTTCTCACCATTCCTCCAATTTTTGGGGCATTTAGAAATATGGGGTGTCCGAAATAGTTTTTTGAAAGGGAAACCCTTGCAGAGGAGGGCTTTCCACTGCAAGGGTAATCTGTGTTGCACTGTGCAGCACAGGAGAAACGCATTTCTTCATGTGGGTGTGATCTGAAGCACAGACATGTACAGGTAGATGTAAGTAATGACTTTTTGTTTTAGCATGACCTTTTAAAGTTATTAAACCGATGTTATGTGTTTTCTGGGTATTAAAGGAGGCTAAAAAAAACATACATCTATTTGTTCATGAACTGGAGGACAATAACGTAGAGAATATTTTCAAAAATGTAAAAAATCTTCCAGAGCCCAGACATGTTCGGGCTTCGGTGTACAGTTTTATAAATGAGAGTCTGATAGAAAAAAAAAAAAAATGAGAGTCTGATGTGTTTGTAGTAATCAGTGCATGAAAGGCTTTAAAGCATTTACCCAAAAAAGATGATCATTACCTACTTATAAATAGGATTGGGTTGAAGCTGCACCAGTAGAGAAGAATCACATCTCCAATGTAATAAGAG
Source organism: Oryzias sinensis (assembly GCA_037389245.1). Taxonomy (NCBI): domain Eukaryota; kingdom Metazoa; phylum Chordata; class Actinopteri; order Beloniformes; family Adrianichthyidae; genus Oryzias; species Oryzias sinensis. The sequence goes on along the minus strand of CM074508.1, from coordinate 6,323,158 downwards.
GTGTCAAGAATGTCCCACAACGCTTGAGTGAAATATTAAAATAGTTATGAGGGCATATTTTCAACCCCTTGCTTATTCAAAAGCAGGACATTAGCTACATAATCCAAACAAAATTAATATAACTGGGGGTCATTTTAATCAGGCTCTTTAAAATAGTGAGTGTAATTTTTCAGCTTGACTTTGGAGCAATAAAGTAAAAGGAAAAGAAGGTGACGGGAGGAAAGAACCTCCTTTACTGTCTTTGCATATTTATTAGTTATTTATTAGCTTTCTTCAGTAAACAGCCAACAACCTCTCCAAACAATTAGACCTGAGTGTTTATCCGATGACACAACTCACGTCCCTGACCTCCAAGACCTGCACCCTATAGAAGACAAACATTACATTGCATCGTCAACAAAGAAACGGATTACAATTTGAACTTAAATGCATGAAAACAACTAAGACATTTAAGGATTAACATTTCAGGCCGACCTGCCAATTCACACTGGGAAGCTCAGATCCCTGGAGATCCTCAGAGTTCATGGAACCTGTTGTTGGACAGGTATGGAGCGGTCCGGTAATGTTGACCACTTTAATGTTGGTGATAGTTCAGCACATAATTTCGGAAAAGCTTCCCCGGTGGTTTCAAAGGATTTAAAAACTATTCATCTTCATGACCATGTCACCAAGCCACCATGCGACAGCATCACCATGTGTTATGGGTGAGTGTAACATTATCCTGACAAATACTTCACCATACACCACACACACAAATATGGTACGTTCCAGTTTATAGCAATGGCTGTGCGAGCCTCAAGGGAATTGCAAGACACACCTGCGCCTCTCTTAAGATGCGGCCACTCCTCTCTATGACCACTTACGGGCCTGGACAACCCAAAAACCTGCAGCATCCATACAGACAGGGCCGGCCAGTAGCAAAGGTGGTATAGATAAATGCTGAGGGTGCCGTACATCCAAGGGGCCCCAAATAAAAAGACAAAAATACTACCTCCACTATTCTTAAAAACTAGTTGTTCATTATTATCTCATCATAAGAAAAGAATAACCCCTCATTAATTTATCAGCATAACACAGAATACTAAATTGTAGTTCCTTCCTGTTAAGATTCACTCACTCAAAATATCAAAACATTCAGAACTTCCTGGTGCCGGGAGGGGGAGGAAAAAGGAAAAGAAGAGGAAAAACGCGACAAAGACAGAGGTACTTGACGGAAAAATTATGTCAATATGTCAATGACATTATTTTGCTGTTGCAGAATGATTGAAAACCGTTAGCGTAACATTAATAAATAGCCAGTGTGCTATTAGTAAGCTATTGCTATTAGCTTTAACGTCAGTTCATGTTACAAAAGGATCTTTTGTTCCGGAAATTTGGGTAACGCTTTCTTTTACAGTACAGTTCTTACAGTGTACTTAAGTGGTACTTACATGGTACTTACTGTGTAACTACTGGGTACTTTCAGGGTACTTACATTGTACTTTTTATGGAATTTACTGGGTACTTACATGGTACTTTTCTGTGTCTACTCTGTACTTACATGGTACTTACTGTGTATTTATGTGGTACTATTTGGTTCATACCTATGTGGTACATACTGGGTATTTATAATATTCTTACTTGGTATTTACATGTTGTGCAAAGGTGTCTTTTGTGGTACTTACCACATGTATGAACAAGGTAAGTACAAATAAAGTACCTTGAATTTAAGTCTGCACTCGTATGTTTCATAGTATTTACCATGAATTTACCACAGAAACTACCCCTTAAGTACACTGAAACTGGACTGTAAAAGAAAGTCAGCCCTATTTCCACTCAACTACATGGTACTTTCAATACTAAGTGTAAACACACTGTAAGTACCCAGTAAATTCCATAAAAGTACCATGTAAGTACCCAGTAGTTACACAATAAGTACCATGTAAGTACCACTTAAGTACACTGTAAGTACTGTACTGTAAAAGAAAGCGTTACCGAGATTTGTTATGTGACAACTCTTTTCTTACCTTCAATGGGGTTTTCTCCCATTTTCATTCAACAATCATTCAACACTGTTCTCATTTTTCCACAGTCGTAAGCCCAGCTGTTTGTTGTGTTACAGTTGATATTGTCTGCAGTTTTTTTATCGTGTATCTTTTCATCAGTTTTAAAGTACACATCAATATGCATAACATTATACATAACATTCCCACATGCTATATTTTCCCCCTGACACTCAAACTTGTACAAACACACACTCAAGAACAGTTTATACTTTGACAAAGAATTCCGGATTCCAACCCCCAACCTTTTCTGGGAGACAAACGTCAATCCTATTAAAAAACTGATTTAGTGATGGTTTTGGTGAAGTTTTTCATCTCTGACAAAATTGTAAAGAATCTTTCTTTTCTTGTTTTGGAATTCCATTTTAGTTTTGAGAATAATCAGGACAATCAATTTATCTACTATTATTTGGATCTCTTATAAATATTCTGTTGATGGTACAGATCTATAGTTGGTTGTTATGCCCTTCTATATTGAAAGACAGAAGAAACGCACACACTAATTAAGAAAATGTCATTACAAAGTCTGGTAAAAATGTACCTTATTCTTTAACAAAAATAACCAAACTCTTCCTGATTATCAGAACCAACGTTTTAGAAAGGTAATTGTTGATTTGTTGACAGCCGGACATGTGCTCACCTTTACCTTGCGTGTTCAGAGATGATGCTCACACAACCCTGCAGTCGTCGCATCAGGCTGTATGTTAGCTTCAGGGCCTGTTGTTGCTCGTGAAAGCATTCATTCCTGTCTGAGTTTGCTGTCATTGTCTTTATTAAGCCATTGTTGCTTTGATAGGAAACTTTTCCCCTGAAAATGCCAGTTAGATCAATGTTTTCCCTCAGGTGGCCCATTTATCTGCATGTAATAAATCATCTGATCCATTTTCCCTGTTAATTCTGAATGTATTTGATGTCTCTGATGTGATCCAGAGAGAAATGATGTCCTCTTCTCCAAGCTTTTAGACTCATTTTTGTTTTGGGAGTGTATAACCTTTAAACAACAGAGCTCCAGTTTCACTGTTTACGTACTTTGGACTACTATAACTCAACTCAACAATTTTTCACAAGAACAGTCAGACGGATCCAAATGCAGCAGGTTTATTAGCGCATCTAAAAGTCCACAAAGCTAAATCAGGTTCAGTCAATAACAGGCACGAGATCATCAGTGGAGAGACAGGGAGGTCAAAATCCAGGTGAGAGTCAGGGCAGGCGGCAGAAGACAGAAGATCAGGTCCAGATATAACATTTGGTAATGAAGGCAGAGTGGCACAAACAAAACTTCGCACTGAGCTTCACTTAGTGCAGAGCTAAAGTATGCTGTGGTTGATGAATGAATGAGAGTCAGTGTGCAGCGTCTAGGAAGGGTTCCTGGACGCTGGGGTTCCTGGGAGATGAAGTACACTTAGAACTCTAGAGACGGTTCCCAGCAGGAAAAGCTGAGTAGACTTTAATCTTTTGTGCAACATTTTACAGTAGTGAAATGCTTACACCATCAATGTAAAAGCTGATTCTGTAGCAGAGAAAAGCGACAGACTGGCTAACAGTCCAGGATGTCCCTGCCTCCGCCCACAAGTGGCCAGGATAGGCTCCGGCAGCCCTGTGACCCTGAAAGGGACAAAACGGTAGAAAACAAATGAATGAAAGAAAAGCGGCTTTGTGCAGTTATGCAGTACATTAGTAATGTGTTGTTCATCGGTTAAGTGTTGCGTAACGGTGCAACGCTGACATGAAAAGCCACTTTCCTCCACGTCAGAATCTGCGGTTTCACACTGATCGGGTTAACGGTTGAAGAATTACGGTATTTGAAAGATATAGGTGTCCCAGGAACAGCTCCAGTGTTAAAGTGTTAAAGGATTTGAATCCAAATCAATAGCCGCAGTTACATGGGCAAAATATCTTGATCGGATCAATGGTCGGGTTACAATTCACCCGTGCACATGGGCACAGAAAAGATTTTTCTGATTAGAAGAAATGTTCACATGGGTCACACTTTTGTCTGAATAAATTATTTGGGCATGCGCAGTAGTGTCGAAAAACCGGAAGGGGTTGTGTCCCGTTGTAAACAAACTTTTGCTGTCACATATATTTATGCAGAATATACGAGGCGATCTTCCAAACAGGCTTTTATAATGTTATGAATATTATGAAGCGCCTGTTCGCTAATCATTTTATATTTAATCCGTGTGGTCAGTGTTTTTTTTGTGGAAGAAGTACGGAGCTGGAAGAAGAACCCAGTGCTAGGAGAGGCTAACACGCGCTAACATCATTAGCCTTTTTGATGGACACAAAATCCAGGACCATGCGGGAAACGCAGCAATCTGCAGCTTGGCTGTACTTAATGTGTGGGAATAACATCAGCCTTTATTTTGTCGGGGCACAACTAGAAACACAATTCCATGTGATTTTTTGAACAGTTTCTGAGGACTGAGCGGCATTTCTGCTCTGGAAAGCTCACACACTGCCCCAGGGTGGCTGTGTAAGCTGGCGGCCCGAGCTCTGCTCTGTCCTCGTGAGTCCGGCAGCCGCTAACCCAGAAGGGCAGGTCGGCTCGCAGTCCGAATTCTCACACATAACAAAACAACAAAAGGCACACGTAACAAAACACCCTCCCCTCAAACACATGAATAAATCCAGCTGCTCTGCTCAGAGAGGTTCACTCAGTCCACTGGCACCGGAGCCCGAACGCAGAGCTCGGGTGCCGGGTCCAGACCTCAGTGGGCACACACCCCCCCCCCCCCACATCTCCCTCGTGAGGGGTGAAAGAGAGGGGTGGGCCAGCGGGTCGAAATCGGAGCGGCACTTTTCAGGGGGCGTCTGCAGAGCAGCTGGTCGGTCCCGTATGCGCTCCAAAGCTTTCTCTCAGCAAAACACCGTCTATGCATGACGTAACCCAGAGCAGCAGTGACACACGATCGGAATGACCGTTTACATGCTCCACGATCGGATAAACCATCGGTATAACCCACCTATCTCCATCGGAAAGAAATTCTGATCCGAACGAGTCTGACCGGGACAGAGTATTCCGAACGGCGCGTTTACATGACGCATTTTCTTTCCGATCAAGCGTTCAACGCAGCTATTGTTTGCTTAAAATCTGTCAAACCCTGGTGAAATTGGGTCTTAAGTAAAACATTACTTTAAGTCTACAAAAGACAAAGAAGCAAAGATTAAAAAGTTTGTTTTAGTTTCAGAGTATTGTTCATACTCTTCTGACTTTATTGATCTGTGTTCTTTTTCTTAGCAATCTGGGCAGTTTATGTACAAAGACACTCCCCCAAATCCATATTATTGGGTTATTCATTCATTCAATAATTACAGAGTCTATGGGCTCTTGGGGCTCCATGGTTGTGCTGGAAAACACATCCTGTGGATGAATGTTAAGGGATTGTAAAGTCTCAGTGTCTGTTGCGTTTCCCAAACTCTCACTTGATTGTTTTTCTCCGTTTATTGCTCTGCATCGATAATGAATCTGCCTCTCTTCACTCAAGTGACAGGCAGCGTGCACAGAAACACCACAGCAGCACATCAGACAGCAGCTGTGAGTGACAGACAAGGTGAGGCGCTGCATACCAGCTCTTCTCCTTTCTGCCTGGTCCCTTGATAATAAGCTTTAAAGGCATCACCTCACAGGGTGTGCAGTTAGCTGCACAGAGTAAGAGGAGAATAGTCGCAGCCTCCTATCTAATTGGCTCAAACTAATTCATTAGATTAATTCATCCCAGGAAACAAATTGCTTGGAGATTTGCGTAAACCCCTCACCAATCAATCCTGTTGACTGAGAAGGGTTGGGAAGTCATGAAGCTCATCCTGGTTAAACTAAAACTAATAAACACAGAGAAGCACACATTTAAAAAACATGTGTCCATGATATGCAGGCTTGCAAGTATCTTCCTGACATCCGGTCTTTGTAAATAAAAAATGGTGCGAGGATCTAAGTCATGGATGACAAATGAGGTTGAGTGTTAGAATGAGCTTTTGTTGGTGTTTACAAATGACTCGGATATTTTTGCAAACTGAACTGCTGTGTCATTAGAAGAAGAAGTCCCATCAACATGATCACTGTCTCCGTCTGCTGGTGTTACACAGAAAAAACAGAGGTGCAGGAATGTGCATGAAGGGCCAAAGGGTGGCTTCAGTTCACCCCAACAGGCTCCAGAGGATCATTTCAGGGAAAAGGCTGCCCTCTACTGGCTTGTAGAAGAATAGCAGAAACATTCACTTCAAACAACACATTGTTTTTCTACAATGTCAGTGAAAAAAATTTAAGGCCCGAAGGAAACTGACTCATACTGTTTAAATAAGAAACCTTCAGCAAAAAGCAAATAAAATCATTTTATATCTGGAATCAACATGGACAGGATCTCCACTAAAAAGGCGGAACACTTGGACTGGGATCTCCACAAAGAGACTGCAGGAAAATACAAGGAAACAATCTGGAAAATTCCAAACACATAAGACTGAAAACATAAAAATGTAACCAAATACTAGGCAGAGCAATTGTCCTTTATTTGAAATCTCCATGAGTATTTTTTCTGCCTTTTTTCAGTCTTCGTTTCCAAACCATCAAAGCCGTTTCTGGATAAAACATTGTTCTGAGAGTTTTATGATGAGGCTAAAAAAAAACAAAAGACGCAAAAAAAAAAAAAAAAGTGTAGCATGACAAAGTGGATGTGACTTTTACTGTAGCAGTTCTTGAATAAACCTTGCACAAACTCAATTTACCATTTTAGAAGGTCTTAAAACACTGGGAACATTGAGGTCCTGAGCTCTTAGCAGTTCTAGCCTCTGGCTACAATCCCAGAAGGGCCTGCTGCTGCATCCAAGGCGACACAAGAGCAGATGAGTTTGGGAACACGCACACAGTTGCTGCATTTTTGTCTACAATAGAAAGGAAAATTCTTTAAAAAGTCTTGTAGAAGTTTCCACAAAGGTTTGACATCTTATATCCAGTTCCTCTCAAACAGCTCACAAAGGGTCTGACAGCCACTTCGTACATTTTGAGCATTTTCCACATATGAAGTTTCCTTCTTTCGTGATACATGCGTGATCTACGAAATTCTGTCATCCGTCGATATGCGCAGATGTCCGTCGAGGATTTGGGCCGATAAGTCTGTCATGAATTCGGTTTTGATCTGTTGAAATTACGCAATTGACGCAATTGCCCATCAATTGCACATAAACAGTGCAATAATCACACACTGTTCATGTTCTACATTGATTTACGTGTTCTTTGTCTGGTTTATTCATACTTCTTCTGAGGTTTTAACTTCTTTCATTCATGATAAATCTGTGAAAATTTGACCACATATGTGTAAAAATCAGCATATGTAAATTTGCTTTTTTTTTACTTCAAACTCTTTATTTCATTTCCTAATGGTGAAATTGCTTTTATTATCTATCTATCCATCCATCCATCCATCCATCCATCCATCCATCTATCTATCTATCTATCTATCTATCTATCTATCTATCTATCTATCTATCTATCTATCTATCTATCTATCTATCTATCTATCTATCTATCTATCTAATGGTCTAGTATTGCTTACTACCACTATTTATTTATTTATTTATTTATTTGCTTTATTTATTTTTATGTCTCCATTTTTTCTTGTTTTATTTACTTACACTAGACTTTAATGTTTTATTTTAATTTACCTTATTTCAATGTTTTATTGTTTATTGCTTTTATCAATAAGTTTATTTTTTCATTCTCTTTTTCATTTTTTATTTATTTTCCGGTGCTTCCTCAGTTGGGACCTCTCCCTCTGGGTCGGCTGCTGGATGGGGACCTGCATCACCTCTTTGCTGTGGTGGAGCGGTCCTCGCCTGTGACGCTGCATTTGGCTGGTCATGCGGATGTTCACAGAGAGGGAGGTTCCGATTATCTGCGTTTCCAACATCTTGGTTTCCTGCTCAGCCTATTTCTTATTTCTCATTGTCTTTCCCCATCAGTTACATTCTGAAAACAGTCTTACAGTTTAGCACAACTCTATAGCTCACTTGCAAAATCGAATATATCTCCCAAAACTGTTCACTCGTGCTTCAAAACTAAATTCCTTTCCCACCTAAAGAGTCCGTGCCACCAAAATGGCAAATATCTTTTTTCCATTGCTTTGGCTCATTTCTTGATCAGACCGGACGTTCTCAACACTATTAGTACTTTTCTCAAAATAATGTGGATGGTTCGGCACAACGCCATGGTTCACCTGCAAAAGCTCATATCTCTCCCAAAACAATTCACTCGTGTGTCAAAACTACATTTCCTTCTCATCTAAACAGTCAGTGCCCCCAAAATACTTTGTCCCTTTGGCATTGTGTAGGCACTGCAGGTCAGAATGATTAGAAGTTTTGTCACGATAGCAGAGGACCATTGAAGTATCCCTCATGTCCATCTCTCAGTCTTAGCTGTGCAAAAACAGTACAGTTACCATTGTCAATGAAGGACTAAGCTAACAGAATACATTTGTGTAAAACTGAAAAAAAAGGATTTTAGGGTAAGAGTAGCCTATTAGGTTTAACAGCACACATTGCACTCATACTACCGAGGAAATTGTAACCATTTTCATTCACACACATAAAGTAACTTTCATACATCAGAGTAAAAAGAACATGTATACAGCATAATATACTTTATAAGATAAACACAAACAAAAACAATGAAAATGATCTGCAGCCTACAGTGCTGTAAATAATGGTTGAGTTTCACAACTGTTCTTCACTGGTCGCTGTCCTCACCCTCCCTCTCCTGGCCATCGTCCAGGTGGTCTGGGGGATGGCTGTTTGACCACCGGGGGACAGTCTACCAGCTGTCCCCAACCTACCCCCTTCCTCATATTACCTCATATTAGGGTGAGGGGGTGGGGGGTTTAGCCTGCGATGCGTCTTGGGGGGGATTTACTTGGCGGTGGCCCCCCTCCTATGGTTGCCGTATGGAGTGGGCCCCCCCTCTTTCGGTTTTAATGGCACCTTAGACATGTGGGGTCCTTGGTAGGGGGGGTGCTTGGACATCACTGCCAGCAAGCAGCAGATGTCCTCCTAGCACCCTACCCGCCAATTTTAATCGCACCTTAGACATTTAGGGCCCCTTGGTGGGGAGGGTGGGGGGACATCACTGTGAGTAATCAGGAGATGTCCCCTTAGTGCCCTACCCACCAATTTTAACTGCACCCCCTCTTAGTACACACACCCCTCCCCCCTCAATATATACATTCCAACATAAACACACACACATGCACACACACACCCTCTCAAACACACATACACATACACATTTTGCAAGGAAGGTGGGACCTGGGTCCATCTGTCCCCTACTCCTTCCCTGGTGGGGGGTGCGGGCCCCTTGGCAACGGCGGCCGTGTCCCCTGGGTGCCAGCTTCCTGGGCCCGGCGGTGCTCTCTCCCGCGCGGTGGGGGGGTTCACATTACACCTGAGCCGGGGGTGTTTGTGTCCCTGGGGGGTGGGTCCTGGTCCTTGCCCCTGAGCGCTGGGCCCCGCCAAATTTCCAACTGTGGCCGAGCCTGGTCGGGCCATATTTACAACACCCCTTGTGGGCCCCTTTTTTTTCCCCGGGGATCCCCCCTCCTGGGCGGGGGCGGCGGGCCCTTGCCTTGCTCCTCCCTGGACCAACTGTGGGCCAGGTGGGTGGCTGCCTGGATTGCGGAGCGGGTCTCCCTTTGGGGGTCCTGGCTCGTACCTGGGGTTAGGGCGGGGGGATGCCCGGAACTCCTGGGTGGTGATGGGGTGCTCGTCTGGGGCTGTGGGCGTCCTTCTCCGGTGGGGCCCTGCGTTGGGCTCTCCCGGCGCGGGGGGGGGTTGCTCTCCTGGTTGGGCTGGGGCGGCGCTCTCTTTCCCTCCGTGCCTCCTTGCTCTCTGGCTCTGGGGGCCTCGCGGCGGTCCTGCTGGCCCTGGCCTGGGTGGCGATCTTGGTCGCCCGGGGGGCGGTTGTTCCCTGCCTGTTCCCGTGTGGCGTTTGGGGGATTCCGGCTGCCGCTGCTGCTGCAGCGGGGGTCTTGGGGTGGGGATGGCTGGGCACTCTCCCTCCTTCTTTTCACGTTCCACCATCCATTTTAGAAGAATATAAACACTCACCTGAGCACAGTTTGCATAATTGAATGACTGAAATATTTCACACTAGTTGGTTTAAAGGCATAGGTATGCGTGTGTGAACACTATCTGTTTTGTGTACATGTCGACAGGTGGACATTTTTGCAGCTAACACGTGTGTTGATAACATTTCAGTGTGTGTGTGGACAGGCCGCTGCTCTTTGACTATTTTCCCATCGAGGTGCATACAGTGCAAACAACCTCTCTTTACCTGGGATGAGTGCAGCTGTCATGGTGGCCTGTCGAACTCCTCACCTCCCAGCTCTGCTCCTGACTCACAGCTGTTCTTCTCATCTCTGTCATCTCTACCTGCCATTTAGAGGACCTCCACAAAGCAGTCTTTATGATTAGATTAAACCTGATGGTTAACACCTCACCACCTCATCTGCGTCTGACCCTCTATGTAAGTTTTGCCTCGCTTTCCCATGTTTTGCTGTGCTTCAGGTCTGCCTTTTCCTGAGAGAAGCAAGATCCGCATTCCACCTCGAGCAGAAGCTGAAACCTCCAACTCCTCAAGAACTCCTGTACATACATAAGAACCTCTACCACGCTCAGCCTTTCTCATACGTCGCCGGTCTAAGGCACTCCATTCACATACATAGTCCTAGAGCTCCCAGTCCTGCATACAGTAAGTTCCCGCACTCACCCGTTGATGGGGAATCCTCGTCAGCTCCACGCCCATCCTGTTCCTGGATCACTCCTGGCTCTTTCAAATAAACCAATTCGCCCACCACACATTCACCTAACTGCCTCTTCCTTCTGGGTTGCAGCATCCTCAGGTCCCGCCCTGTTCAGATCATGACAGTCGCATGGTTAGCAGCAATGCACATGCCAGATGCCTTCCTGGCGCCCAACCCTCTCAATTTAGCTGGGCTGCGACTGCTTTCTGAAAGCAGGTCTGGAGAACGGCCGGGAGGCCCGGCGTTCAGCCAGGCAGGTCCGGCGGACAGCAGGAGGCTGGCCGGTCATGGCCGAGCCTGGTCGGGCCATATTTACAACACCCCTTGTGGGCCCTCTTTTTTCCCCGGGGTTCCCCCCTCCTGGGCGGTGGCGGCGGGCCCCTGCCTCCCTGGACCAACCATGGGCCAGGTTGGTGGCTGCCTGGAGTGCGGAGCGGGTATCCCTTAGGGGGGTCCTGGCTCGTACCTGGGGTTGGGGCGGTGGGATGCCCGGAACTCCTGGGTGGTGATGGGGGGCTCGTCTGGGGCTGTGGGCGTCCTTCTCCGGTGGGGCCCTGCGTGGGGCTCTCCCGGCGCAGCAGGGGGGCTGCTCTCCTGGTTGGGCTGGGGCGGTGCTCTCTTTCCCTCCGTGCCTCCCTGCTCTCTGGCACTGGGGGCCTCGCGGCGGTCCTGCTGGCCCTGGCCTGGGTGGCGATCTTGGTCGCCCGGGGGGCGGTTGTTCACTGCCTGTTCCCGTGTGACGTTTGGGGGCTCCGGCTGCCGCTGCTGCTGCGGCGGGGGTCTTGGGGTGGGGATGGCTGGGCAGTTTGCATGATTGAATGACTGAAATATTTCACACTAGTTGGTTTTAAGGCATAAGTATGCATGTGAACACTATTTGTTTTGTGTACATGTTGACATGTGGACATTTTTGCAGCTAGCAGGTGTGTTGATAACATTTCAGTGTGTGTGTGGACAGGCCCCGCCCTTTTTGTACTACATTTGAACCTTACCGTAATGATAAACAACCAGTAAATTTGTTGCTTTATTACAGGTTATTACCAGCTTCATGGTCTTATCCCCCCTCCCCTCCTATTATCACCCTCGTACCCCCCACTCTCTCTAACATCCCTCCCTTTTCTTCCCTTCTTTCCTTTTCCGTCTGGTCCAACACCCAAGATTTTCAAACATGGATGAAATTAATAAAGTTTGGCCTCAATTACAAAAGGGGTTTATTCAGACATACCTCTGGTTTGTATGAAGATTAATAACCCCTATTGTTAAAGTAAAATATGTCCAACACAAGAGGCCCTCAGCTCTCATCTGCCTGCCCAGCTGTTGGACAGGACAAGTTAAAAAGAAATTATAAATAAAAAAAATAAAAAAGAATCAACAATCAGTTTAGATCAACAACATCTATTCACTTGGAAAATTTGCTAAATGTAGGCTCTTCTTTCTCTTTCGGCATTTCCCATCAGGGGTTGCCACAGTGAAACAACCTCTCTTTCGAGGATGAGTCGCATGGTTAACTTGGCAACGTTTACGCCAGATGCCCTTCCTGACACAACCCTCTCAATTTAGCTGGGCTTGCGACCGGCACAGAAGTAGAGAAGGGAACAGGGAGCAGCCTGGATTTGAACCCTGGTTTCATGGACGGAAGGCGCCGCAAACCAGCACGAGCTAAACTAGCTCCCCCTGCTAAACATAGGCTACTTGTACTTAATCATTTGCAAAGATGCACTGAGACATTGAGACATGTACTAAGACATTTGCAATTCGATGACATTAATGAGAAATTCCATTCAGTTGTGAACAATTGCCGAGTGGTTTGGAGGTCTGTCCATGTTTTTGAGAATGTAATTTCTGTCTCAAGAAATGAGCCAAACCAAACCAAACTTGCCTTCTGATTCAATTGCGACTTTGGGTCTATCAGAACTCTTCCGTTCTGTTTTCTCCGGTCTTAACTACTTTGCCATTTTATATAAGAAGCACCTATCATATTAGTAGGTTTGGGGGCTGTCATCTGGACTTAGTTTTTAAAGTTAGAAGACGTTTCACCTCTTATCCAAGAGGCTTTGTCAATTCTAACTTGACACAGCGTAAACCTTCTACTATGATGGAATCAACCTGGATGAATGAGAGTCTCCATAGACAAGAAGCACCAATGTTTTTGTTTTGTTTTTTAGTTTTGATGGTCTGTCTCTCTTTTATCACTTTTAAAAGAACATTTGTCTTTCAGCTGTTCAACACTGTTCAACTGAGCTTTAGTATCACAATTAGGGATGGGTACAGAGCCCCGGTATTGAACGAGCCTGGGGCAACAATCTTTAAAACCGCAGTATCGGTAAGACCTGACCTCAACAGTTCTGCTATCGGTACTGGTAAGTTACAAGTCGCATTTTTTTTGTTAGATATAAACGTTATCTGCCATATTTAAGTCACCAAGTCCGTCAATTTTCCGTTAATTAATGATGATATTAATTTCACTATTCTCGCTGAAAAGAAGAGGTCTGTCTGGCTATTTGTGTGCACAGGGTGCGGGGCTGTTGTTCAGACAGAACGCGGTGCGCGTGTAAAATTCATTAAATCGCCCGACTATCGTGCCAACCTGCTGCTATGATGACCGTATTTAGCGCTCTCTGTGTAGAACACACTGGAGGGGCGCAGGAAAAAACGACCCGCTGCTGCAGAGGATGTGAACAGCTGGACAGGTAGAGAAGAAAAGCAGGTAGAGAGGCGGGGGAGGGGGTTGGGCTTCAAACTGTCAGAGATTCAAACACGGGCGTCAGATTTAACTTTCTCTGGGATGATTTTATGAACTCAGATATTTATTTAATTTGTTTTATATTTACATCACGACAGGAATATGTCAAAACATTGCTGTTTATTTTTCTTTAAATAACTTATTTTTTCATGTTGGAAAAATGTATAAAGTAAAATGTTTTGTTAAAAAAATACATTGTTGCATAATGAGGAAATAAAACACTTTATGTCCTTAATTTGTTATTTATTTATTTATTTTTCGTCCTTAAAAATATAGATAAGAGTAACGTTAAAATACTGGATCGATCAGCAGTATCAATGAGAATAGTAGTACCGTTAAAACCTTAACGATACCCATCCCTAATCACAATGTGCTGCTATAACGGAAATACAAATGTTAAAAGTTCTCAAAAAACACCTGTGGGAATGCCTTTTAATCTATCTCTATTATTTATGAACAACTTTAAATAAAATCTATACAATGTCAAGTTAGTCATTGATTTTTACCACCTTAGAAACGAAAACATACCTTGGACAATCAAAGCTTTCGAATACTTTTGCCTTGCAGTGCACATACTCTTCATGTGCCATTCTTCTTGTTTGTGATGCAGCATTAATCAAAAACTGGATTTTTAAAGATCCCGGACAAGACCCCAGTTTTTTCACAAAGTTGTAAAATGACTTCAGGGACAGTCTTTACAAGAAATTAGTGAAAAATATTACATACTTAAATATTAACCCCAGATAGCTTCAACATAAAACTCAAAATGACACAATGACACCATTTTTTTTATTTGTAAGAAGAGCAAAGTAAGTGAACAATCTGGGTATTCACTGCTGATTTGAGGGCAAGGGAATCCGTCTTAAAGCCAACGTGTTGACAACACTGCAAATCTTTATTTGCAAGCTCTGGATAATAGAAACACTGACATCTGTATCTTGCCAGAGGACAAACGAATGCATAAATCAGATGGAGGCATTTAGGTTTGTAATCATCCATGAAAGAAGCTACTCCCTGAAAATTCGTAAAGCTCTAATTATAAAAACGCAACATATGAGTCTGTCTGTGCCTCTTTCATTTCTTCTTCCTCACACAGACACACAAATTAAATCTATTTCATTAGAGACAACGAGGCAGAGCTTTGTTTTAATTAATGGGAAGCATTGCTAATTTCCAAGCGTATTACCATGTTTTATTCATTAGAGTGGTGACTCTGCAGCCCTCACAGCAGTGATCTTTGTGTTGATGTTTGCACCTATTCCATGCAACCCTTTTCATCCACTAACTGCTGACATCTGAGGAAGGTTAGAGTCCTCAAAGCGGGACTTTAAAGGCAACCCCAGCTGACGTTTTACTGGAAATTAAAGCAAGTTTACCCCTGATTCAGGTTCAGTCTCAGAGTGGGGCTGATGGTGCTTCTGCATCCCTGCTGGTTATGGTGACAGGATGGGTCAATAAAAAGGTGCTTCTTACCCGATTTCCATTCACACAGGGACGATCTGCAATGTAGTGCAGTCACAGCACATCAAGCCCACGAAAACGTGACGGGAAGGTCTTTGAAAATAAATATATAACATTTTAAAGAGAGTTCAATATTTATAACATGCAAAGAATAATCAGTATTCAGTCCATGAAAATCTATATTCTTGAAACTGAAAAGAGATCTCCTGGGTTTTATGAGTTAAAAGCTTCAACTATTCTTGTAAATGTAATCGTTCAGCAGATCATTCAGAGTGAGGCTTTAAACCATCACCATTCTTAGTCCAGATAATCTGGAATGTTCTGCTAAAACCACAGATGGGAGGGTCTGTCCCTTCCTTGAAGAACCTCACACATCATTCAACAACACTTTAGACAATGCAACCAACTCACACACTTGTTGCCGCCCATTTCATGACGTCAACCTAGAGTCGGCCTCGGCAGCATGTCTACGTCTCGCCCACAAAAGCTTTTCAAGATGGATGTTCACATGTGCATATAAAAGGAAAGCTTTCAGCCGATCACCGCTAGTTCCACTGAGTGCGTGTTAGCCTGTGGGCGGAGCTGGCAGCACAGACTCTTCCTGGAAGGGGTGGTTCCTCACTTTGTGATGTCACAATGTGAGGAACCACCCCTTTTCTTGGCTTGGGAGGGGCTGGTGCTCACAGAGCAGGTTTTCAGAGGAATAGATTTTTCATGATATAGACCCGGTCTATAGCAAATCTGATATAGACCGGCTTGATGCCAATTCACACAAAGCCGATTTTAAAGAAGACCCATGTGCGCTGTAATCTGGATTAAGTCCATCTTTCAAACACTTGTGACTCACATGCCATAGTCAGAACTTTGCAAGCGGTACTGAAAGAAGCTCAGATGAAGACCAAGACTGTGTCTGCCTGGGGAAATAGAAGAACAGATTTATCATCCAGCATGCACACACACCTTTTCAAACGCAGGTAACGATACTTTCATTTGTTATCAAACCAAAAACATGCAGTCAGCTTTGAATTTAAAAGATAGCTGTGAATGATTCTTCAGAAGAAAAAGAAAATGGTATTAAAACTATGTTTGGGGGCTGATTCAAACAATCTACTGCTTCAATGAGTTTTGTTCTTTTTTAAACATCATTTCTGTAATCAGTCTAATGAGAAATTACTCTGCATGCTGAGGTTAATGTATTCTAAATACCTGCACCTCATTAAGGTTCCCCATTAGAAAGTGTAATGTGTGAAAGCTGGGGCTCCAAATGCAAGACTCATCCAAGAGAAAAGTACCCACCAGGAGCCCCCATCTTTTTAATAATGCATTAAGAAAAGCCCTGGTGCTCTGATTCCCCCTGGCTCCTCTTGATTTTCTGCCTTTTTCAGTTCTCATTCATTTGTATGAATTTTTGCCCACTTCAGACCATCTCACTTTGGAATATTCAGGCATTTTCACATAATGCATACAGTCATAGGGGGAAAAAAAGAAACTCTAGGTTCTGTGTGAAGACCAGGAAGGACATAAACAGCAATGACGCAGAGAGGGACATGTTGCTGCCTGCCACTGCAGCCGTTTTAGGTTATGAATTAATTTCCAAACGACGTGGAGTCCATTTTCCTCCAGAGGGAAGGTTCACAGATTTCAGATGAAAATTGCAGATGACTGACCTGTTGCTTTTTTACTATTTTATAAATAAAGCAGCAACAGCCAATGCTTTTAGCCTGACCGTGTCTTTTTAAACAAATCTTTGTTTCAAATTTCTCTTGAATTTTTTCTCTCTGATTAGACCTTATAGGTTACACTGTAAATGTTACAGTATAAGACTTCTCAAACTATTTGCTCTATAGGAGAACTGGACTGGGTGGCCCCTCCCCCCAAACAGGAAGTACCTGCTGGCTCCAAGAAGCCACAATCCCATAGACTTCTGTAGAGAAATAAACTGTTACTCAGTCATTCTATTGGTCAGGAGAAGCATTCTGGCTCTAAGACATTTTTTAAATTTGTTATTGATTATCATTATTTTATTCTGAATTATTTTTATGAAGTGCAAGTTTTTCAAGTTACAAACTGCCCAAACAGATGCCTCGATAAAAAAATATGGTGGTCTGACGTCCAACATCCAACACGTTTGATTGACTGAATTTATGTAGCCAGCTGTTGCGTAATAGGGGTGTGGACTTCCAACAAGCTCAGTCCTGATTGGTGAGTGGTGCCAAAAAAAATGTTGTTTTTTTTTCTACCAGAGAGGGCAAAACGGGTGGTGTTACTGCATCTATATGTCCTACTCCTTTGCAGTAAAGCAAATTTCATTAGATCAGTACCCCAGCTTTGAACACCACGACTTAGTTTTTAACAGCCCTCCAGTTTTATGCATCACAGGATACGGACCACCCCAACCAAGCTCTGTTTTGATTTAGATTTCTGAGTACCTTGCATCTGTCCACGTTTCCTTCAACATGATTTTAATAACAGGTGATTTTAACCTGCATATAGACAGGAAGTCAAGACTATTGCACCACTCAGTCCTTGGACTTGCTCGCTTCTCTGGATTTTAAACATGTCATGCAGCCGACTCACCACAGGGGGCACACTCTTGACCTGGTTATCAGTCATGGTTTACCTACCAGTGTGTCCGCTGCTGTGGACCTGGCTGTGGACCATTACTGTGTGCTTTTTAACATCACTGGTTTTATAAAACAAGAGACCTCTGTGAGAACGGTAAGGAAAGGCTACTGCTTTTATCCTGCTTTATAGATGCCATCCCATCATTACTTTAAATCATTCGATGGATCTTCTGAGAAAGAGAATGTAAATACGATAAACTGCTATCTTCAGACGGGTATTTTTCCTGTTGCCTTTCAGACTGTAGTGGTGAAAACCCTTACTGAAAAAAAAACTAGTTATATCCCAAGTTTTTAAATAACTACACACCTTCGTCCAATTTGCGATTTCTAAGCAAGATTTTAGAAAAACTTGTTTATATTCAGCTTAATGAGTTTTTCTTACAAACCAACATTTTTGACATAGACCAATCTGGTTTTAAAACAAACCACAGTACAGAGACAGTATTTGTAAAAATAGTTAATGATGTCAGGTGTGATTCAAGTCAGATCTCAGTACTAGTTAAACTAGATCTACGTGCAGCTTTGGATGTTGTTGATCACCTGATCCTTGTAAACACAAGCGGTTCAAATCTTATCTTATGGAGATAAGATTTATGGTAAGCATGGACACACACTTTCCTGGGACCACGAAACTAAATGTGGTGTACCTCAAGGTTCCATCCTTGGCCCCTTGCTTTTTAATATTTACATGTTTCCTCTGGAGAATGTCATCAGAAGACACAACATCAGCTTTCACAGCTATGCTGATGATACCCTGCTTTACATAGCTATGTCTCCTGACAACACAAGACCATTGGGGGGGGGGGTTGTTGCACGGTTTGTCTTGTCATCTTGTTTTTAAATTTTATTGTATTTTATGCACAGCACTTTGAGTGACATATGTTGTTGAAAAAGTGCTATATAAATAAAGGTTGATTTGATTTGATTTGAATAGAAGTGATAAACAGTATTTTAGTTGTGAAATAATGGATGTCATATAATTTTCTGCAGCTTAACCAGGAGAAAACTGACATTTTAGTTATCGGTCCTGAAGCTAAGAGAGAGAAACAGTTTCTGAAGCTACAGGAACTTTCATTAAGCCATTCAGAAACAGTCAGAAACCTGGGTGTTATTTTTGACTCTAAGCTAACTTTTATCCACCATATAAAAAAGGTGGTTAAAACTGGTTTATCATCTTGGAAATCTGGCTAGGGTCCGCACACTGCTCTCTCTTGCTAATATGGAGACATTGATGCATGCGTTTATCATGAGTAAAATTGATTTTTGTAACACTTGCTGGTCTTCCAAAAACCAAACAGGAACCTTCAGCTTCTCCAGATCTCTGCTGCACGAGTTCTCACCAAGACCAGGAGGCGGGCTCAAATCACTCCAACTTTAAAATCTCTTCATCGGCTCCCCATATGCTTAAGGATGGATTTTAAGATCCTTTTAACAGTTTTTAAATGTCTCAACATTCTTGCGCCTTCTTATTTATCAGATCTTTTAGTCAAATATAAACCCTATCGAACCCTGAGATCCTCTGGCTCTGGTCTTTTAACCATTCCAGCGGTAAAAACCAAAACTCACGACGGGGCATCTTTTCAGCACCATGGCCCTTGTTTATGGAACAGTCTGCCTGATGAACATTCTAATGATAATTTGTATTTCAAGTGTTTCCTCAGCTGAGTCCTCCTCCTCTGAGTCGGTTGCTGTTTAGCCGCTGCAGCTGTCCACTGAGGAGGAGACTCCAATATCTATCTACATCGGTTCAGGGGGTTGGAGGTTTCTTGTGGGAGTATGTGTATCCATGTGTGTACGTATGCTTTGGGGGTGGGGTTACTTTTGTTTTTATTGTGCTTTCTTGCATATATATACTATTTATTTTGGTGAACAGCACTTTGTGCTACCTTTTGTTTGAAAAGTGCTACATAAAAAAAGATATGATTTGTTTGGAGCTGGAAGTGAACCAGTTTAGGTGACGTCACACTCACTCCAGTTATAGCAATGCCTCAAACTTGTACAAATACTAAATGTACATTTTGATAAGAAACTTGTTGTGTTTACATTCTAAAGTATTTTGTCGGTCACTCTGCACAACTGTTCCTTTCATGCATTTTTACAAAATTTCCATCCATTTATGTAACTCTCTTGTAATTCTATGCACATTTAATGTTTATGGCTTTAAAAATGATATTTTGGAAAATCAGATTTGATTGAAACTGACAGGATGGATGCTGTCACCTCTCGCTATGGTAGTATCAACAGTTCAAACCCTTCCCTTCAAGGGAAGAGTGATCAAAGCAATGTGGTCATTTTTGCTTTTTTTATGTCACAAACTCTATTGATTGCTAATACACTCATAGCATCAACTATATAACACAGGACATATTTTCTTCCCAATTATGGATTCATTTCATGATGTTTATCAGAGGTTTATTATTTCATCCCAAGATATCTGCCAAAAGCCAATTAGAGAAACTGATGCCTAATCCCTATTAATCCTATTAATTCAAAAACAATTTACAAAAAAAAAACTACAAAAACTGGCATAGCCGGCAGTAAGACAGACCTGTTCCCGGTCCACGTTGGACTACGGCTGGGCTCCCCTTTAACACCGGTCCCGTTCATAGTTTTTATGGACAGAATAAAGCCAGGGGCCAGAGGGGATCTGGTTTGGGGACCACAGGATTTCCTCTCTGCCTTTTGCAGATGATGTTGTTCTGTTGGCTTCATCGAGCCAGGACCTCCAGCGTGCATTGGGGCGGTTTGCATTCGAATGTGAAACGGCTGGGATGAGGGTCAGCACCGCTAAATCTGAGGCCATGGTTCTCGACCGGAGAAGGTAGTTTACCATCTCTCGGTGGGTGGAGTGTCCTGCCCCAGATTTAGAAGTTTAAATATCTGGGGGTCTTGTTCACGAGTGAGGGAAGACCGGAGCGTGAGATTGACAGGCGGATCGGACGGCGTCCGTAGTTATGCGGACGCTGTACCGGCCGGTGAAGAGAGAGCTTAGCCAAAAAGCAAAGCTCTCAATTTACTGGTCGATCTTCGTTCCAATTCTCACCTAAGGTCATGAGCTCTGGGTCATGACTGAAAGAACGAGGTCCCGAATACAAGCGGCTGAAATGCTTCCTCTGCAGGGAGGCGGGGCACTCCATTAGAGTTAGGGTGAGAAGCTCGGTCACCCGCGGAGGGCTCGGAGTAGAACCGCTTCTCCTCCACATTGAAAAGAGAGAAGTTCAGGTGGCTCGGGCATCTAGTCCGGCTGCCTCCTGGGCGCCTCCCTGGAGAGGTGTTCCGGGCATGTCCCCCTGGGTGGAGGCCTGGGGAAGACCCAGGACACGCTGGAGAGACTACTCGGGGTTCCCCTAGAGGAGCTTGAGGAAGTGGCTGGGGCGAGGGAAGTCTGGGAAGTCTGCTTAGATTGCTGCCCCCGCAACCCGGTTCCGGATAAGTGGAGGAAGATTGATGGATGGATGGGTTTTTACATTTTTTATTCATACGGAATTTTCATATTCTAATATCTCTGTATTCACTTCTGTTTCGTTATTCAAAAGAGTGGAGACGGTTGTTGTGAGACTTATTGTGACTTCCTGTTTACTAAAATTAAGGATAAATAGGTTAGACTTTTTCACACTGTTATTTGGCTTGTATGGGAGGTATAGGAGGAACCCCACCCCCCACCCCCTATCCAATGCAAGGCACAGCAGCCCCCTGTAGCAGCATTATATCATATATCTTATCTGACACACCATCCACCACATTGACTGTTGGATTATTTATGAGCTGTAGCGCTGTCTTGTAGTGTCGGCTGAACTAATTTAAATACCCTTTGAGTTACTAATAAAACATGCATGTCCATGCCTCGTGAACAGAAACGGCTTTAATGTGTCATCAGTGGTTCTCTGTGCTCTCTTTTCTCATGGCAGCTTTAAGCTTTGTCTCCTGAGATGATCTGCACCGAAGCCCTGGCCCAGTTTGTTAATGGAAGCATGTCAGGCTCGGTTTAAAGCACTCAGGCTAACAGAGATCCCTGTGTGCTCCCCCGTCCTCCTCTGGAGACAGGGGGAGCAACTATGGGATGTAGTTGATGAAGTGATATGAGGAATTTTTCAAAACACCAGGTGCATCTTAATGAAACAGAATATTGGCTGAAAATGTGTTTATTAACAGTTAAATAAAGTGTGTACAGATATACGTGTTTTGAGTTTTATTCCTTTTCATTTTGATAGACAAAGCCAACACCTGGTGGAATTCAAATCCTGTACCTCAGTATATTAGAATATTACGATAGAGCCGGCATGTCCAAAGTTTGGCCCATGGGCCAAATGTGGCCCACATTCAGATTTCAACCGGCCCACATGCTCCTTTGATAAAGACCAATATTATTTAGCCCCCAGCACTGTACAATTTCTAGATTGTGGTTGGCTAAATTACGCTTTTGTTAAAAACTGGTGGTGTTGGACCTAAAAGACCAGGCTCGATGACAGCAACGTAAACATTAAATAAATTCTGATTGTCAGACTGTCAGACAAGATGGCGCCGGGGTGGCTGGTTCGTCATTTGGCTCTGCTCAGTTTATTGTATAATATTCTGTTTTTTACTATTTTCACGAGGACCATCGACTCTCTTCTGGTGTATAATCACGAGGAGTTGTTAAACATTAGAAGAAACTTTGACTCATGCATACTTTACAACACCAAGCCCACGTCAGACTCATTCTACCTGTCGGCAGATGTGCCAGACTGTTTCCTCCGTGTCAAGGCGCTGATCCCCAAAAAGCGCAAACGCCGTGAAGTACGATCTGGTCGACCTGTGAAACTGAAAGCCTGGCTGTCACGTTCAGTGGGCATGTTGTGTCCCTCCTCAATTCCCTTGGATTATCTGGACTGCTACAAGCGGTATCTCTCTCGGCGCAAATCTTTTCCTGTCAGTGTTTGGCTGCAACCCATGGTTGGACAGCTGGAGGCGGTCTGCACGTTGTGCCCGAGTCGGTCCTTCCGGGCTTCAGGTCGGGTCATCCCGGGTAACCTCCGTTTGCTCAGCCGGGCAGCTTCAGCGACGGGGGGGGATTTCAATTAACTGTACTCTTCAGAATGCAAGGTCTATTGGAAATAAAACTTTTGCTTTGCAAGATTTTTCAAGTCCGAGGGACTTGATTTGTTGTTTTTGCCGGAAACGTGGATCAACGCCGGTGAGTCAGCCGCCTTTTCAGAGCTTTTACCCCTGACTGTACTTTTATTAATGCTCCATGGACCACAGGTCATGGCGGAGGCCTAGCCACAGTCCTGAAGAACGCTTTTGATCTCAAGATTTTATCCCCTGTATCTTTTTCCTCATTTGAACAGAGCTGCTTTGAGCTACGGCAGGCAGACCCAATGTGAAGGAATTTGTTTTATTATTATCATTGTTTAAATGTATTTCTTTAAATGTTAACTCAGATTGACCTTTTTACCTCTTCTGAAAACAGTTCTGTGTGTTTGGTCATATGCTTCTCATGCCCAGCCAGGAAGGGGGGTTTTACGACACACTGTCCTCAGCTGATAAGGGATACTGTTTGAAGTTAGAATCCACCAAAGGGGTCATTGTATGACACCCCCTAATGAACTTTTTCTGTTTGTCCTGAAACTGTTACCTCCTTCTTGTGTTCTTAATAAAAGGTGCACAGGGAGAGGCAGACCTTTGAGAAGAGCAGCGTGTTGGTTGTCTTCTGTCACACTGGCTTCTTCTCCCTCGTGCATGAGAAACTTGATTCTTGCTGTGGTCTATTATTTCTAATTGTGTTTTTCTTTAATGTTTAGATGCATTTATCTGACATTCTTTGGTCCATTCGAGCCGGATGACAACATATCTGCGTCCTTGGGGGGAGGACCACGCCGATTGAAGTCTGTCGACAGCCCGTGAGACTAGGTCTGCGGAGGAAAGTCCGTCGTAGTGAATTCTACGCCGGCCAATCGACTGGTCTGATCCCTGGGTCCGGATTGACGTTATCCGTGAACCAGTCAGACCACAACAACAAGGCAAGTAAAGCGCTTTTTCAGGGGTTCGAGTCCCCGAAGTGGCCCAGAATTCTGAGGGACAGGTTCAAGTCCTGTTGCCTAAAACACGTGTGGGTTTGGAGTCCCGGAAAAGTCCAGAATTCTGTATAAAGGTGTAGGTTCGAGTCCTGCAGCCTAAAACGCGTTAGAGGGTTCCAGTCCCTAAAAGGCCTATTAAAATTTAAAAAAATAAATAAATAAATAAAAGTTTTTTTTTGGTGTGAATGTGTGTGCCTGTGTGAAAGGAGTGAACTTGTTCGAAACAGTGGGCAGCTGGAAACCTTGCGGTGTTAACACAAGGCTGCTTGTTGAAGTAGAACAAGATTTCATTTCATTTGGCTTTAGGTGAAAAGGACCCAGAGTCTAAAACGGGTTTTGCTCCTGGGAGGACCCTAAACGTGTGACCGGATCAGACAATAGGTCTGACCTAGAAGCTTGTTGCACGGGGAGTGAAATTCGGTCCTGAGAGAAATTCTCTGTTGGTTCTGATCACACTCTGTGACTAACGTAAATAATAAAAATAAATAAATAAATAAAATTAAAAAGAAATAAAAACAAATGGGGAATTCAAATGGAAAAGTAGAATTAACAGGGGATTCAAAATACATGGAAAGAGCTCATCCAGGCTCAACTACGTTCTTGAGAAAATGGGATAAAAACTACAATTTTAAGGGGAATCTTGGAGTACAGGCATGTACTGAATTAGTTCAAAGGTTACAAATTAAAAACAAAATAAAAAATAAAAAAGAAATAAAAAGTAGTGAAGAATTAATTTGTGCAAAACTGTGGTTAAATGAAGCAACAAAAAGAAAGGATGGCATTCAGAAAAGTAAAACTAGGGAAGCATGTCTGATTGCTAAAAAAGAGGATGATGAATCAGTTGTGATAAGACCAAGACCCCTGCTCACCCTGCAGCTGAGCTGCAGGGTGAGCAGGGACGTGAGGAAAAAGGGGGGGAAGAGAATCCAGCTGTTTTCTCACCCCCTCCTTATGAGGGGCCAACTGCTCCTTCCTTGACGGGTCTTTACCCGCCACTGACTGATTTAAATAAACCAGAAAAAGAAAAAATGACGTTAAGAGGAAAAGGGAAAAAACTTGAATGGAGTAAAACTATGGGGGTTGGTTTGGAAGAAGCTGGAGGGTCATCTGAAATTGCTGAGACATTTCCAATGATTGAAGTGCCCAATCCTAGAGCTGGAGAAGATGGCCAGAGACCTACACTTCTTGTGTTTAGGACCTGGACAGTGGAGGATGTTAAGAAGGCAGTAGAGGGAGTTATCTCTCACAGGGAAAATCCACAGGATTTTCATGAGCAAATGATGGAAGTTCAGAGAGCTTATCATCTGAATGGCATTGAATGTCAGCAAGCATGGATGACTGCTATGAAAGCAGACTGGGCAAAAGTAAAGGGAAATTGGAATCCTATGAATGATGACGATCCACCCAGACCTCTTCCACATAACAGTCAAGAGTTAATTCAAAGTCTTACACTTTTAGGACAAAGAATTAGAGAAGCCTTTCCAATGAGACCTGATTATGGAAAGATTGGTCAAACTAAACAAAAAGATGGAGAGTTAGTGTCTGATTTTAGAGTCAGATTTGAAGAAGTTTTTAAAGCTAACAGTGGACTCAGAGATGATGATAATGATGATGGTGCCTATAGACAGCAGCTGAAACAAGCCTTACTGCAAGCTATGAGACCAGAGATTGCAGACTGGATAAGGAAGCATTACATTGATCTACCTACAGGAGCACTACAACAGTTTATGAATTTTGCTGTTCATGCAGAAAAAGTGATGGTGAATAAGAAGAAATTTAGAAATCAAAGTGTAGACACATTTTGGCAGGAGGAAAGTAGTGATGTGTTTTTTGGAAGGAACATGAACAGAGGAAGAAATCGTGGACGTGGCCAAGGGCGTGGTCGTGGAAAAGGAAATTTTAAAGGAAATTTTAGAGGAAGGTTTAGAGGAAGTAGCAACAGAGGGTCAGAGCAGGTTGATGATGGATGTTGGATTTGTGGACAGAGAGATCATTGGCTGAGAGATTGTCCTGAAAGAAAGAAATCAGATTGACTAGATGGTAGAAGTAATGTCAAGATTAACAATGAATCTGAACCAGAAATTCAACCAATTTGTGATGAATTTTTAGATCTCACTGAAGTTTGTCTTATGGAAAAGCCAGAAATAACTCTTTATGTTCAGGGACAACCGTTTGTTTTTCTTTGTGACTCAGGGGCTTGTAGAACTGTGATAAAAAGTCATTACAATGATTTTCCTAAGTCAAATAAAACAATACAAATGAGATCTGCAGATGGTCAAATTGAAACTAAACATTTGAGTAAACCAGTTTGTTTTGAAAATCCTGACACTAATGAAACAACAAGCATTCCTGTGGTTTTAGCACCAAACTGTCCTTTTAATCTTTTAGGGAGAGATGTCATGATAAGATTAAAGTTAGGAATTTACCCCACCAGAGAAGGGGGGATGCAAGCACGACGTTGCCCAGATACAGACATCTGTGTGCTAGAAGGCAGAGGTGAACCACACTATTATTGGACTTTAGATCTACCGAAAACTGATCTTGGACAGACTGCAAAAAACTTAATGGAAAAAGCAAAAGCCAGAGTGTCACCCCATGCAGATTTTATGTCTCCAGAAAATCTGTATGTCATGTTAAGATGCAAAAAGTCTCCTGGCCCTGACAGGAGATATGATGAAGCAGTGAGTAAACTAGGTTTTCAAAAATGTACAATAAATGATTTTTATTGGAAAGATGAAACTAGTTTCTGTACTGTGACAGTTACACCAGAAGCAAAAAATTTAATGTATACGGAAAGACTGACAAATTGGAAACAAATGGCAGATGCAGTTCCATTTATTTCTTGTTCTAAAGGTTCACGAGAAAAATGGGAAGAAATGAAAGAACATGTGCAGGAAGTGACTTATACTTTGGACTGGCAGACTGATCCGGAAACTGGGATTTCTACCAATCCTGAAACTAAGTTTAAAAGGATTGCATTAAACTGGGTAGTGATTACACAGGCTAATGCGCATCTGACTGACAGAAGAAGCTGAGTGAAAATTATGTTGACAGAGGAAGAGGAAGATTCTCTTAAAGATCTTCCACAGTCACTTTGGACTAAAGGGCCAGCAGATGTAGGGTTAATTAAAGGATGCCCACCAGTGGTCATTAGAGGGAAGACAGAATATACTCCACGGAAAAAACAATATCCTTTAAAGGATGATGCAAAAGAGGGAATAAGGCCTGTGATAGATGAACTGTACAAAGCAGGAGTGTTAGTACAGTGCCCAGAGTCACCTTGTAACACACCAATTTTCCCAGTTAAAAAGGCTCCTCCTTCTACATCTTGGAGGATGGTTCAAGATCTGAGACCAGTAAATGATGCAGTTGTACAAAGAGCACCTAATGTACCAGATCCACACACTTTGTTAAATACCTTAGATCCAAGAGCAGAATGGTTTTCTGTAATCGATCTAAGTAATGCATTTTTTTCAGTCCCCTTACACCCAGATAGTCAATATTGGTTTGCATTTACTTTTGAAGGAAAGAAGTACACTTATACAAGACTTCCTCAGGGCTATGCAGAAAGTCCTACCATTTTTTCTGATGCTATTTCAAACTGTTTAGCGGGATTTGAGCCACCTATGAAAAGTCAAATCATAACTTATGTAGATGACATTCTCATAGCATCAACCTCACAGGAGTTTTGTAAAAAAGACACCATAGCTTTATTGACTTATTTGGCAGAGACTGGAAACAAAGTAAACAAAGACAAATTACAGCTATGGACCCCACAAGTTAAATATTTAGGCCATACTTTAACATCTCAGGGTAGAAAATTAAATGAAGACAGAAAAGTGGCGATTTTATCAGCACCACAACCCTTAACAAAGAAACAAATGATGTCATTTTTAGGGTTATGTAATTACTGTCGCATGTGGATTCCAAACTATGCTGAAATAGCAGCCCCACTGCAAGAATTGATTTATGAAGCACCTATGGCAGCTTATGATAAAATTAAATGGACAGAACAAGGTGTAAAAGCATTTTGTGAATTAAAACAAGCATTAGCCAGAACAACAGTGTTAGCTCTTCCGGATTACAGTAAACCTTTCAGTCAAACTGTAGACTGTAGAGATGGATTTATGACATCTGTTTTGTTACAAAAATATGGAGATAAACAGAGACCTGTGGCATTTTATTCTTCAAAATTAGATCCTGTAGCAAGAGCAACACCTCCTTGTGTTCAAGCAGTGATAGCAGCAGCAATGGCAGTGGAAAGCTCAGCTGAAGTAGTGCTTTTCCACAAGCTTACTCTGTATGTGCCGCATGCAGTTTCAGTTTTACTATTGCAAACTAAAATGACATTTTTATCACCAGCAAGACACTTATCATGTTTAGCTACATTAGTTTCACAGCCTCACCTGACTGTTGAAAGGTGTACTACATTGAATCCAGCTACGCTGATGCCTACACCAGAAGATGGAGAACCTCACAATTGCTTACAAGAAACAACTTTAGTTTACAAGCCGAGACCAGACTTATCAGATGTACCACTAACTGAGGGGGAAATAGTTTTTGTTGATGGGTCAGCAAAGAAAGATGAGACAGGCAGGAACAAAGTGGGTTTTGCTGTTGTAACTCAAGATAAGGTTTTGAAGGCAGGACCCCTGCCTGGAAATTACTCAGCACAATCAGCAGAGTTGACAGCCTTAACTGAAGCATGCAAACTGTTTAAAGATAAGCCAGTTACG
Source organism: Oryzias sinensis (assembly GCA_037389245.1). Lineage (NCBI taxonomy): Eukaryota > Metazoa > Chordata > Actinopteri > Beloniformes > Adrianichthyidae > Oryzias > Oryzias sinensis. The sequence goes on along the minus strand of CM074508.1, from coordinate 6,294,710 downwards.
ATCTATACTGATAGCCAATATGCGTTTGCTACAGTGCATTTGTTTTGTCAACAGTGGAAGAACAGAGGGTTTAAAACATCAACAGGAAAACCAGTTACGCATGTAGACTTACTGAAAGAATTATTAACTGCTGTAATGTTACCATCTAAAGTGGCAATATGTAAATGTGAGGGACACACACGAAGAACAGATCATATTTCTAAAGGAAATGCCTTTGCAGATGCAACAGCAAAGCAAGCTGCAACAAAAGATATAGAAATATGCACAAATGAGGATATGACTGCAGATGCAACCGCTGATGTTTTAAAGGAAATGCAACACAGCGCACCGAAACAAGAAAAAGATTTATGGTTGAAAAAGGGAGCAAAGTTGGAACAAGGTCTTTATGTCAGCACAGAAGGTAAACCTATTTTACCAAAATCCATGTACAAATGGGCAGCAATTTTGAGTCATGGGCCTTGCCATGTCTCAACAGGGGGGATGATGAATTTATTAGAGAAATATTATACAACTTATGGATTTATTCTCTATTCCAAAAATTTTTGTAAACAATGTGTAACATGTATGCGTCATAATCCCCAAGGCAATGTTAGACCTAAGAGAGGAAAATTTCCTGAACCACCTTTTCCTTTCCATACAATCCATATGGATTTTATTGAATTGAATAAAAGCAAGGGATTGAAATATTGTTTAGTGATTATTGATGCATTTTCCAAATGGGTTGAAATTTTTCCATGTGCAACACAAGATGCTATTACAGTAGCTAAAGCTATTTGTAAAAGAATAATCCCAACTTTTGGCATACCACAAGTGATAAGAAGTGATAATGGTACACATTTTGTAAATCAAGTGATAGACAAAATGGCTCAACATCTTTGTATTGATTTAAAGAGACATTGTAGTTATCACCCACAGAGTGCAGGATTAGTTGAGAGAACTAATGGCACTATCAAATCAAAGTTAAAGAAATGCATGGAAGAGACAAACAGACAGTGGCCTGACTGCATAGACTTAGTTCAACTAAGCATGCGTATCACACGCACAGCAGGTCAACCTTTAACGCCTTTTGAAATGTTGTATGGACGTTCTTATAGGTTACCAGACCTTGATCCTACACAGCAACATTCTCCAGATGATGATGCAAATTTAGTGGATTATTTGAGAAAAATGTTTACCACTAAAGATGTGCAAAGGACAAATCAAGTGCCAGATTCCTTTTTATCTCCACAGGACACTTCACCAGTGCAGGTTGGTGACTGGGTGTTTGTGAAGGCCATAAAAAGGAAGTGTTGGTCCAGCCCACGGGGGGAAGGGCCATTCCAAGTCCTGCTGACTACACCAACAGCTGTCAAGATTGCTGAAAGGACGTCTTGGATCCACCTGTCACACTGCAAGAAAAAGCATCTGGGTGAGGCTAATTCCAACTGCTAGGTGGGGAAGTCTGACTACAAAGGGAGGCAGCTGTATAGAAGCTGCTTGTCTCAACGTCAGCGAAGCAGGGGAATCCACCTAGTCTTAGGGAAGAAAGCACACCAGATCTCTTTTGCACTACACAGATCCTACACTGTTAGAGGACTTGAGGAGGTGATGTGCTAGTAACCTCTCCCTCCCGAAGATAGGCACATATCCACCATGGCGTGTCCAACTGGGCTAAGAGACAGTTTATTTTGTTTACTGTTCCTGCTACTCTCAGCAGGAGCCACCACAAGGATTTGGTTCTTTTGGAATCATTATCCACCTGCAAGAAGAACCACCAACGAGGACAGACTAAACATTTCTCGACGATGGCTGAGTATTGATGAACATGATGTTTTGAATAGTCCAAAAATGAACATAACTCACCTGTATATGACAAATTCTTGGTATAGGTATGTTATGTTACTGGCTAAAGAAAGGAATAGATCTGATTGCTATGTTTGTTCTGTAATTCCAACTTCATCCCTACATCCTAATTTGCAGGCAAAGCAATTTTCTGAGTGGAAAAGCGACTGTGTTATTGAATATAGTACCAGAGGGTATATTAGTACTGGAGCCGTCACCACTTCAAATGGTACTCTTGTAAGACCGAGTTGCAAGAGTTTGTATCAGTTTAAAAAACTGAAATTGACAAAATCATTAGCTCCATATGCTAGTGTGGAACCAGGAACTGTGTTTCCACATTGCGTAACTAACAATGGCACAGAGTTTTTAGGAACTTTGCCGACAAAGATGTGTCATGAACTTCTTGTTCCCTTCACAGTCCAGATAATCAATGACAGAGTTTCCCATGGTTATGCAGTTCCCTGCCCTGGAGGACGTTGTGTTGGATCTAATCCAGATTTAATGCCAGGTAACAATGGTACTTATGTGGTTGATCAAATGTTTTGGTTATGTGGGCAGGCCCTCTACCTCAGTCTGCCTAGAGACTGGAGTGGGATTTGTGCTCCCGTAAAGGTCACAGATCACACTTTCATAGTTTCTGCAGTCCATGAGCCTCACCTGCGCCACAGACGTAACCTTATTGATGTCAAGCCACATGATTCCATTTGGGGATCAGACGTTCCTGAAGACCATAAACTCTGGAATACGGGGCAAAAGGTAACTATGGCATTGTTTCCCTGGGTAGGAACTGCTAAAAACGCTCTCAGAATTGAGACCATTGATTATCGATTAGGTTTATTTTTGAACGCTACAATTAAAGCATTTAAAGGCTATAATGAAGAAATGTCAAGCATGAGACTTATGGTTCTACAGAACAGATTGGTTTTGGACTTATTGGTTGCTCAGGAGGGAGGTGTTTGTAAAATGTTAAATGATACTTGTTGTACATTTATTCCTGACAACACCGATGAAGGTCACAGCGTCACTGAAGCATTACATCAACTTGAAAAGCTTCAACAGGCAATGCAGGATGACAGGAAACCCCAATCTTGGGATTTCTTCTCCTGGTTTGCTTTTGGTTCCTGGTGGCAACTTTTGTTAAAAATAGTGACACCTATTCTTATGGTACTGATCATATGTTGTGTGTTCACTATGTGCATTTTTCCTTGTATTCAATCTATGATTTCCAGAGCAGTGAATGGTGGAGTACAAAGTGTTCTTCTGAGTCAAGAATACAACTTGTTATTAAAGGGAGAACAAGATGACTGTAATGATTTTGAAATTGAAATGACTTGAAAAGAAAAAAAAAAACTTCTCATCTGAGTGTAAATTGAAAAGTGTTATGAAAATGAAGATGTCACAGAAAACTGAAAAGAGATGTGATATTGGATGTGAGATTTTAACATTTATCAATGATAAACAGGAGGGAGTATGTGAAGGAATTTGTTTTATTATTATCATTGTTTAAATGTATTTCT
>CM074508.1:5953642-6286379 GCA_037389245.1 Oryzias sinensis | reverse complement strand
CTCATACTGTGGGACTGTGCAAAGGCCTATTTAAGAGGTAGCATCATTTCTTATGCAACAGCAAAAAAAAGACAAAAGTTGGCTAAACAGCAGCAATTAGAGAATAAAATCAAAGAATTGGAACACAGACATAAGCAGAGTGCAGAACCAAACCTCTTGACTGAATTGAGTACTACTCGCAAAGAACTGCAAGAACTGTTATCAGAGAAGATTGAGGGAAACCTTCGCTTTGCCAAACAACAATATTATGAACACGGAAATAGAGCGAGCAGGCTCTTAGCTTTTAAACTTAAGAAACAACAATCATCAAATATTGTTCAGAAGTTAAAATCAGGGAATACATTTATTACAAAACCAAAAGACATAGCGGACACATTTGCAACATTCTATAAAGAGCTCTACCAAGATGTCGATACTTGTCCCGACGAATCAACTATAGCACAATATTTACAAAATATCAATGTTCCTGAACTATCTGATACAGTAGCCAAAGAATTGGATGAGCCAGTTCAAGACTGGGAAATCAAGCAAGTTATCCTATCCCTCAAAAACAACAAATCCCCCGGGCCAGACGGCTTCATTAATGAATTTTATAAACACTTTAGTGATGTGCTTACCCCACTGCTGCTGGATGCTTACCGATATGCACAAGAAAATAAAACGATGGCCCCATCCTGGTCTGATGCCACAATAGTAGTAATACATAAAGAAGGGAAGGACTCTACAGATTGTAATTCATATCGCCCACTGTCTATGCTCAATGGAGATCTGAGAATATTAACTGCTATTCTGGCCAAACGATTAAACAAAATCATAACCCAAATCATACACCCTGATCAAACTGGGTTTATTGCTGGAAGACACTACGGAAATAACCTGCGTCGCCTACTAAACATTATATCTCATCAAAAGGAGGGTAAACCTGTAACAACAGTTATATCATTAGATGCCCAAAAAGCATTTGATAGAGTATCATGGAAATACCTAATACTGACATTAAAAAGGTTTAAATTTGGACCCAAATTTGTTGATTGGATCAGAACACTGTATGCCTCACCCCAGGCAGCTGTTAAAGTAAATGGCTTCAGATCAGCTAGATTCAATCTGGAGCGGGGCTGTAGACAGGGGTGCCCTTTGTCGCCGCTTTTATTCGCCATTAGCATTGAGCCATTGGCCCAACTCATCAGGGAAGATGATGGTATCACAGGAGTTCTAATTGGCAAAGAACAGCATAAAATATCACTATATGCAGATGATGTTCTATTGTACTTGACAGAGCCAACCTCAACTATACCATGCTTGAAGAGAAGGATTTCTGAATATGGCTATTTTTCAGGATACAAAATAAATGTGGACAAGACAGAAGCCATGGACCTTAATAGTAATATCCCACTGGAGGTAAAACAACAAAGTGGATTTCGGTGGCCTAGAGAAGGCATAAAATACTTGGGCACTTGTATTTCACCCTCTTTAGATAAATTATTTGATGCCAACTATGGTAAAATCCTGAATACAATCCGAAATGACTTGGATCGATGGTCGGCTTTACCCATCTCTTTTCTTGGACGCATTGAAACCGTCCGTATGAATGTTCTCCCGCGGCTACTATACCTATTTCAAATGCTGCCAATATCAATTCCCAAATCTATGTTTAGAGAACTGGATAAACTTATTTCAAAATTTATATGGCAAAATAAACGGCCCCGTATTAAATATAAAACACTCCAAAGAGTCAAGGAAGAGGGAGGACTCAATCTACCTCACTTGAAATACTACTTCTGGGCTGCACAACTGCAACCAATAATCTCATGGATGAAAAGTGACACCCAAACAAGATGGTTAACTATTGAACAATCAATGTGTTCAGAACCACTGCACACTCTTCTATTTGCAGATGCCTCGATTAAGGACATTTCATTGTGGACTAAAAACACTCTCAGTATCTGGAATAAAGTTAGAACTTCATTTAAATTACCAAAAAAACTTTCTGCAGTTTTAAGCATAAGGCATATTAAATCCTTCACACCTATTTCTCTAGATAAGGGCTTCACAAAATGGTCAAACCAGGGACTTTTATATATCCATCAACTAATTGATTCAGAGCATCTCATGTCTTTTGAACAGCTAAGCAGACGATTCAAACTTCAAAAGTCTGACTTCTTCAGATACCTGCAGATGCGGTCCTTTCTGACCACTCATAAGGAGTGGAACAAAGTGTTGAACCCCACACCAATTGAAGCTCTGTTAATACAGTATCAAAAAGAGGATGGGGATAAAAAGTTGATAACAAAGGGCTACAAAATATTTGTGTCAATAAATAATGATGGACCTGTTAGGGCTAAGCAGGGTTGGGAGGCGGAGGCAGCCAGAGGCATACCCGATGAGATGTGGGAGGAGGCATGCACAGAAGCACACTTGGCCACAAACTCAAACACATGGAGGGAATTTAAATGGAAGGTAATCAGTAGATACTTCAGGACCCCAGACATTGTATCCAAGATGAATCCTAATGTACCAAGCCTGTGCTGGAGGAACTGTGGATCAGTGGTGCCCAACCATACACATGTTTTCTGGACTTGCCCGAAACTGCAAAATTTTTGGGATGAGGTGTACAGAGCTATAAAACAAGTATTTCAAGTCGATATACCAAGAGATTTAATGGTAGCGCTCCTTGGTATCATCCCAGCACAGATACGAGGGCGGGCAGAATCATACCTTCTAAATGTACTTTTTACCGCAGCATTAAAATGCATTACAATTAGATGGATGAAAACAGAGCCACCCACCCTAGATATCTGGATTCAGAAAGTAAGAGAAATCTTTCAAATGGAAAGAATAACCTTCCTATTAAGACATCAAATGCAAAACTTTAATGCAAGATGGGGCCCAGCAAAATCATTGATACTGTCATCAGCTTGATAATACCTCTAGCTAGTCAAATGCTGTCATGTTTAGTTTTTTTATTTTTGCTTAAGGTGAAGAGTCTTACAGTGATTCAACTTCCTGTGTGTATCCTTGTTTGAATGTACCCACTGTATTCAGGTTGATTATTGTGGAAACCATGGAAAACACTGTGTGTAATGCTCTGTTGCAAAAGTTTGAATAAAATATAAGTTCAAAAAAAAAAAAAAGATTGGTTGGCCCAGAACTTTTTAAAACTTAATGAGGAGAAAACAGAGACCATGATATTTGGACCCAAAGCCAATCTTGACTTGGAGCCCGTTCAGCATCACGTGACGCCCACAGTCCCAACCTTGGCGTCACCATGGACAGTGATTTTAAATTGATAAACAGATAAATGGCGTTTTAAAATCAAGTTTTTATCATTTGCAGCTTTTATCTAAAGTTAAACCCTTTCTGTCTTTTAAAATTTTTGAGCAGGTCATGCACACTTTTATCTCTTCACGACTGGACTACTGCAGTGCACTTTGAACTGCGGTTTCTCATAAGGCACTTTCCCGACTGCAGTTAGTCCAGAACTCTGCTGCACCACTTTTAACAGGAACCAAAAAATATGAACACATCACACCTATTCTTGTGTCTGTGCACTGGCTTCCTGTTAATTTTAGGATTAATTTTAAAATTGTATTGTTTGTTTTTAAAGCTCTACATGGACTGGCTCCAAAGTACATCTCTGACCTCATTCAGATTTATAAACCAGCTCGTGTTCTGAGGTCAGAGGGCCAGCTCCAGCTTGTGGAGCCCATGACGAGGCTCAAAACTAGGGGAGACCGAGCGTTCTCTGTTATCGGCCCTAAGCTGTGGAACGCTCTGCCATTGCATGTCAGAACAGCGCCCTCTGTGGAGTGTTTTAAATCCAGTCTTAAACGCATTTTTACTCTCTAGCTTTTAACACCGCATGAGTTGTGTGGTCCTCTGTGTTTTTATCTGTATTTTTATCTGTATTGATCTGTGTTTTTATCTTGTTTTTACCTTGTTTTTATTTTTATTTTATTTTTATCCACTTTACTGGTGTACTTTGTTTTTATATTGTTTGGCAATCTTTTGTCTTGTTTTTGGTCACTGTACAGCACTTTGGAAACTGCCTGTTTGAGAAATGTGCTATATAAATAAAGTGGATTGGATTGGATTGGAAATTAAGCAGAACATGACAATAACCATAGCCAAACAAAGAAAGTGACGCAACAGAACAGATAAACCAGACAGGGATCAACTGTAGGGGCTATCAATCTGAGTATCGATGGTATCAATACCAAGGTAAAGTGTTGATACTAGCTTGATGAGATCGATACTTTTGCAGTGTTTCTTCAATACAAATTGTAAAGAGCTTGAATTTAAAAATTGTTGATCTAAAATAACGCTAAAAGCATGATCTTAGGATTCATTTAGATCTCTGGGATTTTTGACATCGTACAGAGTTGATCTGCTTCAGAAAAATCCCACATAGAATGATGACATTCATGTGTCCGAGCTGCAGTCTGCACACGTCAAATGTTAGCGTGGACTGAATTTGCTGCACAGACTCTATATTCTTCAGCATCTATTATGCATGAGGACAACACTGTTACTAAGTCTATCCAGAAGAAAAATGACCATACGTTTATTAGAACAAATATAGTCAGTACAGACTGGATTTTGCCATTTTAAGTCTTCTGCTGTCTTTGTCATCATAACCTTTCAGCATCAACCTGCCTGTAACAGCGCTGGTCTCTGGCACTGCAGGGAAGCTTTTGGGAATAGGAGCCTGGAGATGATGTGTATTCCAGCCTGACTGCTGACTTTAAGCTAAAGCTATGAAACCCATCGGACATCATCCTCTTTATACTGTTTTCAGTCTTCCAAACACCTCCGTCTCCCCGAAGGTGCAACAAACACGTTGGTTTCTTAAATCAGACAAATATTCCAGAAAGCAGGATGTTCAGAGGCCAGCGGGATGGACCCAGATAAACTGATGTAACGGCGGGAAAAACGGATGCATGACAACAAAATGAGCTGCAGGAGCCGGATGGGGGAGAATTCATGTCTGAGGAACACCAGGAGGAACATTTTTAACTTTGGGAACATTAAATGTTGAATAATAATGATGGTATTTTTAAGAATTGTGGTAACAGAAACTGGTCTATAGTTTGTGACGTGATGCTTGATGTTTTGTATAATGGTTTGACTTTTGCTATTTTCATTTGATTTGGAAATGAACCCGTTTGGAATGATAAATTACAAATGTGTTCTAATGGTGTCAGGATCCTATCAATTACTGCAAATTTTCAATCAATTACTACAATTTTTCCCAAAGTCATTTCAATGTCATTAACATCAGTGGAGAGTTTACTGTCTTTAATATTTTATTTTCAATCACTGGGTTAAGAAACGTTGAACTGGGATTCCTGTCACCCAGTTTTTCCCCATATTTTCCTGATGTTCTGGGATCCCAAATGTTTCCGTTTTATCTAATTTGTGTCCCAGATTTACAAAAAAGTTTTAGCAGTATCCTGCATTTGATACATGTCTTTTTCCTCACTAATGAAGTGTTTTGGATAAGTGTCTTCCTTGTTGCCTCTTCTTACTAAAATATGCCCTTATTTTGTTTTTTCATATTACTTTTGTCTTTTAAGACAAACTTTGGAGAAAATAAACTATGGAACTTTTCCATAAACTATGGAATAGTTTATTTTCTACAGTATTGATGATGATACAGTTTACAGTAGTATTCCAGTCACTGTGCAGTGATGCATAAGAATTGTGGTAAAGTTACTGTAAGTAAAACAACAATACCATTACACATGTAACCCATTCTGTAAGGAATACATAAGGTATACATTAAGTGTTGTCCTTTGAATTCTATGTCTAGGATTAGACGACAACCTTACACGGATGACAGAGGAAAACTTCTCAATGAACAAGAACAAGAGATCTGTAACATGGTGCTAGCAAATAATGCCATCACATTGAGACTGATCCGCGCTGCAATACTACAAGACAATGCCATATTCCAAAATGTCAACTCTACAAGCATCTCCACAATAGACCGGATATTGAAGAAGCATCAGATGACAACGAAGCGTATTTACAGGGTACCATTTGAGAGGAACTGATAGAGTGAAAGAGCTGCGGTACCAGTATGTACATGTAAGTCAGTTACTGGTTGTCCATCATTACAACCTTTTTACAATTAAGCAGTGGTTCCCAAACTTTTTGGCTTCACTACCCACTTTACTTGAATTGTGTATCCAGGTAATCCAGGTATGAAAGTATTTGATTTATCTGACTTCAACATTTCGCCTATAAACTGCAGCTTACTGTACGATGCAATTGGATCGGTTAATTAAAAAGGGAAATAATTTTAATTGCATAGCTTAAAGGGAGGCTACACCAAATGATTCATACTTTACCCAGATTTAGATCCAGTTCCTAGCTTACAAATGCTATAATATGAAGCACCTCACTTTTATCATCTCAGAGGACTAGCCTACTAAAGTCTCTGGACTTGGGCCCTCCTTGAATTAAACAGGGGCGCTCCCATATTGGATAACTAGTGCTGCCATCTATGGGATAAAGCTAAACCCATGCAAGAGAGGCCCGAGTCCAGAAAAAAGAAAAAAAAAACACTCCAGATGTTTGTGTGGATAAATAAAATGCCTGTTATTTTACAACACATGCTCTGAAATACAGACTCCTCTCTCTCATGAACCAACATCCACATGCTCTTATATAAGACCTGGACCCTTCCCTGGGCCAGGTGGTTCCATTTCAGCATAATTGTCTGAATTTTGGTCAGGCACCACAAATGGTAAATGGTAAATGGCGTATACTTATATAGCGCCTTTCTTCCTACAAGGACAAAGCGCTTTACAGTCACAGACCCATTCACCCAGTCACACACACATTCACTCACTGGTGGTCGCTCCGCTGCCAAACACAGGCGCCCGCCTTCCACCAGAGGCAAGGTGGGGTTCAGTGTCTTGCCCAAGGACACTTCGACTCATGGGCGTTCAAGGCGGGAATCGAACCTGCAATATTACGATCATGGGTCGACCGCCCTACCGCTGCACCACGGCCGCCCCCCCACAAAAAGCCTACCAAACCCAGAGCTCAGGTCCTTGTGTGGAGTTTCACTCAGGGGGAAACTGCCACACTCAATGTAATGGTTATAACCATCCAGCAACTTGTTGCTTTATGCTGCTTCATGGTTTTACCCCCCCCCCCTATAAGCACCCTCCTATCCCCCCCTTTCTAATATCCCTCTCTCTTCTTCCCTCCTTTCCTTTTCCGTCCAGTCCAACACAAAAGATTGTCAAATATTATTCAAATGAATAAAGTTTTGCCTGGATTCCAAAAGGGGTTTATTCAGACATACCTCTGGTTTGTCTGCATATTCATAACCCCTGTTGTTAAAGTAAAATATGTCCAACACAAGAGGCCTTCAGCTCTCATCTGTTTGCCCAGCTGATGGACAGGACAATTTAAAAAAAACAGTTTTACAACGTTTGTCATTTCATTTTTTGCTCTATTTATCCATCACACCTTAAAAGTTGGGTGCGGCTGAAGAGACCATCCGTTTGTCAGCGTATACTTTGACGGCTTCATCTTCATCACCAAGTCATGGAAGACAGGAAGTGTGGTTTACCATTAATTGTTTGTACTAGCAGTATTAACATTATTTTTAGAGACTATTGATTTTGTCCTGAAATGTTTTTTTTTTCATCTAAACCCATAAAGGAAACTAAGACTAGTTGTATTCGTGTTTAAATTTGATGCATCAGTATTTTCAGTTGATTTCATGCAGTCCACACTTCGGTTCCACACTCGATGGACTGTCCAACCTAAAGCGAATCTAAATGTCAACCACCAGTGAGACTTTCCATCACTTTCTCAGGCGTGTCTGAATGAAGAATGAGGTGCATTTACAGAGGAGCCTGCAGTTCATCAATAACTGAAAACCTCAGTATGCTAAACACTGATGTTATCTTCAATTTTAAATGAAGTGTAAGATTTGTACTAAGTCTGTTTCAATATTAATCTCACTTTAATATGGTACCAAACTTTTCTCAGACCTCGGTAACTAGAATGAATTTAGAACAAAAACCAATAACCTTTTAGAACCATTTTATGACATTTTTTCCTAATCTTTTCATGGATGACCAGAGGACCTGAGAGACCTGCTCCTTAAAGGAAATTATCAGCCTGTGCTCCAATCTGACCAGTGGGGCTTTTTTTTTCTTCAAAAAAGATATTCATTTCAAAAAGCTCAGCAGAAAAAAAGATGAACTTACCTGCAGTAATTCTAACCCAAAGTACAACAGTATGTGAACAGAAATGAACCACTGGTAGCTGTTTCAGAACACAAGTGTTGTCAAAAGAGGTGCAAATATCTGCAGAACGCAGCACACTTTGTCTGACACCTGAAGGGGCAATTATAGCGGGGAAGATACACAGATTCTGTTGTTCCACTGGAGGAGGTCTGCAATGTTCATCATAGAAACACTTCAACCGTGAGAGGTAGAAAGTAAATAAAGACTCCAGGAAATCCCGTCGTTTGATTAAAACCAAAAAAAACTGTTGTATGACGATGAAGAAAACCCACGTTTTCCCTTACAGACCTGTTACTACTTCTTCAGCAGCTCTTCTATCCTTCTCTGGTTACCTACATTCCTGTTCCCTGTATAGAAAACACCTGTGCACACCATTAAACGGTTAAAACAAACTTCTATCAATTAAACAAACACACCTTTCCACCAAAGAGTGGGAATAAACCACACAAAGAACGCGTGAACCCTCAATACAAATTGACATTCAGAGCTCTGGACAGACATCACATCGCGTCAGCACCATGGTCAGCGTCAGCACCATGGTCAGCGCCCGCCGCGGGCCCTTTTCATTTTAATCAAACAGTCAGATTCCCCTGGTCTGCACCATTTCTAAATCGGCTGCCATGCACCAGCCGTGCCGGCCCGCCGGAGGGGACCCTCGCCAAGACGGGGGACCCCCCCAGCAGAGGCTGCAGCTGGGGAGATGCGCAAGAGGGGCTCCCCGCGCCTCCAGGGTTGCTTCCGCGGCCCGCCTTCTGCGCGGTGCCGAACACCCCCCTGCCCAGACGGGGGAGCAGGAGACCCCCACTTGGTATTGACTGTTGTAGGGGTGAAAGATCGGACAGTTTTTATTCCCATGGCACAAGACGAGAGTCGTGCATGAACCATGAATGATCATAGCTCTGTTTATATGCAAAAAAGGCGGTAAGACAAAAAGGAGCAAGAAAGTACGCTGAGAAACTGTGACGTTTTCTGACATCAGTTAAATCTCATAAACACAACAAGCTTCTGAGATTCTGGGCCAGTTTGTTTTCTCCTCCTTTTTGCTGATTATTAATGCTGGAACCAGATCAACTTTTTACACCCTTACTGGAATGGAAAACATTCAGAAAGAAGAGATTTTAAAATGTCACAGTTGGATTTTTTTCAAAAGAAAAGCTATGAACAGCAGAGATGCTGGAGTGTCCATTAGGAGTGTCCATTATTTAGGCTGTGCAGCCTTTTAAGTGCAGCAGAGGCGTTGGGCTGCATTTAAGCTCTTCGGCCCTCAGAAGTGTCATTTATGGTAAGCCTGGGGGTTTTCACAGGCATTCCAGGCACGCCATGTGTTGCTTCAAACACAGGCTAACTCACATCCATTTCACCAAGTTACTTTCAGAGGAGTTATCAAAGATCTTTGCTTTACTTTGGGTTATTGTGCCCTTGCTGACTCTGGCCCCGCTACATTGAAAGTCGATGTCGATTCCATTTTTCATTGCCTCCCCCCCTTTTCCCTCTGCCCCCTCTGCCTCCCCTCTGTGTTCCTTCTATATATTGTTTTTATCACCAGCAGTAATTGACCTCTTTGTCTTTGTCTCTTGTCCTTTTGTAGTTTCCCAGAAACTTCTAATTCACTGTAAGAACAAGTTCTGCTGCAGTTCCTCTACTGTAACCTCATTCCAGCAACAGTCACTTCCTTCTCACAGTGGCTGCTTGCATGTGGGAATATTTATGTATAACAGAAGATGAAGGAAACATTTTTTACTTTTTTTAAAGCACGTCAACTTTGTTTCCATTAAGTCCCAGGATGTGGGGTGTAGTCCTGTCCTCGATACTCAATAATTCAGGCTATGGTCACAAATACACATGCCTCCGTGCGATGGGGAGCCATCGGCAGAATCTGCAAGGTTAGCTGCAGGAAAAATGTTGGCGTGGTCATGAATGCGGATGGCGTCAGTCAGATATCAGTCAGTCAGGGGGGGATGACTGACGGGGCGGCCACAGGGCAGTGGCAGCCAGATCACCGGGTGGCAGCAGCTCTGATTGGACAACGTGTAAATGTCTCAGGGTGGCGGCTTTCCGTATCAAGTGCCACTGGCCAGCAGCCGCCTGGTATCACGGGGGTATATAAAAAGAGTCACACGTTATAATTTTTCAGAAAACATGCCTCCGAAGAAACCCAGCCAGGGCAAAGCCCCAGCGCCCAAAACGAAGGTCCAAGCGTTCCAACCACAGCAGGATTCCCAAGCAGGACCCACGATGGCAGGGATCGCCAAGCTCACACTCCCAGACCCCTGGCCCATGTCAGCAGCCGTTGTGGAGTGCCGGCCTGCAACCGCATGATTTCTAACAATGGGATGGTGACAGAAGGACAACAGTGCAGGGCAAGGGGGTGGCAATCATCAGACCATTTTAGGGACCTTAGAGACCCTCCTATCAGTCAATGTCATTGATCTTTGCTGGGCGGCCTTGATTGATGTCAAAAAATCGTCTGGTAAAATTTTTACTTTTTGTTGTTTTTTATTTATTTATTTATTTATTTTTAACTTGTCCTGTCCAACATCTGGGCAGGCAGATGAGAACTGAAGGCCTCTTGTGTTGGACATATTTTACTTTAACAACAGGGGTTATTTATCTTCAGACAAACCAGGGGTATGTCTGAATAAACCCCTTTTGTAATTGAGGCCAAACTTTTTTACAATTTTTTTACTTTATGTTGAAACCTCTGCAGCCACCACACGGTGTGTAAAGATGCGACTGCCGCCTCCTTATTACAAATGCCGCCGTACGCCCACCTGCCAAAATTGCTGAATAAATTACTTTAGGGCGCAGCGTGGTAAAGGGGCGAAGCACATGAATTGAGGGGCTTCTCTTTGTTTTTTTGAAGCATTGCGAGACGACCTCAGGTGTGAGTTGGTACTTTCTAAAATGACCTTTATTAACATGAAGCGGCTTACAGCCATGTTGTGTCAGACCACTGTAATCAGTCAGAGTGGTTTACATGGAGCTTCCCAGACATCACAAATGCTGCATGTCTGCTGTTGATGAAGCTGATTCCCTTTAGATTAAGCTCAATACAAATATTATTTAATGTCATCTCTAAACTGCAAATGTTTAGTTGTTTTAATGCGCTTTATACACCAGCCATCCACTGAGGACACTTGATCCCATTTGGGGTCACCAGAGCCTGACTGAGGGCAAAGGTCACCAGCCTGTCGCAGAAGTCGACACACACTCACCTAGGAACGTATTAGACACCCATTAACCCATGCAGTATGTTTTTGAACTGTGGGAGAAAAACAGAGAAAACCCACACAAACGCGTGAGGAGAACATGCAAACTCCACATGGCGAGGTGAGAGCGCCAACCACTGCACCACTGTGCAGCATCATGCACTGAAGTACACTTTTCATTCTTTATAACAACCGTTTTGTGATTTTGGTGAAGAGCATTTAGAAAGAGTTTTTAGGGTTCAGGAGAACAAACTTTATGAAACAGGAGATAACAGAAGACGGTTGCTCTTCTTACATGACTGTGATTTACTGTGATGAAGATCCTTTGTGTTTTTAGACCCGCTGTGAGCCGCTCTCATCTTCATCCTCCCTGTTCTGACCACCATAGACCAGTTTCAACAAATCGACCTGCTTCTGTCTGACTGCAGTCAGACAGAAGCAGTTAGCTTGGCTAAAAGTTAGCTTGGCTAAAAAAAAAACATCCCGGAAAGGCTCTGAATCATCACTTATTCATGGGTCTTCAAACAGCCATGCTCGCTCACTTCCCACTTCCAACCTTCACACAAGAGAGCACAAACAGACACAGGCCACATTGTTGGGGGGTGGGAGGGCACCGGCGTTGACAAAAAGTAGCACATTTCAGTCATAGAAATCATCTCAAAGTACAAAGAAGAAGCAGGGAATAACCTTCTTAACCAGAGCCATCAATGAACGACGCAAACTACCAACATGTGTCTTCTTGTGACTGTGTGAACAAGAGATCCATTTTTAGTTTTCAAGCATGTTTCCAGCTGTGCCGTGGAAGATGAAGGTCATTCGGGTCTGTCTGAAGGTTTTCTGTTGTGAATGGGAGACACAGCAGCAAAGAGAAATCTGCAAATGAATGAAGGTCACACTAATAAAAAAAATAGGTAATTTCTGACAAGAACAGGGATTTTGAACCATAAATACATCCAAGGAAAAAAGATCAATTGCCTTCTGGCACCCTGCAACAGACTGGCGACCTGTCCAGGGTGTCCCCTGCCTTCGCTCATAAGTGGCCGGGATAGGCTCCGGCAGCCCCGTGACCCGTGAAAGGGAAAAATGGAATAGAAAATGAATGAATGAATGTCTTCCGGCACAAGAGGTGTATATGTGTATAAACCCCCTTTTGTCTTTGAAGCTAAATTTTATTTATAAGATTTATGTTTGGATACATTTCTTGCTGGACAAAAAGGAAGAGAGAACGAGAGTGGGATGTGGGGATGAGGGTACAAACGAAAAGCCAGACCTGCACTTGTAATCTTCTGGTTGTTTGTCATGGTTGTGCTTGGCTAAAAAAAAAACATCAACTGTTACATTGCATCAATTTTCTTAAGTGTCGTCAAAAAACATACACATTTTTGAATTGTTATCTGTTCTATGAGTTGTTTCATTTGTAAAGGGTGGAACCACAAAAGAAGGTTTTCATTATAACTGGCCAGGACCAAAGGACAACAGCGCCCTCTGCTGTCAGCATCACCAAACAACACCTGCAAAAAACGGTCATGAGCTTATGGACAAAAAAGATTTAATAAATCAGTATAGTGTGAGTTAAAATGTATAAAAATACAAAGACATTTTGACGTTTAAAAAGCTTAAATTCATGATTTATTTAAAAAAAATCTCTGTTGTTTTTATTGAATCACAGGCTTACAGATGAACAGAAAACTGTTTTTCCAAACCTTATCACTGCTCTTTACTTGGATGATCACAGCTCAGAGTTGAATATTTAGGATAGATGCAATATTTTATATCCACATTCAGAAAACCGCATCCCACTGTTATTTTTAAAGGTTTTTGATTTTCCAGTGTAAAACTTCTTCCTCTTCTCTTCTTATGTTTAATCTTAAAAAAACTGTGTTTGGCTTCAAAGTCAACATGAGAAAAGGCATCATCATCATCATCATCATCATCATCATCATCGCCTGTCTTTCGTCATCTCCTTAAACCAAATTGCTAAATGAATTCTTGAAGCCAAGAGTGAATGGTTTCCGTTATTGAAACAATGATGACAGAGCTTCTTATTTTGTAGATCCCAGTTTGAGCCTGAACTATTGTAATATAATATGGAATAACACATATTCTACCTACACTGCAAAACTTCAGACTACACAAAAGAAAGCCATGAGAGCAAAAACCCGGTCCATGCCAACAGATCCTCTCTTCCACAGACACAGCCTCCTTCAGATACTGAAACTCAGTGCATGTCATAAAGCATGCACAACGTACGGTGTTGTTAGCTAATTAAACAATCATGTATGTGACCTCATACCTCTCATCACCATGACACCAGAGGATAGCAGATGCTAAAAGGGCAAAAAAAGGAAGCTACAATGTACCAGCTTTTCTGTCTGCACTAGAGGTCCACAAATTTGAAACAATTTAGACAAAAATACCAAACAGTCTGCTACAGTATAAAGGAAACTGAACATATTGTATATAATGTTGCTGCGGCCAAAATGTGTCTGTTATGTTGTTCAAGATTCTTGACTTCTATACCAACACTTTCTACTAATATTACCATAAAATTCTTTTATTATCATTTTATTTATTATTATATTTTTCCTTTCTGCCTCTCATTTTCATTCTTTAATGCTTGGCTAAAATGTCGGACCCCTCATAATAAGCATCTGCTTCGGGCGAGTCCATTTTTTCCATGTTCGTATTGTAAGGTGATTTGTTGTTTGTGACACATTGTGCAAAAATAAACTAACTAACTAACTAGTCTACCTTTTGGTGTTAAAAAAGAACTTTTTCACATTTCATTTTTAGAGTCACTAAAAACAGTCGGATGTGTTTAAAGGGAGCACAGGAACATGGAGTGTGAGCTCACGTTGGTTTATAAAAACCGCGGGTTGCTTGAAGGAAAACAGACGATCTGGATGTGTGCGGGAGGGGAGAGGATCACTGTGCTCCAGCGGGCTGCCTTTGGCCATATGAAGCTTTAAAGGCTGCATGCATGCAGGAGCATGTGGGGGTCAGACATAGTGTGTCTGCGCTCTCTGTGTGTGAACTGACACGTATTACAAAGCAGCAGAAATCACCTGGCTTCCAACACAAGACAACAGGCGCTTCATCGTTGTGCAAACACCTCGTTTTGTCTGCGGGGTGCCTGGTTGGGTCAGGTAAACAAGAGCGTGTTTGAGGAGCATTAGAGAGCTGTAGAAGTGCAAGGCTGAGAGCTTGGAAGAGAACTGCAGAGGAAACACCAAGTCTCACCAGCAGTCTCTGTCAATCTGCCGCTGCTTCCTAAATAATAGATGAGATCCTCCAGTGATCTCCAAGCCGCCATGGACGCTATCTTACACGGACGTGCACCATCATGAATACCAACAACTCCACTGTGATTCTGTTTACAGTGGACTCCTGCTAACACTGCTTGCAAAAAAAAAAAAAGATGGGTTTTCATAGTACTGTATTATGCAACCTAGAGGCTGCCCCTTTACCTAAAGTCTGTTCCTCTCACTCTTTTTCTGAAAGGTGTTAGCACTTAACTAATACCTGACCATGTTTATTCAAATCACTTAATGCTAACATCTCTCGTAACAGAAGTTCCAGTGTTTTTGCCATCCCTTTTTCTTTTTGCTGGAGAGTTCTTCATTCTTTTCACGTAAGCTGCTGCTTACTGACATATCCTATTGTTAGACTCAGTGTTACCATCAGATTCTTCAATAGTTGAAAATGTTGATGTTTTTGTTTAGCTGTTAGAAAATCTCAAATAGAAATTCTAGATTTGTATTACATCTGCACCTAACCGTAACGATTATAATCATCCAGCAACTTGTTGCTTTATGCTGCTTCATGGTCCCCCCCCCCAACATCCCTCTCTCTTCTTCCCTCCTTTTCTTTTCCGTTCCGTCTAACAAAAACTTTGACAAATATAATTAAGATGAATAAAGTTTAGCCTAAATTACAAAAGGGGTTTATTTGAATATACTCCTCATGTGTCAGAAGATTCATAACCCCTGTTGTAAAAGTAAAATCTGTCCAACACAAGAGGCCTTCAGCTCTCAGCTGTCTGCCCAGCTGTTGGACAGGACAAGTTTTAAAAAAAAGAAAAATTAGGCTTTTTCAAGGAGATAGTTGATAAAACTCAGTGACAGCACATGACAGGAATGCCAAACATCAGCTCCAGAGCCATGGCTCTAGAGCAAGCTCTGGAAACAAGCTGTCTGTGTGAAAAACATGGTCAGCCTTATACAGGGAGCTCAGGTGGTCCACACAAAATATTGAGGTTGCCGTCCGCTCTGTGAAAATGTTCATGCACAACTTTACCTACAGGGAGTATTTATATGACTTCCAACTGTAAGTAAGGGTAAAGTCATTTAGATTTAAGCGTGCCGTATGGATTTGTCTAGAGAGGTGGAGGTTTGATCTGGAAAGGAGAGGAATGAAGCTCAGCTGCAGCAAGACTGAGTATCTGTTTGTAAATGAGAGCAACTGAAGTGGAAGAGTGGAGTTAAGGAAGCAGGTGTGGAGAAGGTGGAGGACTTTAAGTTCTGTTCTAAGATCAATCCAGAGGAACAAGGCATGTGAAAATAGGCTAGAGGTGATGATGTAGAAGTCTTCATCAGATGGACAGCTCATGTTAGATGTTTTAGATTTTTTTGTGTGTTTAAAGCGGGATAGTGAACAAGGCATCAAGAAAGACCAAGAATTAGATAACTGACTAAAGCAAAAATATTATGAAAATGTGAAAAAATGCAGATAAATGGAGGCAAACGATTCAGAATCAGAAATACTTTATTGATCCCACACGTAGGAAATTTGTTTGTCACCATAGCAACTGACAGTAGAGGGGAAAAAAAAGACTAAGAATAATGTAAAAAAAACCAAGAACAAAGAAAATACAGCATAAATGCAAACAACAAGGTAGTATAATTTAAAAAGCTATTTACAGAACAGTGCAGGTAAAAATATGTGCAAAATAGAAAAAAACTAAATAAATAGATAATAAAAAATGTGCAAAGGTTGTCTTTTGCTCTTAATGGCAGCAGCTTAAAGTAAAAAAAGAAGAGGCACACCCTGTGCGACCTTTGGAGACCAAAAGAATGTTTTTATATTGAACTCTTGGCTGCAGTTAAAGGGATGCAATTCAACAAAGATTGCAAAGGATCAAAGAATTTTTGCAGGACAAACCCCCAGCGCTGAACTCAAAGCCACGATGTATTAGGCAGAAAAACGTGCATCATAAAAACTAAGAATGTGTCAAAAACACAGCTTGTTTGCTCAGAGGGTCCAGTGTGATGCAAGCAGCACTTAGCCATTAATAGTTTCATCCTCCTGAATGACTCGGTTGAGAGGGCAAAACGATGGTTTTAATCCTGGCTTTAAAGGCCGGTAAAAAAAGAACCATCAACGGAACACAGCAGATTAGGCCAAAGGATTAACTCTCAGATTGTTCTGCAAAGTGCTAAATGAAAGTGCAAGAGAGTACATGAGACCTTTGACCTCTGATGAAAACTTTTAAGGCATTTCTACACACAGTGTGAAAATGATCAAGCATTTGTGGATAATTGCATGTTAGCGTGTCATGAAGCAAAAACATGTTCACCTCTCTGAGAAACTTCTGAGCCGGTCTCTACAACAAACAAACCTCAGAATATGTTTACAGTTTTCTGTAAGGCGTTAGACTCTTTATGGCTCTGATCGTCTTCTGTCTGTTTTCACTGGTCTTTCAATTATGATGATGCCGTTTTTAGGATTGCAGTTTGGTTAAAATTTTCTGGATCTATTTAGGTGGCTTTCAACAAAAACTCAATCACTGCATTTTCATATGACATTCGATTTGGACCTGTCAGAAAATATTCAGTTTATTTTTAATAATTTTGTTATTTTAGGTACATTGTATATTCATAAATGTCATTTTATGAAAGACAAGCCCAATTTTTTCTATTTCAAAGCGATCTCCTGCTTTAAAAAGCTATAAAACTCTCGAACTGTTTATCGGTTAATCTGGATTAATGCCTTTGTTTTTGTTTGTTTTGTTTTTTAAATACATTTTGTTTAGTGTTTCTTTTAGTCTGGTTTTATCTGTCTATGTTTTATTTATTTTTATTACTTATTTCTCTGTTTCTTTATATTGTCTTCATCTCCTACTTAGACTTTGTTCTAGTTTTCTATTTGTAAAGTCCTATAGTTCCTCATATTTTTGGATTTGAATCTACCAAGTGGAAAAATGCTTTGTAATTTGGAATTTTGTCCATAAAAAAAGATAGGAGTGTCATGATGGCTATTTTGACTCTAACGGCTTTCCGTCGTTGTGGTCCCCGCCCATTTGGTATAAAGCTGGTGCGCATGCGCTGTCCGGTCTTCTCTTTCAGCCGGCAAGAGCTGTCGTGTGCCGTCGAGTCTCGTTTTCAGTGTAATGTAAGCATAGTTTTCCACTTTCCTCGGTATCTACTGTCGTATATTTGTCGTTGTTTGCTCTTATCGACGTTTATTGATTGGCTGTGATTTAGGTAAACCGTAATATTTTTTTTGTCAGTGGTTGTAGCATGTGTATAGGAACTCAGAGAAACTTCCGGATTTGTCTAATTCCTGGAACGTTTCGTTTTTCTGCATTCGCGTGTTGTGGACTTGGTGCGGTCTATTTCCTGCGGCGCTCTCGAAGTGAGCCGCCGGTCGGGGTGACTGTCTGTCACGGAGACTGCTGGAATGCAGCAGCGCGAACAAAAGACCATGTGGCGGTCCGCGTAGGCCCCGGCCTGTCCCGGTAACTCCTACCGGAACTCGTTTTGGTGAAGGGCTCCTCGAGGAGGCCTTCATCCAAACGAGTAGAGAGCGGGTTTTAGCAAAGACTGTTCATCTCTGTGATGAGGCTGAAGAGGATTAGTGTTAATGCAGCCGGCTGATCAAATGTCAGCTGTAATGTGAGCAGATGGCGGGACCAGGGCCAATGGAGTCAAGAGACCAATCCGCTAATGCCACGTCACTGTCGGGCACGTCTGACGTAAAGTGCCGTAAAGAATTTAAACACATCTATTCATGTGAAACACTTCAGAGTTAACCGTTATATAAACCTACCGCTATTCAACTTAATGTTTGGATGAAGATGGACCAATGTGGTTCTACGGATGACATTTAAAACGATATACAAACTAAAAATGTTTACCCTTTCTGTGTGTAACTAGCTATTGATTGTCTGATTTTCTGCAGTCGCTGCTCCAGTCCTTTATTTTTAAAAAGGGCTTTTTTTTGGTTCTCCAGGACTTTTTTCTGCTGATGCAGCAAGATTTCTGTCAAAATGGTGACCGTTCCAGAGCAGAACTTTGGCAGGTAGTTAAAATGAAGCTGTGGCCCGCGATGCTCAAACCATTCTACTTCAGCTTCTAAATCTAACAGTATACTGAATGGGTAACTGATAAAACATTCTGATTGGCTGCTGGGTGTGTGTTAAGTGATATACCACCCACACGCCTAAAAAAGAAGTTACATAGCATAAGTGTTCTGTATCTCTGCCTTGACTTCTGTAAAACAGACATCTGGACATAAACAAGCGGGTAGAGGTGAACTTTCTCTCTGAACCGATGCTGTAACACATCCTGATCATCATAGATTTCTTTTACCGCTGCAGTCGAGGTCGGTGCCAGCTGATAAAACGGTCTGCTCTTTCTGAAAAAAGCGATCCAAACAAAAACTAAACTCTGGTTGAATATTTCTTTCTCTTGTAAGTGTCCATGGTTTAAGCGGCTTAATGGTGTCCGAATAGTGCATTATCAGAATTAACGGACTTCATTGAAGCAGCCGTCCGACGTGAAGCGAACCAAGCAGGGAGTCGTCCTGTAGTTGAAGAACGTCAAGGATGAAGGTTGATGTTACACCAAACTGGCTTGAAGAAACCCTGCAGCAGCCTGTGATTTTAGGACTTCTTGATGTGGCTTTAGAGTTCTTGAAAAAATCCTTTTTGATAAGTTTAGAAGTCAGTTTTCCTTTATCAACACAGAAGCCTGTGAGCAAACGCATCTGAAGATTATACTGGAAAAAAGAGAATGTGTGCTTTTTTATATGAAATGAATTTATCTTGTATGTTTTGAATGAGTAGTGTGAAGTAATATTTGTGCATTAAACATTAGGTTAGCTAGCAACAAAGGAGCATTTCTGATCAGATGTGAGATCTTGTTTCTCTTTGCATATTCAAACTGCTGTGCAAATGATACCATGCTGAATAATCAAGCATTTCTTTTTTGTTTTAAATCCTGATAAATGCTTCCTTGAAATGATGGCTGCAGTCACCGATGACAAAAATCCACTTTGTTCCATTTTGATTTACTATTTTTTTTAAAAAAAAAAGTTGTTTTCAAATGGAATGCATTGGGTGTCAACAGGGTGAGATGTTTGTTGCCCATTTGCCCCACAGTTTACAGGCTGCATTATACACTCACCTTTGTAAGCATACAGACCTGTCTGTAGAGCCTATCGGCTACCAAGGAAGTGGTGGCAGAAACATCTGGTTTCTTCTAATGTCAGAACTCATGAGAAGCTGGATGTGTTTAAAGTTCTGGATGAGTTCAGCTGTTGAACTCTGTTCTGGATGTTTCAGTGGCTGCGCTTCCATTGACTATGAAATGACGCAAATCGGATTTGCAATAATTAGGGCTGTGGGGTATGAGGAAAACCTGCGATTTATATTAGTGATCAATATTGCAATGACAATATAACTTGCAATACATAAACAAATGGCAAAACA
Source organism: Oryzias sinensis (assembly GCA_037389245.1). NCBI lineage: Eukaryota > Metazoa > Chordata > Actinopteri > Beloniformes > Adrianichthyidae > Oryzias > Oryzias sinensis. The sequence goes on along the minus strand of CM074508.1, from coordinate 6,266,190 downwards.
GCCGAACTGCAACAGTTTCATTTTAAAGGGTCAACAAAACTTAAATTATGCTCCAAATGACCCTCGTCTGATTGGTGAAATGCATAAAGGGATCTATTTGTCTGGTTAAATACTCCAAGCTGCCATAAGATTGTTTTATCACATTTACGGTTACCTTTTGTTGCAATTTTTGCTGCCTTTTGCGATATGCATATTGCACAGCTTGATTTGACAATACCAGTAAATTTGCGATTTCTTGCGCATGTCTAGCGGTAATATATTCGTCTGATGGAGAGAGAACAATTTTGAAAATGCGCATTTATTGAAGAGAAACTTTTCCTGCTTGGAGGATGTTGGTTTTTGAGGCGTATTAAAAGTCGCACGTTTCCCAAAACTGCAATGAAAACAGTTTTCATATTAAGTCACGTGACCAACAACCAGATGGCGACGCGCTTCTTGGTAGGAACTGGCGGCCTTGGGCGCTGCACAGCGGCGCCACCAGACGCCCCACAGCGTGACACTGATCCAAAGCCGGGTGTGTCATGTGGAATCGTTGGATCCACAGCTCCTCTGGGAAGTTTCCCAAAATGGCTTAATTTGTAGCCCCTCCCACGTGTAAGGAGCTCGCCGCTCCATGGCCTGAAGAAGACGCCGACGTCTCCTTTGACCGATGATGATGATGAGCGTTAGCGCTGTGGCAGAAATGTGAACGAATCTGCTGTCAGAGTATTGTTCACATCCATGTTTTTGAATGATTTACCGCGTCAGTTGGTTTGTTTATTCGCTTAATAACGATTTAATGGAAACTCTCATTGCAAAATCGGGTTTTCCAACTTTTCTAGAATTTTGATAGTTTTGTGTGTGTGTGTGTGTGTGTGCGTGTGTGTGATGGAAACACAGCTATTGAAAACCTGATGGGGTTCAGTCTGCAACAAAGCAGGAGGTCGTCATATCTAAACATGTGACCAAAAGAACACGGACTGATGTCCTTTGTGCTGGTCGTTCTCCCGAGTCTCTAAATGAGTCTGTATTTATAGTGCGGGGGAGGGGGGTGTTGGCTAACGGTCAGGTGTGCAGCAGTGTGAGGATAAGGTGGCTGCTGAGAGGGCGGGGCTCTTCAGCACTGCAGTCCCGTCCTGCCGGTTGCTGCACACGGACCTGGACCGCAGGCTGCCGGCTGCTTTGTGATGGGGTCGGCTCCCTCGGCGGCCGGCCCCGCCGCTCCCCCTGCCAAAAGCAGCAAAGTGGTGTGAGTGAGTGTTGGCTCTGAGAGCGCCGCGGGGCTCAAACGCGTCTAAGTCACCGTGTGGACGTCTGCTTCTGTTTCAGAACCATGAGTGAGCTGCAGGAACGCACCTTCATCGCCATCAAGCCTGATGGCGTCCAGAGGGGGATCATCGGAGAGATCATCAAGCGCTTTGAGATGAAGGGCTTCAAGCTTGTGGGAATGAAGATGGTCCAGGTAAGGAGGCTTTTCCTTCTACTTCTAAGCCACACGTGGTCTTGAATGAGCGGCGGGTGAAAGAGAGCTGATTGGCTTTCTGACCTATTCTTGGCTTAAGCTTCCCTGATCAGCTGTAAGGTGGACGGTTTGTGCTCTTTGATGGTCAGACTGAAACTAGTTGGCTGCTTGATCCCACTATATTTATGTAAGTCTCCAGGATATTGACCAAAAGTCAAATGTGGTAACCAGTTTAGATAAAATGCTAAAGAGCCGTGGCCGGTTCATGTCGGCCGGTCAACATGCTGGCTGACATTGATCCGCTGTATTCTGGGACTTCAGCTGAACTGGTGGGCTGGGATCCGTTATTTACAGCCTTGTTCTCGTATAAACACGGTTACTTGAAAGTTTGTTGCTCTCTGTATTATTTTCAATCAAACTGAATTCAGTAAAACTGGATTTGTTTTCATTCAAGGGGTAAATAAATGTTTCAGGTTTTATGTTAAAATCCAACGCCGGCTTTCTTCTGATCCATTTCCAGCAGTTTCGTCTTTTGTAATTATGATGCAGTTTTTGTTTTAGCAAAAAGTCTTTCTGCAGAGCGGCAGGACTTCATCAGAACGATAGAGCGATAAAGTAATGTATTATAATATAACCGTTTCTCGGCAGAACGAGTATCGCTGTAGACTTTTATTTGGAGGGGTCTGAAATGAGGACTCGCCGGTTTGAGGAGTATGATGGGAAATAAATGAGCTCACGATGATTCCACATTTCTCTGAGCAGCGTCCTACTCCGTACCTAATAGTACTAATACAACAATTGATGGGGTATCGGAGCTGTGGCGCTGATCTAGATTGTGGCTCAGACGATGGATTTGGGACGTTTCCGAACCTACAGCACACCTTTGAATGAATGACCCTTCCCTGAATCGACGTGTCAGCTGTTGTGATGGTTGTGAGTCCCTTGTTTGTGGCGTTCATGGCGCTCTGGTTTGCTCCGCAGGCGTCGGAGGACCTCCTCATGAAGCATTACATTGACCTGAAGGACAGGCCCTTCTTTCCCACCCTGGTCAACTACATGAGCTCCGGTCCAGTGGTCGCTATGGTAAGAACTGGTCAGAGGTGGGTGTTTCTGTGGAACCGCAGAGCGCCGCCTCACCTCTGTCCTTGTTCCAGGTGTGGGAGGGTAAAGGTGTTGTGAAGACGGGCAGGGTGATGCTGGGGGAGACCAACCCCGCCGATTCCAAACCCGGGACCATCAGAGGGGACTTCTGCATCGACGTCAGCAAGTAAGCGTCTCTCTCCACGTTCCTAGAGCGTCTGTAGTCCTGGTCTGTGTCTGTGGTGGACTGACCGTCTTCCTCCCCCAGGAACATCATCCACGGCAGCGACTCTGTGGAGAGTGCCAACACGGAGATCTCGCTGTGGTTCCAGCCGGAGGAGCTGGTCAGCTACACCAGCTGTGCCTTCAGCTGGCTCTACTGAGCCGCTCGGGTCCTGCAGCACTTCCTCCTGTTGGTCTCAGACGGCCAAACTCTTGCCTCAAGACTTCCTGTTGTCACCCAAAGCTGGAGAACAGCTGTTCATGGCCCACAATCCTCCTGGCATGTTTGCATCGTCATACTGTGGTCCGCTGTCATTCCCTCTCATTCCTGTAGAAACATTCCATCCAGTGCTTGACTGTGTGACCGATGAGGTGAGATTTCCCGTTTTTGTTAAGGGAGCTGCTTTCCAATAAATGACCACAAATCCAGCGGTGTCCCGCCTCGTGAACGCTCCAACGCTTCTCCATCCATCCAGCCGGTCAACGCCAAGGTGAAGCGGGATTTCCCGGTTATCTTTAGTCGTGTCGTCGGCGTTCACGGCCAAAGCTGCTTAAGCTCTGCAGCTTCATTCCGCGCCGGATCGGCGCGTCGCTGACAGCCCAGAGGTTCTGCAGTCATCATTATAGTATTGTGCTTTGAGAATGCACCGTTTAGAACAGCTCCACCTGCTGTTCAATCCATGAAGTACACCCAGGGCAAAGAGGAAAAAACAGTTTAGCGTCTTACAAATAAAGACCTAGAACAGTCTAAGCAGCTAATAATAAAGATGGATATAAACTGAAACGATTCAAGAGTTTTATAGCTTATTTAATTTTAGAGGGATTAAAAAGCATGAGATTGCTTGAAATACAAAAAATGTAGCTTCTTTCAAAAAACAATTAAAATTTTCTCTAAAATTGTTAAAAATAAAATGAATTTTTGAGTCACACCTAAAAAATTCAAATTGGTTGCAAGTGTTGCAAAATTTTTATTTTTTTTTAAAGTCACCTTCATAAATCATCCCAAACATTTTAACCAAATTGCTGGTTTTGACTTTCAATATCTTTTGTACATTTTGGGCATAAATTATCTTGTCAATGTTATACGTAAAAAATCCCTTTCATGGATAGACCAGTTGAGGAAACAAATGAAAATCTGATCTAAGGTTGTTGTTTTTTTGTTTTTTTTTTAAGTTTGGGACAGAATTTTCCTTCCCGCTGGACAGGAAGAAGAAACAAAATTGTCTAAAACTGATGAGTCTGTCGCTCTGAGACTAGATGTTTATGTTGGAAATAATGCAGAGGAAAGACATGATTTATGTGAGCTATAAGTCAAATCTTCATAAAATACTTCCTAGGTTTCTCACTGTGGAACTGAAGACCAATGAATGTCATCCAGTGTGATTTTACAGAAAATGCAGCGTAAACTCTTGAAGTGTTCAAAAAAAAGCTGCTGTTTTATTGGAGTTCAGTTTAAAAAGCCTGAAGTCATCCAAGTCTTCAGTCGGTAATATTTTTTCTTGGAAACCAATTTTAAATGTAAAGTTCAGTATCGTCAGCAAAACAATGAACATGAACTGTGTTCTGGTGACTAAATGAAAGTGGACCGAGCACAGCGCCCTGTGGGACCCTTTCATGATGAAAGCCAGCCTAAAAAGGTGAGTAACCCGTTTACAGGGTGGAGTTCAAACGGCAGAGATCTGATGACGATGGGGCAGATGGCAGCCGGGGCAGCTGCTTCAGGACAGAAGTGATGATTGAAGAGGGTTCAGGAAATGATGTGGACAGGAGAGCTTTGGGCCAACTGAATCCTCTATGGGGGGGGGGGGGGGTATGCGGGAGACCCAAAAGGCGGGCGTTAGTGATCATCACCAGATGTGAGTCATGGATGGACCGGACCAGCTGAGGTAGGTTCCACTGGTAAAAGAGGTGACCTAAAAACAGGAAAACACTAATGCTATGGAGACAATAGAAAGTAGGAAAAGGATCTGTCCAAGCATCAAGTCATTCTTTAACAGGAAGTTCCACACAAGAATTCAAAATGAGAACAAATAAGCTAAAAAAAAAAAAAAAGCTGTTAGAATTACTTCAAGTTGACTGTGTGGGCAGCCGTGGTGCAGCGGTAGGGCGGTTGACCCATGATCGTAAGATTGCAGGTTCGATTCCCGCCTTGCACGCCCATGTGTCGAAGTGTCCTTGGGCAAGACACTGAACCCCACCTTGCCTCTGGTGGGAGGTTGGCGCCAGTGTTCGGCAGCGGAGCCGCCATCAGTGTGTGAATGTGTGTGTGAATGTGTGCATGCATGGGTGAATGGGTCTGTGACTGTAAAGCGCTTTGGGCCTTCGTAAGAAGGTAGAAAGCGCTATATAAGTATACACCATTTACCATTTATAGAGCCAAACATTTGTTGTGTTGCTAGTTAAAAGCAAAGATATTTTTTGTTTTTATAGACTTCATTGTAGTTCGTTTTGATTAGTGACCACGTTTTGTTCTAAAATGAGTCCTTTCCACTAACGACACTTTAACAAAATAGGATCTTAGTACGAGTTGGTCCATCGTAATGAATCCCCGTATCGTCTAAAAGTAGCACTCATTCCTGGAACATGAATCTAGTTTTTTTCCATCAGTCCAATTTCTCAACATTTAGTCAATTTAAAAAAACATACATAAAATTGAACCAAAATGGCGGTGCTTCTTATTCAGAAACAAATACATTTCAGCACTTGAAAATCTAAATGAAATGGCTTAGACGTTAATCTGTCTGTCGACTAAAATTAACTATTGTCATAGGTAACCCTTGGTCTATCTTAGACACTTCAACGTTGGGAGTGGGGTCATCTAGACCCACTAGACAGAGCTCTGAACCTTTTTTCTTCAATGATTTGTGATCTTCACTGGTGTCCATGGATTACATGAAATCTTTCCACCTTTATCCACCTTTGTCATGGTGGGGAGAACACCTCAATGGAAGGGGGGGGGGGTCATCTAAGATAGCACACGGACCGGCCTGACCCTGGTTGGGCCTCATTCTGGTTTCATTCTTGGCTCAGAAAAAAACAAAGATTGTCTAAGTATTTTGTAGTCATAGGCTTTTTATTCAGTGTAAAATTTAGTTTTTACAAAAAGAAAAAGAAAATCACTGGATAAACTTTCACAGCCATGCGATAAACTGTTTGCAACAATTGTAAACAATGCAGATACCCATTTACAACCAGTATGATCCAAATATTTGCCTTTATTTACAAAGTCTATCAAAGCTTGATCACAGCACAAATTGACCATATCAAAGGAATTTTTATACACTATCAAAGAGTTACAAACTTTGAACTGCTGTCTATTGAACCTCATGGGTTAGTCCATAGAATCAGGATAGATTTATCTTTTTTTATCTGTAACCAAAATATATTTTTGAATTTTTCTTTTGTCACACTTATGTTCAGACAATAGTAATCCCACTACATTAAGTTATTTATATCAAATATATATTTATATTTATATATATATATAGCACCACTATGAAATAGTTCAGTATAAGTGAGGGCTATCACGAACAGAAAAACATGAGTAAAAGGGCAGAATCTTCAAATCTAGCACATTATGTGTGCAAGGATATGGAAACCCATCAGTGCTGCAAGACCAAAAAAAGCTCAAATTCTTCTTACAAATCAGAGAAATGTTCCTAACCTCATGTTTCGACGGTAATGTTCTAGGGGGACGCTGGCGGACCCTCTGCTTTCATCACAGTCTGTGCTGCTTGCACACTCATTTCCTGACGTCATCTAAAGTCCTTTTTAAATTCTTTTGGGGCAGAAATGGATTTCCATACACTCCTGATCACATCTGACAGGAAACAGGGACAGACTGAACGATCAAAAACCACTACGACAGCGCCGGTTTGGGGGTGGGGGGGAGGGGTGAGCACAGCACAACCACTTCAGGTACATGCACCCAACTGATCCGGTCACGGCCCCACCCTCTTAGGGAGGGGGAACATCTACAACCACTTGGAACTTTCTCTGCATAACAGTCACTTCTAGCTCTGCTCTGTACAAAGGTGTGGATGCGGTGAAGTCCTTCTGAAAGAGCCGCCAAATGAATCTCCATTCAGGATTCAGAGACGCAGCCTTTTATTGCTCCTGTGGCCAATCAGGAGGAAGCTGAACCCCCCACCCTAGTATTTAGTCCAGGGGGGCCCAAATCCAGGCCTGCCTACCAGCCTGTCATTGAAGCTCCTTACTGCGTAACCCTTGTGCTATCCTAGGCATGTTGACTTTGGGAGTGGGGTCATCTAGACCCACTAGACAGAGCTCTGAACCTTTTTTCTTCAATGATTTGTGATCTTCACTGGTGTCCATGGATTACATGAAATCTTTCCACCTTTATCCACCTTTGTCATAGGATAGCACAAGGGCTAAACACACCTGCTCCAGGTAATCAGCAGCAGGTAAAGCAGGGATTCTGGAAAACCAGCAGGAGGGCGTCCCTCCAGGCCTGGATTTGGGCCCCCCTGGTTTATTGAGACCTTTCCAACAGGAGAAATCTGCACCACCACAGACGGCGATGGTTGTGCTTGTTGACATTTTTTATCAAGAAAAACTCCCAGATCTTTAAATAGAACTGAATTGAAGCCAAAAAAAAAATATTCTATGGCATTTTTTTTAATAAAATCTTTTTTAATCAAACCGAACACAAGATGTGATCTAAATCGTAAAAAAGGCTAAATATATATATATATATTCAATTAAAATGTAATTTTAGTAGGTTTAGAAAAACAACCCCCCCCCCGTGAGATTTCACTATAATTATGTGATTGAAAGACATTTTAATATTCTCTTTTATTGTTCATCTTGATTCTATCTCCAGGTAAGTTGATTTCTTTAAACATACACAAGAACAAAGCCAACAGCATATTTTCCACAATAGAGGTTCAAAATGGTAATTTATTCTGAATATATGACTTTGAAAAGTTAAAATGTTGGAAAACCCTAAGTTTAAGTTGACTGTAAAATCATTCCTTTCATTAAAAAACATTTTTGTGTGTTATTTCCCCATAAATTCATACAGTAAATATTTAGAAATAATTCATGTAACTGAACAGCATTTTCTTCTCTTTCATTGAAAAAGGTCAAAGGTGAAACCGCAGAAACAAAGAGTTTTTGCCCTTTGCTTGTTCAGTGGTTTTAGCTGCTTAAAAGCCGTTTTCTCTTATTTACACCTTTGCTTAACAGAAAACAATAATTTCACCAGGTTATATTTTAAATTATTTAAAAAGAATTCCTGAGCCCTAAAAGTAGAAAGAAAAGTCTTTAGATGTTGCTGAGAAGTTTAGTCTGCTCTGAATTTTAACTCACTGAACCAAAAAAAAGGACAAATATATTCATTTTCATATATAGATTTCTGTTAAATGATCTTTTTAGAGTATTCATGTAGTGATCAGAACATCTGCAGGTGTATGGTAAAATACGGGATCTTTTATTGCATAATATTTAGCTGTACTGTCATATTTCTCCATGTTTGCTGTCTAATGTTTGATTTTTGTTTGCATATTCCAACACCCCCCCCCCTCCTCTGTTTCACACCAAATGCCACAAGCTTCAGGAGGTAGTAAAAGGCTGCAAAAAAAAGAAAAGAAAATCGAGCTTGAAGAATTATTTCATTTTTTTAAGTGGTGAGGCTTCGACAGCACACACCGATTTATAGATGTGGACAAATGCTGCCCCCCAGAGGAAAAGCAGTGCATTGCCTGGCGGACGGGGCGGCCCTGCAGCTCAGCCGAGTCTTTGCATCCATGTGGCTCCGACATGAGACCCGCATAAGCACACGCACACAGATTTGCATAAAGCCCAAATAAGACGTCATAGCTTGGATACGAGACCTCGCAGTTCTGACAGAACCTCCATACACGACAGCAGTCCAGTTTTAACCCCCCCCCAAAAAAAAGAACACGTCTAATGCTACAAAAGCCGACTGCAGGCCACATGTACAGCGTTTCATTCCAAAACCAGATCTCTCTGAATTGAATTCTGATTTTTTATGACTGAGATCTTAATGCACTTCAAAAAATGACAATAGCTTTATTATTTTAAAAATCTGGATTTCAAAAAGCTCAGAGAGAAGAGCCTTCGTCCTTATACGCATATAAATATAGAGGACACAGACTCAGACAGAACTGCAGATCCTCGTTCGCCTGCTGCTCTCCAAACCAGATGCTTCTCATTTCCACAGCCGGAACGTCGGGAAAAGCCGAACGCTGGAGTGTTTTAGCTGATGGTTCAACCACGCAGCAGGAAACGCAGCACGCGGGGAGGGAGGGAGGGATGCTGGGTAATCTTCAGTTTGTCTGTCGTGTCTGAGCTTTTTCCGCCCACACTTTCTCCCAATTCTCTGTCCAAACACCGAGGCAGAGGGGAAAAGGTGACGGTCGAAACCCAAAGGCAGCGGGCTTTTCTGGGAAGATTCAAACCTGACAATAGATGCCCCACTCTGGACCAATCAGAGTAGACCGCTGTGGGAGGGAAAAAGGAAGAAACTCGTCCGAATGAGAACCTCGCTGCTACGCATATTTAGGAGTCCAAATCAAAGATTTCTGTTAGGCCAGCATGATGCAGCTGTGGAAATGAGAGCAAGGCAGCACCGCACCGACCCCTGCCTCCGTCTGGGACGTCTGACGCCTGTCAGGATTACCACGCTACCGCACAAATGCACATGACGTTTCCCACACAGCCACCGAAAAAAGCTTTAAGACAGGACAAAAGAAGAAGTCTGACAAAATAAAATAGAAGCTTCAAGTACTATAAACAAAGTCCACCTGGCATTTTTGTTCTAAAGGAAAGAATCAAATGTACACCGCCTGGCTCCTCTCTGCCAGCAGCTGTTCCCTCGTCAGCCCGTTTAGAGGCCGACTGTTCTCAACAAACCTGAAACCAACAAAAGGAGGACAAAAAAAAGAAGAGAACTGGCTCAAAAAATGCTTCTCACAGTTTGTAGGGGTCTCTGTGTGTGGAGCACACCAGGACAGAGGGAGGATGGGCTGAAGTCTCTTCCCACCTTTACTCGTCTCATGTGGAACCGAGAATGAAGCTCAGGAAGGCTTGGAGAGAAAAGGCCTGACGGGAGCATCTCCATCCACACGGCGAGGAGACTGTGGAAAGGGAGCTCCTCCCGGTGAGTTTCACGCACACCAGGCTCCTCTCTCCAGGGGCTGATGTGGCCCGTCCGTGGTCCCGATCCTTGATTGGGTTTTCCAGTGAGCTTCTTGTGGAGTGGCTCCTCCTCATCCTCCGTGTCCGTTGGACCTCAGGGCTCCTGTTTGATGCAGTAGCTGCCCGAGCCGTTGCTCTCTTGGTCTGAGGTGCCCTGTGAGAAGGTGAACTCGTCCGCCTCCGCCGTCTCCTCCTTCATCCGCAGGAGCGACTCTGCAGGGAGACAACAGCAGCACGCGTCAGCCTTTCGCCGCTCAGGCACATTAAAAAAAACGGGCTGCTGGCCGAGCTGGTCCCTCGTCAGCCCGTTGCCGTGGCAACAAGTGGATGCGGGCCGGTTGAGAACGGCACACCTGAAAGAATGGGAACACATCTTTTTGTCACTGCCAAAGATTTTCCTGTCCCGATATAACAAATATGGCTGACAGGAGCCACTGGTGGTTGCCATGGCGATTGGACGTCTTCAGAAAGCAGAAGAAGAAACAGTCAATCCACTCCTTCCACCAGCGCCTGAGCGCTGGAACGGACCGCCTGTGTCAACGCCGCAGAGCCTCCGTGGCCGTGACTTTGGTCTACAGTGTGGTTTTACCTGAGTTGTAGTTTTGGCGACGGAAGGTTCTGGGCCGACTGGGCCCCTGGGCGCGGTAAAGGGGTGGACTGTGCTCTTCATCCCCCGAGAAGCTGCTCCTCCTCCCTGCCTGACTGAAGGGCCGCCGACCAACTGGAATCCTCCTCTCTAAACACCAAGCCAGACTCAGGTGAGCTACCAGCGGCTCGTTTCTCTCAGGCTTTCAGTTCAACTGGAGAGGGTCCATTTCACACCCAGAAGAGTTAGAAGTTAGAAGGTTGGAGCTTCAGGTGAAACCTCACGTTCAGCCTCAGCTGCACTAAAATGCCGTTTGAATAAGCCCCAGGTACGCTGATGGCGACTTAAGGTCATCCAAACAGCATCATGCTTTTTCCTAGCAGAGACTCCCCACCACTCCAGCCTGCTAGAACGGATGAAGCCTTCAGATGAAAAGGGAACGTTCCGGCTCCGGCTGCTCTGGGTTTGAGCTGGAGTCAGACCCCCCAACCCAAGACGGGACAGAGCAGCCACGCCCCAACCTGCAGGAGTCTGCTGCCACGTTTCCCTTCTGATGCAGGGTTAAAGAAATCCTAACCTTCATTGTTGCAACCACCCTTTTTTTGTAATAATGGAGATATCGACTCCCAGAGGTTAGTGTGAGACACACGTATGGAAATGTCTGCGGATTAAAGGTAGGGACTTGTTCAATTGTTCCACAGACAAATTAGTGTATTTTTTATTGCATTATTCTAGTTTTTTTAATGTGAGGGACAAAGCCTGACGATGCGTCCGTTATGAATTAAATCCAAACGGCTGCTACGTCTGTTCATTTCTGATACAGGACACGTCGAAGGGGAACCACCCCGCTTTTTCCACGGTCACTGACCAAAAAGCAAACCAAGAAAATCCCTAATTTGTACTTTGACACGTTTTTCACAAAAGGCTGGCTATTACAACGAGGTTGTCATGGTAACGGCTGTAGAGGCGAGTTAAAACCTCACTTCCAACTCGGAGGGAAACTTCACCTCTTCGTTCTTCGTTTTTGACCCAAATGGAGATAGTTCAACTCCTCAGATTCTTTTCTGCTGCCGCCTGTCCAGCCTTCAAAATGATCCCAATTCCTCAAAAGTGAGCTTTTCAAAGCAATTATTGGGTTAATAATAGATTAATCAACTCCAGGTCATTAATCTGGTTTTTAATCTATGATGTAAGGGGCAAAGCCCGGCGAGGCGTTCGTCAATCACCCAAACAAGTGATCACATGACAGCACCAACGGGATTTATGGAAAACATCACGACTCAGAAGAATGTGGTGTGAATATCTTTTAAATGTACTGAATCAGGGGTGTCAAACTCATTTTGGTTCGGGGGCCACATTCAGCCCGTCTGATCTCAAGTGGGCCGGACCATAACATAAAAGCAAAATATCAGCTTTTTTTTAGTTTTTTTTACTCAATTTGAAAAAATGCCTCAACCAACATAGTAGCCTGATCACTTGGGGCCAATGGATCTCAAATAAAATTAATTTCAATTAAAGAAATGTTGGTCTATTCAAATTAATACAGACTGAATATTTTACATCTGAAGCAATCCAGAAACTTTTCTTTATGGTGAGTCTCTTAGTGGTGCTGAATGTTATGTTCTTTGAGCACTGCGATGTTGAAGACATACAAAGCATTTGGGTTTTGCATTCAGCTTCGTGAAAGAAAGAAAAAACTCTGTCCATTTTTCCTGGAAGGCTCTTCACTCCACTGACAACATTTTGGTCATTAGGGTATCAATGATCATCCTTATAGCAAGATAACAGCGGTAAGGCTCATAGGGAACCAAAGTGCATCCTACCCAGAGGCAGAGCTGTTAGGTTTCACTTTTGGCACATGCAGAGATATGCTGTTTCACCTGTTTTGCCTTTCCTTTGCTCCCCCTAGTGGCGGAATTGCGCATTTCGGTTATTTCTTTAAAATATCATAACTCGCCACAGGAATGGACTAGAAACTTGCTTTCTTTTTTAAACATCCTTATGATTTTTATTCTTCATGTGTGGGCCGGACTTAACCACCTGGCGGGCCGGATACGGCCCACAGGCTGTATGTTTGACTCCCCTGTACTAAATGGTTGCGTGCACGCAACGTTTCCTCAGACTAATGATACAATTTTAAGGCTTAATGGCTTTTTTTTTAAATTCTCCTGAGCTTTAGAATCAAACGTGTTTAAAGGCCCACGTTGGGTTTTTTCAGGCATTTAGCAGAAATGAAAACGACACGCAGCCATTAAACATCAGCCAGTATTTTGATGTCGTTTCTTTAGCTGCTGCAGCCTCACAGCGGTCAATGAAGTCAGAATGATGGTCTACGTCAGTCAGCGTGAGGTGAGGGACGGTGCACCTCAGCAGACTCCCAGGAAAAATATTCCTGGCTCAGACGTCAAGATGAGAACAAAAATAAGAAATAAGAGTTTTTTTTTAAAGTGAACCGCCATATTTACGGTGAGGACATAGATGAAGCAACACTAGATCTGCTCTGACAAAAAAAAATAAAAAAAATCAAAGTCCAGCCACCCTAAACTACAAGAACATATAAAGACGAAACTTTTATTTGACTATTCTTTATAGGGCTGCAAGGATTAATAGAATGATGTGTGCTCAAACTCCTGCATATATGTTGTAGTCAAACTTGTGTGTTTGCAATCTCCATTCATGAACTGACAACATGCCTCCTCCACCACTGACCAAACCCCAAACATGATCCCGCTTTCAACGCCACCAGAAGAGGAAACGCGTCTGGAGAAGACAGAGGAGAGAAAACGTGCAGCAGAGCCGCCACTCACTTTTCTTTTGGCCTTTGTACTGCTGGGCCTTCTTCTTCTGCTTGGGCAGAGAGTGGGACATCTCTCTGCTGTCTGAAACACAAAGACAGGACGAGCTCAGGACAGACGCCGGACCCTTTCACCACAACCGCCCAACGTCTTCCCCCTGCACCGGTCTCCGGCCTTGCAGCGTCGTCTCGTGACGGCGCCCGTGTATGAACGCGTGGACCCAACGGCAGCGGCTCCTGTGGCGTGGATGTTAAAACCAACGCGTGCTGACACAGACGTCTACATGTGTGAGAACACCTTTGGCGTGGCGTTCAAATCCTTCCCAGCTTAAGGAAATGAATGAAAACGAGGAAGAGGAACAGTTCTGCTTTGAAGCTCAACGAGAAAAAAAAGGCAGACGTATCCGTTCAACGATCCCTTCAAAGATGTTCTGCAACACTTGTTATTAACTGACTTTGTAGGTTCTTCTGTTATCAGACACGGTTGTGTTTCTGCCACATACCTGACATGTTTCAACGTCCGTCCAAACATGTCAGGTATGTGACAGAAACACAACCGTGTCTGATAACAGAAGAACCTACAAAGTCACGACAACACTTGGTTTTACGACAGGAACGAAGCCGGGCGTGAAAAACACACATCACCAGACTGTGAGGCCGCCGTCGCGTGAAACCAGAGACATAAAAAAACAGAACCCGTTGGCCCCGCTCGAGTCCATGGGACCATCCCGTCGTGAAAGCAGGCTTACTCTGCGAGGCGGGGGGTTGGAGCTGGTAGCCCGTCAGCTGACACCAGCCCACCGGGTACAGGTCAGGGGATTCACAATCCACCCACTGATCGTACTCGTCTTCCCAGCCGTCAAAGTGGATCCGCAGTAGCCGGTGCACAATCCTCGTCACCGTGGCAACACACACCAGCCGTGGCTCCATTAAATCCACAGCTTCCAGCTTCATGCCTTGCCGGAAGCCGTGATTAGGAACTTCCTGGAAGAAAACACGGACAGAGAGAAAGGGAGAGAAAGAAGACGACACACGTAAGTAAATCAGAGGGAATTAATATGGAAACTTTCATCCCAGCAAAAAGGAAACGACGGCACACTCAGATTAAAAGTCCCCTAACAGCTCATCTGTGATCACTAAGCTGAAACCAGTCCAAAAATCTAAACATGTTTAAGCCCCGCCCCCTTTTCCTCCACTCTGTTGGTGGCGTACTTAACCAGAAAGGTGGAAAACTCTTAAAAAGCAGGACTTTCTTTGGAGGGGGACTTTAAAGCCTACCTTGTTAAAGAGCCTGACGGGAGCAGCCACTGAGCTTGTTTCTCTGAGGTAGTCAAACCATTTAAATGGCAGTTTAGTGTACCCTGTGGAGCAAATTCAATCATCAGAACCAACCCAAGCGTCAGGAGTCCAATGAGGTTCGGACACAGGCGGGGACTCTGCTACCTCTGGGGGGAGTGAGTTCAATGCTGTTGATTTCACAGAAGCCAACAGGGAAGATGGAGGGGGAGGTGGAATGGTAACAAAACCAGTCCGATCCGTCCACGGCCTCCGAGCCGTCAATCCCGATCATGAGGTACCCGTCTGCTAGAACCTATATGGGGAAAAAAGGTCTCTGGTAAGCCTGCAGTCCTCGGGAACGGGGAAGACATCCGACATCAACCAAGCGGGAAGATCGTCGTCTCAGACCTTTTTTACAGTAGCTACACATATTGCTGAGAGGTTTAGGGGATCGATGGCTTCCAACTTCATCCCGTCTTTGAACCAGTCCCCAGTCTGGTCCACATCTTTAACCTGAAATGGGAAAAAGATCACAGACAGATGTTTGAGGGGAAACTTCCTGTGGGGACTGCAGCTGGAAGACTTGACTCATTCAGGCCACAGGTGAGCAACAGATGCTGTGATGGGCTCCTTTGCTCTCTTTAACTGTATGCGTGTACTTTTGACGTAATTTAGTGGTTATAAACATGACAGAGGAAACATTTATATCCCTGAATGTCTGCAGGGAGAACATAGGAGCGTAGCTGCTGGTTTTTTTTATTGTAGCTCCTGGCCAGAACCAGAACAGTTTCCCCTTTGATTGCCCCATCTGCTAAGGTAAAATAACCCGCATATTGCGTTACCTTCTGAAAGAGCTGTTCAGGAGCATCCACCTGACCCTCCGTCCTCTTGGTAAAGTCTGAAAACAAAAGGATAAACTGAAGCTGTGGAGCATGACACGAGCTGGGGCCGGGGGTCCACAACCTTCCACACTCCAAGAGCCGTTTGGGTTGGTTTCTCACTGAACACGGCCCAAAAAGTCTCACTTCACCCTTTAGAAAATTCAGACACCGATTTGTATTTCTGTTATTAAAGCAGATTAACCACAGTTTAAATTAGGGACCCCTTATCAGATTTTTTGAACCACATTTGGTTTAAAAATCCTTGAATTTGTTATAAAGAGTGCTTTAAGTATAAAATCTGAGTGAGCTAACTGACCTTTTCTGCGGTAAACGGGGCTCAAAAATCTTTAAAAATGCTTTAGTTCAACTTTAGTAAAGTATGAAGCAGAGCTGCTTGATGGATTGTTGAAGCATTGTGGGTAGTGTAGTCAGGAGCCTCGTGGAGTGGCACGAACTGTTCTAACTCTTTGTGAATGAGTGGAAGGAAGTTTGGGTTGATTTACTTGTTATGTACTTTACTACTAACTCAATTTTTACTCAAATTTAAGTCTATTTTATTATATAGAGGGTATTTAAGAATACCTGTGGAAATGTAGCCAACACAGGTGGAATCTGAGGGACATTAATCCATCCAAGAAAAGATGGATTAGCTTTGATCTCCTGTAAAAACTGATCTAGAGAAAACACTTTGGAGCCACAATTTAGAGGAAAAGCGTCTGGCTGCGTTCACACCGGCCTTTGACAAGCGTTCAAGAACCTGCCCATGGCGTTCACACGGGACAAGCAGGGAGGGGCTTCTTCTGTTTACACAGTTTGTCCGTCACCTGCAGGTGGAAGAGTCTCGCAAGATGTCAAAGCGGTGAAAACCTGGAGGATTTTTTCTTTCACAGCTCTATTTCAATACATGAAGGCCTTTGTATCGTAAAATTCTGTCCGGACATGAACCAATCATTAATTTCTCCTCCATGATCAATTTTTTTTTTTTTTTTTTAAAGGCTGGTACTTCCGTGAATTAAAGGGGACGCCATCCATGCGTCACTACCAGATCCAAGTCCCCGACTGGTCAAAGTCCAGCCCGGATTACCTGGCAAAGCGCGTTCATTGGTCGTGCGTTTTGCACGTAACATTTGTAGAAACTGCCGTAGCTACACATGAACATGAGACTTTGAAAAAGCGCGTTTACATAGATTTGTCATTGGAAGTGGCTGCTTCAGAGCTTCAGAGTTCTTGCAGTGCCTGAAGTTTCACAGGGCGCGGCCCGTTTACCAAAGACTTAAAGTTATTACAGATACATGCTGCTGCTTGCAGAGCATCATGGGAAGTGTTTCTCAACCAACCTGAGCGTTTGAAGCGGTGACCGATGCTTCTGGACCAGCCGATATTATGAATGAGGGGGCTGTACATGTGGCACCAGAAGTCATCGGAGCTGTCCTGGCTCTCCTCATAGACCAGCCTGAGGCGACCTCCGATCACCTGCTCCACCAGCGCCACCCGCGTCCGGCACAAGTAGTTCTTATCCACCACCTCCACTCGCATCAGCTTCTTAAAGGGAAACTGCATGTTCTCGTGTACCTGCAGGCAGGACAGTGATGCGTGAGAGGTGGCAGATGATGATAATAATAATAATAAATGTCAAACTCCAAATGCCTCCATTAGCATCACTATCACTGCAGAAATAAAACACTTTTCCTGATGCGATTCCTGTTCAGGGGGAAAAGGTGACGGCAGGTACCTCTGCAGCTGCTTTCACATGCATTATTAAAGGGAGTGATGCATCCTGGGTCGTAAAATGTTCTTTCAATAAATATTACCAACAGTTTTGGACCTGATTTTCTGTTGGGTTTAGTGTGATACTGACTGAGGACCAGTGCAGGAGAGCTTTAACAAAGGTTACAGGGTTTGGACAGCAAATATCCATGATTAGTTAACACAGAGTTAACAAATAAATGACTAAAAACGGATATTTAGAAGGATAAACCAGGGAATTATAAGTAATGGACACGAAAACACTCTATTTTAACGTTTTTTCCACAATAAACTGACTTTCATCTCTCCTGCAGCCTCGGTACCTTTGCTTTCTCTATAATGATCGACAATTCCTCCTTTTAAAAGTGCAGAGGCGGAGCAGACGGCACACCAACATGACGTAGATATAAACCCTAAATATATGGAGCATTTCTTCCACAACCGAACTATCCAAGAGGCTGGCGTTTCCTTTGGGTTAGGCCCACGCCACATGTGGTCTAAAAGCCGGCTCTCTACGAACCTCCAACTGTGTCCAAGCTCTCCACACCACTTACCTTGGTATTGAAATCAGTGGGCAGGGTTTTTGCTCCGGTCAGCCGCTTCACAAGAAAGACGATCCAGTTTGAATACTTGTGTTGGATGCCTGAAAAGCACACAACAGCAACAATGACCCTCAACATCCAGGACAGGGCAGAAGCACCGTCGGCACCAAGACTCACTTTTTGGAGGTACGAGGGGTTTTCCGTTGGAAGCACACCAACCCACCGGGTGGACCTCTGGGATGCAGAGGTTACACCAGAAGTCTTTACTCGTGTCGTTGTCGAAGCCCTCATAACGCAGGAGGGCCTTGAACCCTGCAGACAGAACCAACTGGTTTAGTGGCTACAAACTTCTGTCTTACGCTAAACCCTAGAGCCACGATAAAAGGTGATGTGTCTTTGCTCAGTGGGTGGAGCGGACAGCTCCAAAGTCAGGAGTTTAAATTCAAGACTTGACTGTCAGCCTGCAAAACAACAACCCTTTGCTAATGCTGCACTTATAGGTTTATGGCGACTTTCTGTATGTATTAATCTATATTGTTTACATTTTTACTACCAGAGTGAAAAAAACGGAAGGATTCACGCTGTGCTCACTAAAATGTAGGATTAGGAACAGGATCTGGCTTTTTTTCCTCAATAAGACTCAAAAATAAGTAGAAAGATTGGTGTTTAAAAGGAATCACGTTAAATTACAAAGCAATGTTTTCAAGAACAGCAGTTTAAACCCAGAGAGAATAGCAGAGCTTCATTAATAGATGACAGATGTGTGAAGGACAGAATTTATCATTATACAAATAAACTCCTTTTCGTGTTACACTCTGGCTCCATCTATGCCAAATACAGACCAAACTCAGCGTTTAGAGTGAAACAAATTGACTGACTAATATTTCTGAAGTGTTTATTTGATTTTAATAAAGGATTTGGCCATAAAACAAACTAAACAGTTAGGAAAGATGGAAATCCTCCAGACCTGGGGAGAGAGGATCCATCAAAGACAAAAGTAGATACTAAAAGGACCAACTAGATGAGAACTTTAACTTGTTCTGCTCACAAAGACTCTCAGGTCTGTAGATGTGCTGATTGATGTCAATTTATAGATGTAAAAACAAAAAAAAGTCAGAGAATTACAGACCATGTTTGCTTTGGTCACTTGACCGCACACAAATGGTCACTTATGGATATATGTCCACCATCAGGACAACTAGTTTCCTGATTTAATCCTCAGAAAACAAAAGCATCGACATGTCCTACCCGCGAGCTTCACGATCTCTGCTATCCAGTACACTTTGGTTGGAAGGCTGATGTCAGAGTTGGGGACTTCAATCCTCACCCCCTCTTCTATGTCTCCCCAGGATGTTCCCATAGGAGCCTGAGGCAGGGAAAAAGTTTCAGCATCCACAAAATCCGGATCCCCCCCTCATGTCCTCTAACCTCTACTTACATGCTTGAAACAGCTGACAGGAGCTCCGACTACATTGTTGCTGCAGATGTACTTCCCCCAGTCAAAACTCTCTGCAGTGACAACTGACCAGAACAGGAATCAAAAAACAAAACGGCATCATTACTGAATGTTTGCATTTCCTCCAAGCACTGATTTTTGACCACCTACCGGCTTTCGACTTGGCTTGGTTCTGTTGACTTGCTTGGTACTGAGCATAAGCTGCCAGCTTGGCCATTAAAGGCTGTTTCTGCAAGACTTTAGCCTTTTTTGTTGGAGGCTTACCCTTGTGAAAGATAAAGATTGATGTAACCACACGTGAGCCTTCTCTCCATTAGTGCAACAGTGTTCAGTATATTCACCTGGAGTCTTGCCAGAATGCTAGCTTTTTTAGAATTTGATGAGTAACTCCTGGAACACGACACGCTGCAGAAGCGCTTGGTTTTGGAATAAAAAGCATCTCGCACCCCGATCATTCCACACATTTCACACGTTGCTGTGAAGGGCAGAGATCGGCATCAGAGGAGTAGAAAAACTTTCCACAGTTTGGTCAAAAAGTCACATTTGCGACGTATCAAACAATACATGGTTCCTGTACTGACCCATTCCAGCTTTGCCATCGGGGTAAGTATAAACCTGCCCATTGTTCTTGATGATGGGCAGGCTGGCAGGCATGGAGGGCACCACCTCATCCTCACTGTCCTCTGAGCTGGAGCTGCTGGTGGAGTCCTCGCTGCAACTGTCGTAGCCATCAAACATCCCGAACGAGTCTCTCCTCTTCCTCTCTGAACGTGGGGTGCGTTCAGCCTTCACAAAAGAAAAACGTGTCTCTTCACTTAAGCCTCAGTCATAACCGGGACAGATAGACATGTAGGTCTGCATATATAATATATAAGATGCTGTGCCATCTTTATTTTTAATAATCTGTCCAAATTTCGCTGCAACAAATATTGATTAACACAAACCCCATGGAAGCTTTCAGCTCAGGGTTCAGCGAAAGAATATTCTAGCAGGAAAATTAGAAAGGATTTAAACTGCTGTGATTACAATAATATTCTGTCAAAACTGGATTAACATTGATCATATACTCTTGGAAAGGAACACAACTGGGGTAGCAAACCTATTCAAACACATTTCATTTCTAAAACTCACATTATTTTGTTATTCTGATACTAATATAATACATTTCATTTTGTACATAGATAAATAATGATAAGACTATAAACAAAAGCAGTAAATACTGTTTTGCTTTCAACTTTTTCAATGGACTTCTGTTGTTAACGGCTTTACTGTGGGCCTCACAAACAGGTCAACACCAAGAACTGAGAGAAAAACAAAACATGTACAGAATCATGTAGTTTGTATCAAAGTAGTCCTGATCTCTCCATACTTGGACTTTTTAAGCTTCAAGTAGCAAAAGAAAAACCTCATGTAAGGTGGATTTTATTCAAATAAATAAATAAAAGAAAGCAAAATGATCTTATTTTGATTTCTCATAAAATAAGTAAAAGTTCTGAATAGGGAATTTGTTTTTTGTTTTTTTTATTTTAAACAGGTTTGAGCAGAGATACCTCGATGGATGCATTCAAATGCATTTTAAATCAAATTAAAGCGCTACAGGTAGCCGACAGACTTTTTCCCATCAGCCACTCTGTTTACGGATTTCTGGAAGTGAGATCTGTGAATAGTGACCGTAAACATGCATTAAAATATTTCTAGCTTATGTGAACCAGACCAAGAAGATTCGGAATAAGGAGCAGTGTTTGGTGCTGTCAAAATCTGTTTACCTCAACACATGATGAGCTCACAGCTCCAATTTAAAAAGAGCTACACACACCTGTGCTACCATTTATTTTAATTGGAAAAACAGACATCTTAAAAAAATAAAGAAAAATAATGCACCTACACGTGGAAATATTCTAAGCTGATATGAACAAAAAGACGAAATAAAAAAACTGACGAAAATAAGGGGCGGCCGTGGGAGAAATAGCTCGGATGCTAGTTATGCTAGCTAGCATTAGCAGGCTAGCGGAACCAGTTTATCCAGATATCTACAAAAGACATTTTTTACATCACATGCGCAACACACATGCGTACTCTGAACGAAAATAAATTAAACGTGCGATATTTACGTTCCGAGCACTTTGTTCTTTTGTTTTCTTTATCTAGTTCTCTTCATATTTAAGCTGAATGAACACTAGCTAGCTACCATAAATAGATAACAACAAAAGGAGGAACAGCAGTCGGAACAACATCGCGACACAAACGTATTTTACTCAGTAACTCACCAAATCCCGTGTGTCTTCCATCAGCCCGTCATAAACCTGACGTTTTTAGCTCTCTCTGTTACCCGATGCAAGTAAAAGCCCCTGGCTGGGGGGGTAAATTCTGGCTGCAAACACTAAAGTACAATTGAATACTACCAAGCAGGATATCAACAAAATTACTAACCCGCTTCTGCGCATGTGCGAGCGTAACCTACTTTCACGTGATTGGCCAGTCCTAAATGGAGGTCATCGATTGACAGAGAAACAACAACAGTGGGTTCTGCAGAGGAGAAACGCTGCAACACGAAGCGGAGCAGCACTCTGACGCCCACGTCTGCACATACACGACACGGATACCAACAGCACTGGAAATAAATAAACTATTTATTTTCATGTACACGTTTCTTCTTACACTTTATGGAAATATTTGTCTTCTCTTCGTTCGAGCGGTTCAGTAAACGCTGCTTTTATCATATTGATGACAATCTGTCGACCACATTCATAAATATTATATTCTTTATAATATATTATCACAAAAATAACAGCTCAGAACATTGTCTATTCAGCAGAAAAAAACCCAAAACATTTGCATTCTTGCCGCCATGACTTCCGAAAATCCGAACCTTTAGTCTTCCCTCAAAACTTAACGCAACAAAAACCGTATGCTTTTGCATTTTCAACAGGGAAAAAGGCATAACTCAAAGACGAAGGCGGCTGGAAGAACGGTGGGGCATTCATCAGGTAGGTGCGGTTGGTTCCATGTGAGGGTTCAGGCGTAGAGACAGGGAAACGCCTTCATCCAGTCTGGAATGACAGCACAGTTGCTGTTTGGATGGGAGGAAAGGTGGGGTCAATATGTTGGAAGATGCTAATCAAAATGCATTCAACTTACACTGATGCACTTTTTTCCTCTCCCCTTCATATGTCGGTTTGGTCGTAAAGCAGCTCATCGTCTAAAACCTCAACACTTCCTGAGTTTGAGGCAGCTTCTGAGGGCAGACCAGACCAGGTTTAGAACTGCAGCGTCTTAAATACGTATACTCTCCGTTTGTCCATTTCAGTGCAAAGAGTTAAAAGATTAGCATGAGCTCTGAACAATCGGAACACGAAGGAATAGCACAAAAATATTACAATTACTGGGAAAAGATGGTTTTCTCTGTTCTAGAACGGGGATACATTTTAGCTGGCAAACACCATTCCTAATCATACACCAAGGTAAAACACAGAAACATGCAAACATTGTTCCTAAAACCCCCTGAACATTTTTAATACCACTAAAAATCTAACTTATTGCTAGATTTGTTCCATTTAAGGCCACAGTCATGCAGATATGTCTTTGCTGACTTGATGTCCTACTTTACTATCAAGCATGGATGCACACAGAACAGAGAAGGATTTGCATGCAGCAGTTCCTGTTAAGTGAATGAGTTAGCCTCCTCTGATTACTCAGTGGTTTCCGTGGTAACACGTTCCTTCAGAAGCTTAGCAACGCACTCGCTCTCACCTGATAAACTAATGCAAGACATGCTGAGCTCCGACGAGGCTCCAATGACGTCATCCTGCAAAAAAGCAGAACCAGAGCGTCGATGATGCAAGAGGGGGGGGGGCATCTGAGATCAAAGTAACATTTCTCCCAGGTAAACCGACAAGCGACATCCTACAGCTTTGATTCAGACCGCCTAAAATGTTTTAGTGTGTCCACAAAGACCTGAGAGTGGCTTCGAGTCATTGGAGTCGGGCGCTGCATGCACAGAAGGCCTGCTATCCATCACTAGTTCTTCACCTGCTCTGTGTTGATTCACTTTTAAAACAGCTGAGAAAATGGATAGTTTTGTGTTCCAGCGTATTTGTAACAAAGCACATCAAATGTGTGACTGCTGAGTTAGCAGTTTCTCCTTAATGACTTCTGTGCTGGTTGTAGCAAGTTAAATCTAAAGCTCGATTTTTCACCACTATTCTCTACATCAGGGGAGGGCAAACCTTTGGGTCACAGAGGGGTCTAAAGTTCAATAAAAAGAGGGCCAGACCAGATGTGTGGAGTGCTTCCCGATCAAATCCAGATAAAACTTGCTTCAATTTTGATTTAAAATGAATTTATGTATTTTAAAATGGAACATTTTTAAGTTTTAACTTCAGCTTTTGTTCTCATTTTGAAGCCATTTCCACCATTAGCAAATCACAATCCTAGAGAAATTCCAGTTTGGCGGGCCATATTAAGTAGTTAAGCATATAAGCTATTTAACATATAAGTAGTTTATCATGTGGCCCGTTTTCTTTAAACTTCAGGCGTCTGTCTTTTATTGTGAAGCCCTCTGGTACCTGAAGGAGTTGTAAAGTGCTCTATGAATAAAGTTTCATTCATTCATAATCCTTCTAAAAAAATAACACTATTTATGGAATAAAAAATAACTCTCAGAAAAAAAGTCAGGAAAAATAATACTAATTCTATCAGATCCAAGCGTCAGGGAGTCAAAGTCTGAATCGTATTTCAGGTCTTTTTTGGTGAATTTTACACGGATGCTTTCTCATTTGTTGCCTTTTTAAAATCACGGAGCATTTTTCCAAATTTCTTGAAGAGTCACATTCATGGAAATTCTTCTGAGGTTCTGTAGCTCTGTTGCAAAAGAAGATTTCTCCGTTTCATTTAGACTTTTAAACGTGCGTATGTCACCACTTGTGGCTCTTTAAACTCAACAAGCCTTGATTGTAACAGCTTTTTTCCAAACACTGCTTGCACTTTTTGTAATTTAGTCCCTTTTGCTAGAGCCTGCTGATGCGTCCCCTTATAATGATGCACACCCCTCTCTAACCATGCAATGTAGCCCTGTGACGGCC
The DNA here is from genome assembly GCA_037389245.1 of Oryzias sinensis. Lineage (NCBI taxonomy): Eukaryota > Metazoa > Chordata > Actinopteri > Beloniformes > Adrianichthyidae > Oryzias > Oryzias sinensis. The sequence goes on along the minus strand of CM074508.1, from coordinate 6,241,901 downwards.
GCCACGGGTCGGCTGCATGTGTCAATCCTGTCCACAACAGTAACCATGGCAGCCGGCACTTCTTTGTGCACAAAGGCAGTGCAGGCCTGCCGTCCTCCAACCCTCACCTCAGTTAAACTCAGGAAGTTGAAGGGACCCACCAGCATCTGCTGCAAAGAGCCACGGTTGCCCCCTTTAGCACTGGTGTTCAGCACCTCCTGGTGGCCGACTGCATGACCCAGACGTATCAGCTCCTCACCGACGTCCAAAGCCTGCGGAGAACACGGTTGGGAGTGGTTCTGAAAGCACGCGCTCGCTGTAAAAAGAAGAAAAAGTCTCACTTGTCCATCCCTGCTGTCGTAGAGCTTAACACTGGGCCAGGAGGAGATCTCAGAGTGGGAATAACTGCAGAGTTTGGCCTGCAGGGGCCTCCAGGAGGCGCAGTGTGTCAGCTGTTCAAAGACATCCAGAGCCTCCTCGGTCCACACCTCCCCTGAAAAAGCAGCAGATGAGCTTCGATCACGCAGACAGAATGAGAAAGAGGCTGGGACCACAATCAAATCACGTTAGACCCAAGCTTCAGGCAAAAACAGAATCTGGACATCTGTGCTTCGCTCCCAGACAAACATGTTTGCCATCAAATGGATATTTAGGCAAAGCTTTTACCTTTTGGCTTCACTCCTGCTAAGGTACACTCAATAGCTTGGAACGGTAAGCTGAGGAAGTCGCTCCTGAAATTTTAATGCAGAAAATGCAGAAGCTGTTAGTAAATGAGCTGCATCCTTTTCAGAGGCGTGCCAGTGTGTGGAGGCCGTGCTGCACGTGGACGGGGAGAACTTCGCCCGCGGAGGAGCAGCAGGAGCAGAGGAGGAGACGCGGTCTGTTCCATAAGCAGAGGAGAACACCGCCTCCTTCAAAACCAAACAAATGCCCCAAAGATCTTCACCTGCTCCTCCTGACCACGCCCCTAAGCCCGAATGCAGAAAGTTGCCTGATGAAAACCGAACATGAGAACATGCGGGTGTTCACACACACAAACGGCATCTCATTCTGCCGATCGCTCAAAACTCTGCCGGCGTTTGCTGTTGCTGTTCCCTCGCAGACAGCCGCTTACCTCATGCGGCGCAGCCGGTCTCTGGGAAGCTCTGCGTTGTCCCCGAAGTCTACATAGTAGAGGTCCACCAGTCCAGAACCCAGGACTCCCAGCACTCTGGCTCTGTTCCACGTTGAGTGGTCTCGGTACGGCGCCGCCACAATGTCGCCCACCAGAACAGTCTCCACCTTCTGCTCCTGTGCACGTGCACGCACACACACACACACACACACTCAGTGTTTGGTTCTCCAAACCAGTACTGAAATCAGTACCGACTGCAAAGTACTGCTTTCCTACAGGTTTCTATCAATTATACGTAGGACTATTGAAGACCTTATAGAACGGATTTTCATTTCACCAGAGGTGGAGCCAGTACTGAGAATGTGTACTGGATAAAAGTACTTTTGAAAACTACTCAAGACACTAACAAACATTTGTTTTTCTTCTGATTAGGTTTTTACTTTATATAATTCCTCAATCTTTTCTATACTTAGTCTGTAAACCTGTATGGAACAAATGGATACATTTACACGCGTAGCCCCCATGCGGTCCTCAAAACTGCTTCCCACGCATACAAAAACTTTAGTTACATTAAAAAAACTCAATATATACTTCTTCATGTCTTCATAAATGTAACTCTTCAAATGGTTAACTTTCAGAACAAATAGTTTGTATGTAATAAACAGGAGGAACAGGCTGATGTTCAGTGTAAAGTCGTAGCCGTGCATGTCAAAGAACACCATTAGAGCGCCCCCCCCCCCGGCGCGTGTTGCACGTTCAAGAACATGCAAAACTCATGAATCCAGGTTTTTTCTGTCACAGCTCTCTTGGAGTCTTAGAACACAAACTGCAATCATTCATTTCTCCTCCATGATCAATATTCAGACCGTCGGTCCTTCCGTGAACTAAAAAGGACCCCCCCCCATGTGACTACCAAATCAGAGTCCCTGATTAGTCGAAGCTGAACTTTGAACGCGGGGTTGATGTCTGCACACAGCCCAGAATGCACTCATGGGCGACCTTTCATTGTAAATGGCGGTTGAACGCACGCTGCCGTGCATAGCGCTCGGGTTGCCGGAAAGATCCGTACCGTGGGGTTAGCACTGCTGTAGAAGCGGCTCATCTCCTCGGTCAGCTTGTCCAGCTGGTAGGAGCGAACCCCCAGGATCTGGATCCAGAAGTGGTTTGGGTTCTCCGACGCAGAAACAAAAACCTCCAGGTGTTCATCCGGCTGGAAGCTGAGGTCTGGGCTGGGAACTAGAAAACAACCAAGAGAAAGTCCTGTCACTCCCCAGAGGGAAGCCCGTGTGGATCCAACAGGCTTTTAGGGAGGGAACTGACTTTCAAAGGTGGATATTTCATTAAGAGACTCGGTGGAGAGACTCTCCACCTCACCGTCTGTGACTTTCTGCTCCTTTGGTTCTTGCGTGTCCCCACAGTCATGAAGAGGTAAGGTCTTCTCCGGCTGGAAAACAGGGCCGTTGTTGTTCAAACCCCGGGGGGCCTCCAGCGCTGCAGGGTCCGGCTTTTGACTTCCATGACGTTTCTGGCGCAGAGCTGATGACTGTGAGATCTTAGACCTCACCAAAGTGTCTTGTCTGACTTTATCCAGAATCAAGTCCTGAAAACAAATCAAGGAGGCTGCAGTTAACCTGACTAAACGCCTTTGTTCAGGCACAGAGCTCTGCTAACGTTACCTTGGCGTGCTTCACCTCCTGCCTGGTGCCGGTGATGGTCACACATCCTTTTGCCCCTGGGGTGGGTGTCTTCTCTTTGGAACAGGTCACTTTGGCTCCTGTGGTCCTGGTGATCAGCTTCAGGCTTTCACCACCACGCCCTTACGCACACAGACACATGGATGGCGGCGTGTCCTTTGGTTACACACGTTCAAACCCCCGCATCATCGCCGGGGTGTCTGTCAGCACTGCTCAGGTAAAAGTTAACCGGAATTTCTTCCCAGCTATGACAAGAAAGTATATTTTTGCTTTCGTGTAGATGCTAAATTAGGGTAATTTTGGAACCAAAGTGGTTTGATGCATATCAAAGGGTTAACATCAGGCTGGGCGGCTGTACGGCTGCAATGAATTCTCAGATATTTCTGTTCCTGTTCCACAAAATTGGAATATTTATGACGTTCAAGACGGCTGATTTATACTCTATAGTACAGTAAAAATACACTTAAGGGCAAAGTAGTTATTGCTCTAAAATTGCTAAATATTTTTTGATTTTGAGTACATAAACTAAACAAACCCATGCGCTCCTGTCACAGGAAGTAAATACATTTTCAAAGTAAAATCGTCGAGTGTTTTTCCTAGATGTAAAAAAAAAAAAAAAAAAGAGACTGAAGTTCAGTTTTTGGGAAATAAGTTCTGAAAAACAATTTTTCAATTGTGTCGACAATTTGAATGACAACAAATAGTGAAAAGGAAATGCAGGATCTGTGACGCCACATGACTGCTAGCATAGCGCAGAAGCCGCCGTCAAAGTGTTCTTCTGGACTTGTCAGTCAAGATGAAAAGTTTCTAGTTGTTCTATTTCTATCGTCTTGGTTTACGATCTTCTACTAGAACTGTAGTCAGCGAAACTTTGTGGATAAAAAACTGTAGAGAACATTTTTAGTACTTCTTGTTAAAAGATCCAAAGCAGTGATGTTTCTGTTTGGTTTCCTGCTGGAGTTAACCAGGAAGTTGACAGAAAAACCTTTGCTTAGAGTCATAAATATCATTTCTTTCCAAGTCTTTGTGTTTTAATGGTTATATTTTGTCAGTTCTGATCTCTTGATCCAAAAAAAAAAAAAGAATAAATAACTAAACTGGACGGCTGGATGGATCTGATGTTGCTGCCATTTTTGTTGCACCGCTAATGTTGGCTGTAAGCTAGTGGGGAGAGAACGTAAACAGAAAACCTTTAGCAACCGGGACGGTGGGCGGGCCTGAAACTTCCTGTCATGAAGCCTGTTGCAGAAAGTCATGTTGTGTGAAACTATAAAGGTTTATTAAAAACAAGCGGCTGTATTTATAGAAGTGGGCGGGGTCACAGTAGCAACCCTGCGTGAATGGACCCTATTCTTTTGTCACTCAAACACAATTTTCTTTCCTTCCAAATCCCGGAAATACAAACAGACGACAGATCAAATGCTTTTCCAATGTCTTTCCCTCCCAGGTTGCCGACCCCGGATGTAGATCATTGGTTAGCCTTGTTTTGCATCAGTCTCTGCTTCTCCGTTTCCTCTTTTTTAAGTACTTTTTTATCCAAATGGACTAAAGCGACTATGACTGAGGGCTGCTTCTCTAATTTTTCTGCCACTTCCACTTTACATAATCATACCGTGTCATTTCTGCATCTTATATGTTTACAGGGAAAAGATAGGGATCCCTTGAAAACAATAAGAAGCGTGTTCTGTACTGCAGTTTGGAAGTAGCTTCCATCTCACTCGTCCTCACACCTGTAGCACGGTTATTTGCTATTTTACTATCTAAATCTAAATGCAGCCGTCCGGCAGACACCAAAACATTTTGTTTTGACTCCACATAACAACATATGTTACCTATGATGCGGCCAAAAGAGACCTGAGGAACCTCCAGAACCTCGGAGGCGGGTTCATAGTCGCTGATTAAATTCTTCAGGACACAGTGGGCCAGCAGGACCTGCTGCTTGGAGCCTTGGAGCAGGAAACACACTCCCGCCTCGCTTCCAGGCTCTCCGGATTCGGACAGGACGCTCACGCGAGCTCCGCTCTTGTGGTTCACCTAAGAGCCAAACAGACACCCAGAAACAAGTGGACCATCAGAAGAACTCTGCTGAAATAAGAGCATAAAACGATTGTCAGGACCGGACCAAGAGGCAGTGTTAGGGTCGCAGCGCTGCAATGAGGCGCGGGATCAAATCCCACGTCTGACATTCCAGAAAGGTATTGCGCCCACCCTGTGACTGGGAGGTCATGGGTTCCAATCCAGAGTCAGGTTAAGACTCTAAACAGGAGAGCCTTTGCATTAAGGGGTTGGATTGGGGGGGGGGGCTGAACCAACCAACAAACCCACCAGTGACAGCAGGTCCCTGCCCCCCTGGGGAGGAGTCCTAGAACAAGGGCCACACAGCCAGGAGCCATACAACTGGTGGGACTTTAACCACACTTAGAAAATAGCAGAGCACAAATGACTACTACTGGAGAACCTGTGAGCAAGGCAGCGTCTTTGTCATTGATCCAACCGCACACCACTGATGGACCTGGGCGAACCCAAGAACCATTTAGCTGGAATGAAATGTGGAAACGCAAATCGAGACAAGAACGTTCCTAGGAAGACACGGAGGTTTGCAGCTAAAGTCTGATCCTGATGTCTTCAGGACAAACAGGAGCTGCTTTTTCCCGCTGAAAGGCCCAATCACATGCAAAAAGCTGTTTTAACATGTTCTTGAGGCCTTTTTCTGGTGGTGGAGGACATTTACAGAAAATTAGGCTCCAAATTGCATTTCTGAGTTTTTCTTTTTTCAAATCGTTGTGACTATATAATATGCAGTTTGAAACAGATTGTATCTGGGATGTAAAAACCGCCTGGAATGCCACCAGCCTCCTGCTCTGCTCCATTCTGATGCATCCACTGTCAGACACACAGATCCATCAGCGTCACTCACCATTTCTAGAAAAGCAGTCTGAGACCTGGAGATGTTTCTGTAGATTTCTCCAGGCAGGGTCATTTTACGCTCTTCTGTGTCCGTTTCTTCACCCGCTGGTCGTAAACATAAAATAAACGAAGACACTCAACAAAGTATCAACAGCAAAAAAGAAAAGGCACAGATTCGGCGTTTGGCAGAAACGTACGGTTGCTGCTGATGCGGCGGTAGAAGATGTAACCCACGGTGAGTCCAACGGAGAACCCGGCTGCCAGAGCCACCACTTTCCCTGAGCTCAGGCTCATCTTATGACCCTCCTTTAGGGCATCCATGCCGTTTCTGCCCCCAGGAGGAGGATCCGCCTAAAACCATCAAATAAGAGCATCAAGTCAAAAACAGAAGCAATGATTCTGACTGCAGACATGTCGTTTCTGATCCGACTCTGCTATGGAACTGGATTGAAAAAAATAAACGTGAAATCATCGGTTTGGTAACTTTAGAGTCATCTTAAAGAACAGAAAGACCAAACAATAAGGTTTTAACATCAAACTTCTTTCTTTATGATGCCTGGCAGCTGCTGTTATGCAGTTTTTTCTTTAAAACATTATTTGCCCTTGTTGTGGTTTTGTAAGTCAGAGAAAATGAATCTGTCAGAACTTGCAGATTTAAATTAACAAATGATGATTTATCTGATAACACAAGTCACGATATTATTTAAACAAACTACAGAACCAGTCCAAGTTTTTAAGGTTGTTTTTTTTTTTGCCTCAAACTTCAGGAACTTTTCCAGACATTTGACAGATATTCTGCTGTGCGCCAAGCTAATCCATCAAGCTAGCAGCATTAGCATTAGCTAAGCTATTTGTTCCGATTCGACGCGCAGGTGACAGGTCCGTTAGCCGGAAATGAAAACAGACCGCTGTGGCGCTGAGACGACATTATTCTACGGGGGGCGACGCGAATGAGCCGAGACTACACAGCAGATAAATGAATGACACAGACGAACCCCTCTGGACTCCTCTGATCGACCCCCGAGATGATGGGACCCTGTGAAGCTAGCTGAGCCCCAGACCGGAAACAGAAAAAACAAGAGCCTCCGTTGTATTTTAAAAAAAAAAAAAGTTTCCCTTTTACATTCACTGAGCTATGACCGAAATATATACACATTTTTGTAATTGCAATGATAATATTAGTCAAATATATCTATTTTAAGATTTCCTTAAGCTGGAATCCGACCTGAATTCGCTTTTATTTTTAACTTTATTCCATAGACGGCTTCAGCCTTCAAAATAAAAGTCGCTCATCAGACAGGTGAATTAAACAGAAAATCTTTAAGTTCAAAGTTTATAGCCAGTAAATTCAAATAGTGAAGCCTGTATTTATTTTATTTTGAAGTCATTACACAAACTGAAATATTCCAAGCCTCTATATATTATTTTAATAACTTTGTCTCATGAACTCCAAAAAAATGCAGCACTATAGGTTCACATGACAAGTTTTACTATTAGAATTGACAGACCAAAAAAGCTCTTCAAACGTATTTCAGATATTTTTCCAAATGTATCCATAGAGCCCTGCGACAGACATGTGTAAGAGGTGTGAGGGACGGTAAGCTAGTAGGAGAGCAAGTGTGTAAATAAAGAGCTCTCAGTTATGGGTGACGGGAAGGGGAGGGTCACCCTGCACCAAAAGCTCCGCCTACAACTCAGAGGTGAAATTGTAATGGACTGCAGGTGTGGGACTTTAAGGAAAAAAGGTTTTCCAGAACCGGAAACACTTTAAACTCCATGTTTCAAAAGTCAGACCAGCTTTATTACCTAGAGTTTTATTAAAACAGGGAGCAAACATCACAAACATTTGCCATGAAAGCATTTACAGAAAGGCCATCAGGCTCGGGTCTACTCTGGGGTCACGAGTCCTTCTGCTCTCCTTTCAGACTGGACCTCTGCTTCTTCTGCTCCGTCTGTCCCATGACTCTGTAAAGTCTCTTGCGGGCCTCCTTCTGTCTCTTCATCTTCGCCTCCTCGTCCTTCTCCTTCTGCTGGAGGAACTCTTTGTGCCGGGCGTGCTGCACGGAGTGGGCTTTCTTCCTCTTGTGGTTGTGGACGGTGCGCAGAGCGTGAAGCAGAGCCGCCACCTGTTGGGCCGCCAGAGGACACCGTCACATTTACAGGACAACATTGTCTTTTTCTCGAAAAGCGTTGTGGGGGGGGCGTCCTCCCTTCATGGGACTGACGGTGAACCTCCATTCCTGCTGCTGATGCAGCCATGAGCTCGAGCTTTCTCACCTTCCTCTCGTGGGGTTCTCGAATCACTTTGGGCCTCTGCAGGTCTCTGGGCGTCTTTCCCTTCGCCTGCTGCTGTTTGGGTTTGCTCTTGAAGGGCAGCGCTTTCTGCAGCTCCTTGGGGATGTGCAGGGGGTTGAAATGCCTCGGGGCTCGTACCACGGGCTAGAAAGAGATGCAAAAGTGATTGTAGAGGTTACAAACGCCGTGGATGGCCTGAAAAGAAAATCACTTTCAAGCCTCTGAGCCAAGAAGTGCATCCCACTTCAGTTTGCTGTACCTTGTAGAGAGAGTCGGGGTTGGGTTTGTTGTGGATGCCCAGGTCAAACTTCAGCTGCCCCAGCGTCCTCATCCCCGACCAGCCGTCCTTCTGGCCGACTGGCAGCAGCAGGGAGGTGATGGGGTTGTAGAGCTGAGGAACCGACACCGGATACCAGGAACGCAGGAACACGATGTCTGCACCACAAATGCACAAAGACAGACTCCGCTTGAATGGTTTCTGGGGTAAACATGGCGACCGTAGGGGTGCAGCGGTTCACACCCCGAGAGAGAAACCTCCCTGATCAACCAGGTTACCCCAATCCTCCATCCTGACTGGGAGCAACCGTCTCCTCAAGAAAGCAGGTAACCTGATAACTTACTGATGGCGCACGCCAAACAAAAGGCCTAAAATACTAAAAAGAATCCCTCCTTTGAGCCCACCTGCTGCAGTCAACATCCTCAGCTTTCAGGAAACTCACCACTCATGAGCAGGCGGTCCTCAAACGTAGCTCTGAAAGCCCCCGGAGGTGTGGACAGGGCCTTCTTTATCTGACCTCTGACCCCCGAAACCGTCCGCACCGAAGCTCCTTCAAACTTCGCCACCTCCAGCACCGTGTTGAACATCCCCTGAAGAGGAGAAGAGAGGAGGAGCATCAGCGTCTTCTGCCGCTGCTGCACATCAAGTCGGGTCCAACCTGAGCCGTTTATTTAGACTCTCAATGCCTCCGTTTTCATCTTTCAGAGCTGGTTTCTCCTTTGAGTTCGAGGAAAGATCCACAGGTCGGACACAGAACTGCTCCTCCATCAGAGGATGGACAAACATCTGCTTTCTCACCTTAACAAAGGAAGTGTTCTTGAAGATCTTGTAGGGATAACCAATCAGTTTGAGCTTCTTCACTATGGTCACAGATTTATCAAGATCCAGGACCACTCCTGTGGCCGCGATGCGAAAGTTGGCCTGCAGACAAACAAAGAAAGGAGACGAAGACCCCGTCAGAGAGTTTAGCTTTCACCTGCGGAGCGGGAAACACTTTTTAGCTCGACTTACTTTGACTCCTGCCACGGACTGCAGAGCCAGGAAGCCGGTCCCCTGTGGGGTGATGGGCCCTTTGGGACGATAAGGATCAACGGTGACCACGCGTAAATATGACAGCAAAACATCTTTTCAACACGTCCTGACTTCAAAATGCAGAATTTAAACTGTGTTTGTGTCGTTTTAACACAGTTTTCAGACTAAAAACAACCAGCCGAGCCAAACGAAGCTTCGTGTCTTTATGGGTGAGGAGGTCAGCCGCTTCACTTCCCCTTAAAGAGCCAGCTGGAGGCTGGGATGCTTTCCACACGCAGCAGAAATGTTTACGTCCACACATAGAAGACCTCTGGGCAGAGCCAGGACCATCAATTCATCAACACTTGTAATAGATTCATCTATTTGAACAAACCTGGCGATTGCTGTGAAAAGCCTCATTTCCATTTCAATGTACGTCATTGTGGTGCATTAAAAGATCAAAATACAACCAAAATGCGTTTTTTTTTAAAATCACAACAGACTTCTAATCTGATTTAAAAAAACAAAAAAATGATCAGGTCCAGAGTAACATCAAAAACCTGTAGGAACGTTCTTCTGAGGTGAGCTTTCCCTCTAAAATGACCTCCTTCCTTCACTCCAGTGGTGAGGTGGTGTGGGCTCTGTAGCCGTTACCACGACAACGCGTCGCACTGGGTATCAAACAGTCTGACTTTTTGTCAAAAACTAGCCTAAATCAACAAAAAGCAGTCCTAATTATTGATTTATTTAGTAAGAAAGTGACCACGGTATAAGCGGGCCAACGGCCTTTGGGGCGGTCCATTACCAGAAACGCCAACACGCCTCTGCGTCGTCCTTTCATTTATGATAACGGGCGCCTCGCCAGGAACGATCCCTTATATAATCGAGAATAGTTTTAAATGAAAGATGATCATTGACGCCATTAGAATAAAAAAACGCGGTGATTTATGACGCCTAGTTAAGGGACGGCGCCGGTTCCTGCTGAGCTGCGGCCCAAACTGGTCAGAATACGAATCTTCAGGAGGGGAATCTTGTCATTGATAACAGCAACAAGTCCAAGATAAACCTTTGGATCTAAAATGCACGCTTTTTATTTTTGATTAAGCAGAAACACTCAGACATGAGCGTTTTAGTTTGTGTTCCGCGAGCGAGCAGGAGACTCACCCCAGATGGAGGCGCCACAGTGCATGTGCTGTGGCGTGTACTTGAGGAGGCGGTGGCGTCCGTTGTGGTCTTCGATGTGGTAGAGGGGGATGGTCTGGAAGCGCCGCCAGCCTAAGGAGAGGATCAGAGGGTCCCTCGTCTTCAGGATTCGGTCGTACCATCGGTGTTTCTTCAGTCTCATCTGATCCAAACACAACATTTAGATCAGTCGTCATCAAAAGGTTTAAAAAGAGACAGAAAATCTGGTTTACACACTGAATGACCAAAGGGAAACCGGATGAATCCAGAACGGAGCTTCACACACCTGCAGGTACCCGATGTTTCCTTCGCTGGACACCAGGCCTCCGAGGATGATGGGATAGTGGGGGTCAAAGTTGGTGACGAACTCACAGGGCACAGAGCTGATCTCCACCCTCACGTACATCCCTGGCCGGAAACCTTCGTACTGGACTCTGGTCTCATCGTCCACGTCCTCGAACTCCGCTCTGTTCAGCTGAGGGTCAGACAGGAAGGAGGGCGTGAGGGGGGAGGTCAGGGCGGCGCGGCGTGGCACGTCCGACCCCACGGCCTCACCTCCGCCTGCTTCTGCATCTCCTCCTTCAGGTCGTCGAAGTAGGTGGCGTCTCCGTCATCGTACTCCGCGTCAAACCTCTCCTTCAGCCTCCGCTTCTTCTCCAAACGCTTGTTCTTCTGAACCACCTCTTCCTCCACCTTCACCTCCTCCTCCCCATCTTCATCACTGTCGGTATTCTGTCAGTTACACGGTAAACGACAACGTCAGGATTCAGCGTGGGGATTGCACCGACAACCCCTCCATATGATCTGTTGGTGGAGGTTTTCTGTCTTCAAACAATCTGTGAATTCTGACACGAACCAAACCAAAGACTGTCAGGATGAAGGCTAATGAGGGAATTAAAAGACAAGATCAGAAATCCAAGCTTTCTCCACCAGCAGGAAACACACAAAAGTACATAAAAAAAGATCCTTTTGATCCATCATAAAGATAGAAATGTCTTTTATTTTTATAAAATGTTTCTTTTTTGATTCCAGAGAAAACAAGACTTTCACTGCTTTTTTTAAATGCAGCCTCAAAAAACAAACAAACACTTCCTGCTTTATTTTTTGTTTGAAATGTTTGCATTTTTTTATGGCAACCTTTGTGTGCCATGATCAATGATTTGAGGAAAACTGAATATTAGGAGTCGGGGGGGGGGGGGGGGTTGTCTGATGAGTGATTCTGTCATACAAATAGTATTTTTAGTTCTTTTAGCTTTGCGTTTGTCTGCATCTGGAGGTCGTTGTTCACTTTTCATCCCATCAGGGGTCACCACAGACAGATTTTTGACGCCGGATTACCCGTCCTGACACAAGCCTGCAGTTCATCCGGGCTGGGGACCGGCACAGGGAGACCCCGACTTGGGCTGCAGAAGTGTGAAGGGTCCTAACTAAAGGCCCCACACTGGATGAAACATCTGGAAACGAGGACCTGTCACCTGAGGAGCGTCAATCCTCCTTTAAATCTAACTGTTTGAATAAAAATAAATCATAAATAAAATCTGGAAATGGAAAAAAAAAAGTCTTCCTGCTGTGGAACCATCCTGAATGAAGGACAATCTTCACAGGGGTGTCAGAAATGAGATGGAAATGCAAACTAAATCAAACTTGTGGATAAATAAAACCGCATATAGAAAGAGAAACTGTGAATGTTTATACATCTGTAACATTAATTATGTGACTCGACATTTGTTAGTCATGTTTAAATTTAAGATCAGAGACGTTTCTGTGACGAAGCAGCACTTCATCACACACGGTACCTCGGCCACATCCTCCTGTCCTGATTGGCTCTTGTGGACTTCTCCTGTTTCCAGGTCTTCAAAGTCTCCGTACAGCTCCTCTACACAACACAGAAGAGCACAGAACCCGGATGTGAGACGCATGTTGAGGCAGGAGGTCCCGTGAGCCGCAGCAGCTTCAGCTCTCCTCACCGTCCTGCTTCAGAAGGGTGGCAGCGTCCTGACCGTCGTCCCACTTCCCCGTAACAAAGCAGTCCCTGATGGTGTCCAACATCTGAAAGAGGCAGAGAATGGGTTCATCCCTCCCCAGCAGAGCTCCATCAGGGCAGGGCGGAGTTCCAGCAGCCTCACCTCCTCCAGATCCCAGTCGTGGGTGGTGTCCGGGTGGAATCGGGAGCAGTCCACGGCGTTCGCCTGAACCCTCCTGCTTTTCTGTGGCCGGCTGACGCGGAACAGCCCCCCCAGTTCCTCCTCGTCCTCCTCAGAGTTATCCGCCTCGAAGGCTGAAAAAGAAAACGATGCCACCTTTTCAGACGGACTGAACGAAAAAAAAAAAGAAAAAGAAAGAAAAGCTCTGAAGCTTCCTGCCGTACCGGCGCCGTAAACCAGCTTTCGGAGATTGGGAGCAGCTTCCTGATGTCGGAGAAACGCCTCCGCCGCCTTCTGCTGCAAACCGTCCTTCCATCGCAAAACCCCTATGGAGGAGAGGATGCTGTGAAAAGCCAGTAGAGTAATATCCCCCTCTACATCTGTGATTTGTGAATGTCTACTTCCTTTGTCTTGATTGTGTTATTTAAGTGAAACTGCTTTTCTTTGTGTTTTGATTTTGTTTTTGGAGAATCTGAACGACATTCCCAGATCCTCGTCTTCTACAGCACCATCAAAGTTCAGAAACCTGGTTCTCCTGTCAAATCCACACTGAATGCAGAGAAATGTGGGCGTTTTGGGGAAATTCATATGGAATATCGAAAATGTCTCAGATGGAGAAAAGCTGCTTCTTTTGGTGCAATCCCATCATGCAGCACCACAAGTCCATCTGGTGTCAAAGCGCTCCCAGCGGCCTTTTAATGACAGTGATGCCGTTTTTAGCCAAAAAAAAAAACTATTGTTTTCTAGGACATAGTTTCTGCAGAGCGGCAGGAGTTCATTAGAAACTCACCTCTGAACCGTAATGAATATAAACATCCAGCTACCTGTTGCTTTATGAGGATTTATGATATCACCCCCCCCTTCTATAATCACCCTCCTACCCCCCCCCCTCTGTTCTTCCCTCTTTTTCTCTTCCGTCCGATCCAACAAAAAAAACAGTTACAAATATAATTAATATGAAAAAAGTAGAGCCTAAATTACAAAAGGGGTTTATTCAAATATACATCTGGTGTGTCAGAAGATTCATAACCCCTGTTGGAGCTTTCAGCTCCCATCTGTCTGCTCAGCTGTTGGACAGGACAAGTAAAAAACAAAAACAAAATTTTTTTCATTTACTCTCTCTAGCTAAAAGGCCCTCACAACTTAACATTAGTGGTGCAACAAAAAATGGCAATAATATCAGGTCTATCCAGCCGTCCAGTTCTGATCCAGATTCCGGCTCAGACCAGGAAAACAGAGACGTTCGTGGATCTGTTGGTCTGACAGAGGATGATCAGAATGGAGCAGAGCAGGAAGCTGGAGGCCCACTGATGGCAGCAGCTACGTCACAGTTAGGAGTTTTTTCCAACCACATTTTCTTCATCTTCTCCTGATTCGCAATTTGAATTTAGGAATGCAATGTCCTCCATCACCAGGAAAAAGGTGTTAAAACACTAAAACCAGCGAGTCTTTAAGAAATAACTGGACACTCACCCTCCTCCTCTTCCTCCATTTCTTCCTCATTCATCTCTTTTTCTTTTGCTCTTTTTCCCTTATCTTCAGCTGCATCTTCCTCTTCTGAATCTTCATCCTCCGTTTCTTCATCCTCCTCAGAACAGTTTCCAGAGTCTCCTGCCCCCTGACCCTCATCCTCCTCTTCCTCGCTCACCTCCAGCTCGTCCTCGCTGTCGGCAAATGCCGGCACCTCGGCCGTAGCTCCCGTCTCCTCCAGCCTCTGCCTCTTCCTCAGAGGAGCGCCGCCCGCCGTCGTCTTCTCAGACTGTCCTCGAGCCTCTTTGAGGAAGGCAGACAAATCTTCGCCGCTCTCTTCATCGTGGTCGCTCTCCTCCTCCTCGTCATCGTCCTCGCTGCTTGACGCGCTGCCGTCATCTGCATCTCCAGGGAAGAGCACCCTCCTCCTCTCTCGGTTGGTGTTGGAATCCCAGACGCTCTCCTCCTGCAGTCCTTCCTGACCCCTGAAGACACAAAGAGGAGGAGGAGAAGGTCTGCTCGTGTGGTCGTTGCCCTTTCTGTGGTCGGCTTCGTCCACATTTGATGAATCCCAGGAGAATTTGATCCGAATGAACAGACAACCAGCCAGAGCCCAGACAGAAGACGGCTTCATCGGCTTCAACAGACTTACAGAAGTAACATTTAGGGACGTTTCAAACGTTTTTTAAAGCTCCTTAAATCTGAGTTCTGTGCAAAGAAAATAAAACAAACAGTCAGAGTCGGCCATGTCTTCCTCCATCACCACGGTCTCCATCATGACTGCTTCACCCTGCAGTATTTTGTCTGATGGACTTGAGTTTGACACAAAGAGAAGAAAAGAAGATGTTCACTTATGAACTTTATATGCTAGGTTTCCTTAATGATTCATGTCCCCTATTTATATAAATGTATGGAATTATCATGTATATTACCTTAATAATTAGGCGCCATGAATTCACTGTGGTTTTCATCAGTTTGTGTGTTGATGATGGTACTATTGGCGGTCATTGAGTCGGTAATCAGCTGGTGGGTCACATGTTTACAAATTCAAAATACGAACTTCGTTAAGGTTCCTGGTTTTGAGCGGGTCACTTGGACCCAGCATCAGCCTCTCAGCGACTCTGTTTTTTACAAACCGCGCAGTTTTAACACGTTTTGACCACAACTAATCCATTTTCCCACATTGACGACCATGAGCTACCTCGCTAGCTGAGGTTCAACGACTCACGGCCGTACGACGCATCCTGGAAATGTTTTTTTAGTGGCAGGAAGTCACATCACGCTGATGAGAACAAATGAAGTCCACTGACCGGCTGCTGCATGACGCCAAATTAAATCAAAGTGGTTTAAACCCTGTCCATGAATCTGCCGTCCTGTCGGGCAGAAACTCTGCAGAGGAGGAGGAGGCCTTTGCCGCGGCTCACCCGCTCTGCTCTCCGGCGCCTTCGGGGTCCATGGTCCCGGAGCCGCTGAAGAGCGACACCTTGCTGGCAGCCATCTTGGCGTCCAGAGTGGCGTGCGTGTCGATGAGGGACTGGACCAGCTCCGTGGTGGGTCTCATCTCCTCCTGCAGAGGAGCACGTCTGGATTTCAAAGCTGGTAAAAGGGAGGGAGCAGAAGGAGCTGGGGGGGCACAATACCTGCTGCTGGTGGACGTGGCTGGCAGGGAGGTCAATGTAAA
Organism: Oryzias sinensis; assembly: GCA_037389245.1. Lineage (NCBI taxonomy): Eukaryota > Metazoa > Chordata > Actinopteri > Beloniformes > Adrianichthyidae > Oryzias > Oryzias sinensis. Next base: position 6,226,147 of record CM074508.1, on the reverse strand, counting down.
CGGCGTCTTTGTCATACACCACCCCCCCAACGCCAGCCATGGGGGCGTAGAGCAGGCGCTCCTTCTCGTTCAGCGCTCGCTTCTTCTGAGCGTCCGGCAGGGGGCACGGGTCCGGCAGGAAGTCCACGTCACTCACCTCAAAGTCTCCCACCCCTGTGGGCAAAAACAGCCAATCACAGCCCAGCGCTCAGGGTCCCAGCTGCAGCTCCTCCGTACTACCCCCTCACCTGGTACGTGGACCTGGCCCTTGTTTTTCAAGTGTGTCCCTCGCAGGTATCCGTAGAGCGACACGGTGCGGTCGCACTTTGGCTCTGTGCGGATCTTCTCTGGGTCGGTCAGGTCCTCCATGCTGCAGAGGGAGTTAGAGAAGAAACGCAGACTTACTGCACTCCAGCCGAAACTTGAGTTAAAGAAGTTAAAAACCGTCCGTTCATCCTCACAGAATTTCAGATTAAGGTCAGATGCTGAATTCAGCAGATGCTTGCAAGCCTTTTATTTTGAAATGAGCTGATTTTAGCCACTTCATGGAGCTACGGCCTCCAGATCATCAAAACCAAACTAGACTGTTTCAGGTGAACGTCACAAAAATCGGGGGGGGGGGGGTTTGCACCAGTAAAAGAGGGTTAAAAAAAATGTAGGAGTGGTTTGATAAAATAGACACTCATAATAATCAACTCAAAAATCGGTTAATTTGGCGCCACAAGGGTGGCTCTTTAATGGACCGCAATTATTTAAATAATAGACAACAGAGCGCACAAATAAATGATATTAAGTAGCAATTATAATCATAATATAACATGTGGGGTACCCCAGGGCTCAGACCTCAGTCCAAAACATTTCTGTCTTTACATAAATTATACGGTCATATTATTTGCAGACGACACTAATTTTTTTCTGTACGGGTGATAATTAAAAACATGTGAAAGAAATGCCTCCAAATCAGATGGAAAATAGAAGTTTGATGTAGACAAATATTCACTGAACTGTGAAAAATCACATTTCATGATATTTAGCAGTAGAGACACAAATGTGAATATTTAATTTGAAGTTGATGCTGTCAATAGTAAAGAAATGCAGCTTTTTAGGTTTTATTTTTGTTTCCTGGAAATCCCACACTGACGGCAGTAAAACAAAACATTAACATTATAAGACTCCATACAGTTCATGCGGCAAATGATGGGTCGTCTTTTCTCCTTCATCAATTTCTCAGCAGTGTCATCCTTTTCAGTTCAAACTGGTTCTTCAAACATGGAATGCAGAAACACTTTCATCAAACCAAATCTAAATCTATCACATCATTTGAACAGTTAAGGCTCTCATCTTTGCACAAACTTCCATGCTCTGATGTCTCTGGAAGGCGGCGTGGAAACGCGCTCGCTGCGACTCACCGGTCAACCAGGACGTAGGGGTGGGAGGTCTGCCACACCAGGGGGCGGAACTTCATGACCGAGATGAAACGGCCCAGATTCTTCACCTCCTGAGTCTGGTACTCCCCGTACACCATCCCCGACAGGTAGAAGAGTTTGGCTCCCTGAAAGCCCAAACCCACAGGTGAGACACGGAGGAGCCGGCGCGGAGGAGCCGGCGCGCCGGCGGGACAGACGCCGCAGTCACCTGGTACACCTCCGTCCAGAAGCGATGCTTCAGGTTCTTCTTGGTCTTTCTCAGAGTCTTGTTGTTCTTGAAGGAGTCCAGGTGAGTGAGAACGCCCATGATCCGAGGGAAGCCGTGTACCTGACAAATGTTGAGGAACTCGAACGTCTCCATTTCGAAGCCAAAGCTGGCGTCGATCAGCATCAGGACCTGCACACAGCGATCCACAGGCGTCTGAGCGGAGAAGCTCGGCAGGAATGTCTGCATCATCCCGAGTCAAACTTACGAGGTCGGCGACCTTTGCCAGATCGATCATGGTGTTGATGTCGTTGTTGCACTCCATGAAGGTCAGACGGCGTTTCTTTCCTGAAACACAACATCGTTTTCAAACACTTCCTGAGCACCAAGAGGAAGCTCTCAGTCGGTGATGTCTCCAGGTCTTCTGGGTTTTACCGTCTTGTGATGCAAATGTACTGAAAATGTAACATAAGACCGACCCGTCACTGTGATGCCAGAACCAAGGAGCTTCTGCAGCTGCACTCACCAGAGACGATCGTCACAGGACCACAAATATCCCAGAGCTTCTGCCGAGTGAAGTTCTTGATTAGGCAGCGGATTAGGGTACTTTTCCCCACCTTGGGGGGCCCCATGACCACAATCACAACAGGTGGGGGTTCCAGCGGAGTGCGGTCCACGACAGGGATGTGATGTTTTTTCGCTTTTATGTCCTGGGCCCTGCAAAAACAAAATCCCACCAACGGTAAAGCTGCGGCCGGAGAACGGCGAACCCGTCAGATGTGAGCGGCGTCCGTGAGAACCTGTGGAAGGTCTTGGCCATGCGGACGGCCGACTGCACGGCGAAGGCTTTGGGGTTGCGTTTCCGCTCATCTTCGTCTGCCGCCCCAGCCTGCTTCCTCAGCTTCTTCTTCTGTGCCTTTGGTCCGCTGTGCTTCTGCTGGTGCTTCCTCTGTTTCTGAACTTTCTCCTCCATCCTGGTGGGAGGAGCAAACCAGAACCAGCTCATTTCAAATGTACAAGCCCACAACTCCTACCAGAAAACCAGACTCAACCAATCTAAACGTCTATTTTTTAGGATTCCTCAGGAAATCAGAAACTTTTCCATCTGGAATGTAAAACAGCAATGGAGCAGGTTGTAATGACCCCATCTGCCATGACCCCAACCTCCAGGGGCCCCACATTGGGCACCAGGGCCCAACCACACACTCACACACACAGCTAAATGCCTGAAACAACCGGAAGTACGTGCTTTTATTTTCTAACAGAGGAAGACGTAAAATCAGCTGATCATCAAAAAGAATCCGCTTCATGTCTGGTGTTTGTTTTTAATCCAAAAGCCTTCAGAAACTCCACAAGTTTATCAAGCCACACGAAGGAAATCTTTATAATTGAACTCCTAAAATCGCTGCTTCAGTCTTTTGTTTCCACATGACCCGGTTCTTCTGCGGTTCTAGCGCGGATTCTGACTCTGATCTGGATCAGGTTTCGGAACCATCTGCTGGTTTTAACTCCAGCCTCCCGGTGACTCTGAACGCGTCTTTGCCTCAAGTAATCTAAAACGTCCTGGTGTTGTGCCGGTTGTCTTCAAGCTACCGATCTGAGTTTGTTCGGATGCTAACACAGTGAAAGGAGTGATGAATGAAGCTGCGCCTGCGCAGACCTCCGTGGGGAAAAGCAGCAGAAACACGCAGACTTGAGAGAAAATCTGGGTTCATACCTGGCGGAAAGGTCCAGACGGTCTTCAGTTCCACCTGTAGAATTCTAGTTTCTTCACAGCTCACATGTGCATGAAAGGCTCACCCGGAAGTTCTTCTTTATTCCTTCAAAATACCCAAAGTATTTTTTCCTGTGCCGGTGCCCTACCGCCCCCTACCGGAGGGGAGTGTAGTTACCTTCGAATTACTGAAGGGGAGGAAAAGCATTTGAGCTGTGGAGGGTTTGGGTTTGAGTACTTGGCTGGAGGACAGCTCATTTGGTAAAGCACCAGACTAGACCGAAAAGACCAGAGTGAAATAGAACACGAGCATCTAGTGTGGGTTCTTGGCCAACACTTCCATGCTACTGTTCCTCATTTGCCAGTCACTTTGGAGAGGACTGCTCTCCAAAGAACCGTCAAGTTAGTGGTTTGAATCCTCCTTAAAAAAAGTTTAAAAAAGAGAGGTCCTAGAGAAAAAATAAGAGGAGAAACTACATAAATATTTGTGCAGCTACTATGAGGCCCAGGTCTATAAAATCAGATGATGTTGATGTAACCAAAGTGCCATTGGTTCTGCATATGCACAATATAGATAATCTACAAAAGGGGTCAATATTTGCCTAGCATTAGGCTGTCTGTTAGGGCATCTCAGCAACTCAATATATATATACACACATGTGATGTTATGCTTCAATGACAGATGTAAACATTAATTGCATTTTATGTTAAATATTAGATATTGGTTGTTGGTTTCGATAAACTAATTTAGAATCCCACTCCAACTATATTTTTATCTGTTTTCAATCTTTTGTTGATATCCCATCATCCCTTTGTTTACACTCTCCTGCTAGTTTGCAGCCCCTCACACCCCCAATCCAACATTACAGGTGGAACAAAAATGGTGAAGAATATCGTGGCTGTCCATCCGTCCAGTTCTGATCCAGATTCCAGCTCAGACCAGGAAAAAGTCGTTCATGGATCTGTTGGTCTGCCGGTGGATGATCAGAATGGAGCAAAGCAGGAAGCTGGTGGCCCACTGGTGGTAGTTTAAACGTAACAACTTCAGGCTTTTTCAAAAAGCATTTTTCTGTCTGCTCCTCAGTCGCAACGATTTGAGAAAAGGAACATTCAGAAACACAATTTTAATCTAAAATTCTTATGTATATGTCCTCCATCATGAGGAAAAGGCTACATGCTAAAAACAACATTAATATTAGAGTGTGTCCTTGAGAATATTGTGTTTAAATTTTTCACATTTTGTCCCTATTTTATGCTACAAACTAGTGTAGAACTTGTCAGCAGAAAATATCAACAAGAAAACGTTTTTGGCTGACAAGATCTGTAACTATTTTTCTCTCTTGTAGCGTCTTTGAAGCCGAGCTGCTCGGTGTGCAGCGGTCAGCACTCTCACCTCACACGACTTCTAAGCTCCTCGTACAAGTTTCATTGGCTAACGGGTGTCTCTGAATTGCCCTATAGGTCCACACGTGTGGGTGAGTGTTTGACCCTGCAACAGACTGGTGACCTGTTCAGGGAGAACCCCGCCTTCGCCCAACAACAGCTAGGATAGGCTCCGGCAACACCACGACCCTGGAAGGAGTTCAGCAAGTTCTGAAGATCTCTGAAAACATGTTCATTTGACCTAATTCCACGAGTTTTGGGAGGATGTGTTCAAACAGCTTCTTGTTTGTATCAGCAAAAGCGGAGCCCAACTGTTGTAATGTTCTGCACACATAAACATTTAAAGGATAACAAAGTCAGCAGCACTACTTTAAAGAGAAGTCATTCTGAAGGCTTTTGTTTTTATTCTGTGACTGTCTTTCCTCTGTTTCAATGTCCTCTTGTTCTGGGAGGCTCTTAAAGAGGGACATCGGCTCAGAGATGTAACGTGGAGTGAAGCCGGTCTTTATTTGCTGCTGTGGCTCCTCAGCTGCATCAGACCAAACATCTCATGCTCTAAGAAAAAGCTCATCCTTGACATGAGCCCATCATCCTCAGGAGAAGGAAAGAACTCAACTTTCTGTCTGATTTTAGCGGATTTTTAGCATGCAAGTGTGCTTGTAGAACACAATTCATGCAGTGAAGGATTTACACTGCTTTACAGAAGACAGAAAAATCATAAAAATGGAAAAAAGAGACAAAAAGACAAATAAAACCCTATGATTAACAATTTAAACAGCATTTTAAATACAAAGAAAAATCAAAGAAGAGTTTCTAAAAGTGTTTCTGAAACTCTGATATGGCCCAAAAGGATTCTGTCGTCACATCAGCAGAATTCACGTTTAAACACTTGATGGCAGCAAACTCTGCACAGAGCTGTTCCTGCTGCTGTGCAGAGACGGAGGAGGGAAAAGCCAACAAGAGGCCGAGGACCATCATCCTTCCTGCCCTCTGTGGGATGAGCCCCACCCCAATCCAAACTCCCACGTCATCCTCTCCTCCACCGTCGCATCATTTGCAGAGCGCTCTGAAAAAAATCCCAGCTCCCTTTGAACGTGCACACTTAAATCTGAAGAGCTTCTTGTCCTTTCAATGATCCATTCTCACCTCCGTCTTAACATGTGATCCGCTCTGGAGCCGCTGATCCACTCAGGAGGCCACAAAGGATCAGAAAGTAGTTTCAGGTGGACGACTGCTCAGGATAATTAAACGCCACCGCCGTTCATTAAATGACAACATTCTGAGATGATCTGAGCCCAAATCCTCAATAATCAAGCTGGAAGAAGAGATTTATTTGGGTTGAATGTTTATTTCACAATAAGCAGCTGGAATGATAAAAGGATGCTTTTAATAATGAGCTTTTTTAACCTGCTTTATCCCTTTTGGGCTGCCAAGGCCTAACCTGGTTACCGGTTACCTGTCTGTCACACAGTCCGACCTCAGTACAACGTAAAGTAATCAATCAACCTATGAAGCATGTTTTTGGACTGTGGGAGGAAGCCGGACCCGGAGAAAACCCGCGCGAACATACATGCAAACTCCACTCAGACGAGACCCAGCTGGGATTCGAACCGGCGCCTTCTCACTGTGAGGCAAAACCAGCGTGCAGCCTCTCGCTCTCAATAATGTCCTCTAGAAATGAAAGCGTGACTGTCCAGAGCGGGGGTGAGGTGGAAATGTGTGAGGGCAGCAGATTACAGCAAAGACATCTAAACGTTTGAACCAAAATCCCTTCAATTTGTCAGGTTTTCACACGTTTATCCACAGTTAGCATGTCGTAGTTAGCACGTCTCAGCTGGTAGTGCCTCTTCATGATGAATGTGAAAATGTAATTTGGCTAACCTCAATGAAGTAACAGTTTTTATAAAGTGCTGGGGGGGCATATAGTTCATGTGTTCAGTCAAAGCTGTAGAGTTTGTTTCCTTTTCTGCACTGCAAGGATTTGGGTAACAAAAGCGTCCGGCTGCAGATGCAGCACATGCGTCGAGTCCTGCGATCACACACGGACGTGTTTACACAGCCATCAATCCAACCCAAATCTGGGAAGTCGTCTGGAGCAGAACCGGGCCTGGGTTCCTGCTAGGACCTTATCACGGGCTGCGGTGCCAACACCATGACAGAGGAATGTCACACAACAAACCGGAAACACGCATTTATTTTTAGTCTACAAAGGAAACTGTAAAGCCTTTTAGTGGAATGACAACACAACATGCTTCGGTCAGAGAAGTGTACACAAATGTCCTGACCTTTTCTAGCAGCATCATAAACTTTGAAGCAGATCCATAAAACTTGATGACTGCGTCTTAGCACGGAGTCTCAGAGGAGCGCTAAACTCTGAGATGTTCTCACAATGGAAACCTGAAACATAAACAACTCCATCGCTGCCTTTACCCCATCGTTTCTGAGTTTTTCTTTATTCAAAGTCTTCCTGCTCTGCTCCATTCTGATCATCCACTGTCAGACAAAATGATCCATTTACGTCTTTGTTTTCCCGGTCTGAGCTGGAATCTGGATCAGAACTGAACGGCTGGATAGCTACGATGTTGCTGCCATTTGTGTGGCACCAGTGACGTTAGGTTGAGGTTGTGAGGGGCTGTAAGCTAGTGGGAGAGCATGTCGACGGAAAGCTTTCAGTTGTGGGTGATGGGAAGGGGGGTGGGAGTGTGCCGCACAAACGGCCTAGGACATCCGATGACTTCCTTCTTTCTTTGCCAAAAAAAAAAAAAATAAAACCAGCGGAAAACACAAAACCGACGCAGAAATGACACATGAATGAAGTGAGTCTGTGAGAATCTCACATTACTGTTAAACGGAGAAAAATCAGAAGGATTTTGAAGTTCATGATTTGTTTTATTGGTATGTTTTCGGTTTGCTGCACTACTTTTTATACCGCTGCAGAAGTCCAAACTCCCACTCCGATCATCTTTTGATCTATTTTCAAAGCCTTCCCAATGGTCTTCTAGTTATGATGATGCCGTTTTGAGCTCAAATCTAAATACCCATGTCGTTTTCTAGGACATAGTTTCTGCAGAGCGGCAGGAGTTCTTCAGAAATCCATCAGCCCACAACTGAACATTTTTACAGGGCTCCTAGTTTTTTGATGCTGTTTTACATACATACATGCATAATGATGGTATGATTCACTATCATTATGCTAAATAACATGGAATGTGAAGTATGGGAAGAACTGAGCTCTCTGAATGCAATAGACTTCATTTTGTTTCATATATTCACAGCAAAACTCATTCTTAAATAAGAAATAAACTTTTTCATGTTAGATTTTTAAGAAAACCTCAGCTAAAAATAGCACCATCAAAAACGGCATATTTGGTTTATCATCATTTGTTTATGGTCATTCTGTTCAGATTAAAAAAAAATTTGACGGAGGGGATGTGAATTATTATTGAATAAGAACAGCGTGATGAATGTTTGAATGGATTGATCATTGAACTAATATAATAGTCAAATGTAAAAATCCATTTTTCTTGGGCTAACATGGTGAGAAAAGTGACTATTGTCACAAACCACCTGTCTGCTTCCAGCGGAAGTTCAATCCAATTGGACTGAACCAATTTTAAATAAATATGGGGTGTGAAGGGGGGGCCCTGCAGACATTGATGTTTCCAAAACAAACTAAAATACCTACCATGACAATCACAACTATTTGTAATGATATATTGGTTATTGACTCACTGAAATGATTGTTTTCTGTCATTTCATCACCTCTGTGGACCCCCTCTCAGTCCGGGCCCCTGGAATCACCTTTACCGCAGCCTTTTAGGCTGGGTTGTGGGCGGGACTAACTCCGCCTCTTCCTGTCCCCAAATGTGAGAGTTGTCTGTATACATGCTCTCCTGCTGGCTTACAGCCCCTGGCAGGGAGCTTGGGACCCGCCCAGCGTGTTTTCTAAGTCACAAAGACAATTTTTTAAAACAGCAATTTTTGCATCTGCCCCTAAGTCACAACAATTTGAATAAAAACGCTCACAAAGGTAATTTCCAGCTGACTCTTCGTCATAAATGTCCTCCATCATCAGAGTGGATCTTTAGATTGTGTTTGGGTGTGGAGGAATCCAAATGTGAATGTCATTTCCATCTGAACCCAAAATACTCGCTTCAGTCTTTTAAAGGTTTTAATGTCACTTGAATCAGTTTTTCTGTCTCATGAACTTTCATTAGGTGCTTTTGTGCATAAAAAGCTTCCAGAAAAATGACAAAATTGGGAAGGCTGATTGTTCCAACATGTCATGGAAAAATTGAATCAGCAGATACGTCTAGTGGCAGAAATTTCAACACCTAGAGAGAGCTTGTCAACAGCCTGTGACCTGTGGATCATCTGCTTTCACATCCTTCTTTTCGTTGTGTGGATTCCCCTCGTGTGAAGCGCAGTGACTTTTTGTCTCAGAACTTTGGCATTGAAGCTGCAGCTTTTCCTCCCTCCGCTGAGGTCATTTCTCAGGTGACTGTGGTTTAGCAGAACCAGAAAGGAGGAAAGCGGAAGCTCTGTCTGAGGAATCCCTCTTTTCAGGGAGCCCAGCAGCCTTCATCCATTTAAAAGCAGCAGAAACCACCTGGAACTTGGCTGTCACACGGACTGACTGGGTCAAACTCACCTTTGAACATGTCCACATTCACATCACTGCTGATCAGAGCTCACGTCTCTCCCAGCAGGCTGGACACACTGCAGTGATCTACCAGAAACCCACAACTCCCGGAACATTTTGGCCTCAAAGGCATCTTGAGGGGTTTGCTCGGTGATGCACTGGTGAACCGTCCAGACGGGGTCTAAACCTTTCATGCTAAACAAACCGTTTGGGTCCGTCTCTCACTGAACCCGGCGAGACTCACAAAGTTCCACTTTATTGTTCTGAAAAACGCTCTGTGTTGTCTTTTGTTCTGTGATTATTAAAGCATCCATTTAAACATCGTCAACATGACAAATTATACTAAAACAAAAACAGCAATAAACTTTAAACAAATAGAAAAAAAACTACAAACTCATCGTTTCTGTAAAGTGTTTGCATTTTTCTTTAAAGCCTAAGGGGCACAAGGACGCAGACCCCTGGTCCAAAAAGTACCCGCCTTAGCCCGGCCCTGAACGGAACCAAACAGGTCTGGAATATGGACAGATGGAGGTTCAGATACTGGTGGGCGTCCAAAAAGGACGATGGTCAAACTAAAACCAGAAACCCCTGTGTGAAATGTGTGATCTCTGCAGTTCTCTGTTACTTTGATAACAGGTTTCAGTGTTGGGAGCAGTTCCAGAGTAACCTGTCTTCCTGTGATGCAGCAGTCTGATAGTAGTCACTAACATAACGCAAAATGGCTTCATCCTTTAGCCCCTCCCACGTGTAAGGAACTCACCGCTCCACAGCCAGAATCAGACGCCAACGTCTCCATGGATAGATGATGATGAGCGCTAGTGTCGTGGCAGAAATGTCAACGTCTCTGCTGTCAATCAAAGGATTGTTCACATCTGTCGCCGTGTTTTTGAACGACTTATCGGGTGAGGTCGGTTTGTGTTTATTCGCATTATTAGGATTGAATAGAAAATGTCAAACACAAAATTGTGTTTTGTCACCATTTCTAGAATTTGGATAAAGTTTTGCGGATATGTGTGAAGGAAAGTGTCATCTTGGCTTTTGTCTGTTGAAGGCTGACCTGCCAAAGTCATCATAGAACCAAACCGCCTCCTCCTAAATCTGAGCTGTTCTGCGGTACGAGTCATTTCAGAATGGAGGAACTTCATGAAAGTAACTCAAAAGTAATCCAGACGTCTTGGAACTCATTGCAGTTCTGTGGCAGGAACACTGCAAGGCAAAGAACTGCTTTATCTTAAGAGTAATAGAGGTATCTATGATGTATTACAGTCTGGAAGTAAGAGTTGTGTGGAACACGTCTCAATCTCAAAGTTAAGGAGGGTCAAAGTCTTTGGTAAATGCTTGGCGTTCTCCTTCAGCGACCTCTGCTCAGTTTGAGCTGCAGGACTTGATGATGGTCCATTACTCTTCTTTAACCTGCGTCTTGGTGCTGGATGCTCCTTGGGTTTGTTTGACCAGAAATCCAGGGAGGAAAGCTGAAAGCTGATGATAAAAGTGCATCTCTATCCATCACGGTTCAGATGAGCCGCGGCGAAGAGGAAAACAATGGAGCAGAACCGGGTCGTTCTTCATTCCTCAGCCACATTGATGGAAACTATTAGCTGTGTGTAAGCGGAGGGAGAATCAACGTTCTGTGTCCCAGCTGTCTGTGCTATACGTTTATGTTGTGAACAAGAGATTACACAGTGCAATGTTTTAAGATTTAAACTAGAATGATAAAAAAAGAAGAAAAATCCATTTTCAATGAAAAAGGTAAATGTTGCCGCATTTAGAGACCCACACACGATGAAAAACGGTGTTTTAAACACGTCGTTGTAGCATTTTTCTGATGATGGGGGACAGATAAATAAATGTAATCTTAAAAATCCATTTCTGATCATTTCTTCATTTAAGTCGTTAATCTGTTGCAAACAAAAACAGGTTGCTCAACACTTCCAGTATTCCTAGGATCTGCAGAAGCCAGTCTCCTGTCACAAAACTGGGAGCCCCCCCTCCCAGATGGGATCTCTGAATTTTTATGATGTTGCCGACTGAAAGCGGCACTGAGGCTGCATCCATTTCTGCAGCAGAAGCTTCTCTTCAATGGGTCAACGCTGATGCCCGGTCCGCTCTGCCACATGTCCTCAGCACATTATTGGTTTCATTGCTTTAGTTCAAGCCAAAATTCTAAAAAAGACAAACAAAATTCGGAACAAGTAACCCTTGTGCTATCTTGTGGGGTCCAGATGACCCCACTCCCAACATTAACCCTAACCCTAACACTAACCCTTTTTTTAAAAGACCAGGAACGTTTTTTTCTGTTCCTCAACTGACAAAGTCCTGCAGGCTTCTATTGTTTTTATTTCAACAGATAGACAGCTTGCCAGTTTTTTTTTTCTGTGGTTAATGTACTTTTACCCAAATAGTAAAGACTTATAGATCATGAATACAGGTTTGTCACTTTCAGACATAGAAAAACACAGCTTTTCGAATCAAGAGATCCCATTGTACATCCAATAAAACACACAGTATTTAAATTCCCACTCTGATCATCTTTACATCTATTTTCAAAGCGCTCTCAGTAGTCTTTGAAATTTGTGTTATGCCATTTTTTGCCCAAATAATAAAAAAAAGCGGTTCTAGGACATCGTTTCTTCAGAAATTCACCTCTGAGTTGAGGGTGGGACTTGCAGAGCAACCCCGTCCCTCTTCCCCTCCCTGTTGCTGAGAGCTCGCTGTTTATGCTCAAAGACGTTCATGGACCTATTGGTCTGCAGGCGGATGATCAGAAAGGAGCAGGGAGGTTGTGGCCCCGCCCAGTGTGTTTTCTACGTCACAAATATGATATTTTTCCAACTGCATTTTTTATCTGCTCATAATCCACAATAATTTGATCAAAGAAACACAGAAATGCAGTTTTAGTCTTCTTCTTTCTTTACATATCTCCTCCATCATTGGAATAATGACACAAAAAACATTTTCAAAACACCAAAAACACATTTTAAGTTGGAGTGGGTCTTTACATTTCTGTTGGCCTAATGGGGTCAAAAAAGAAAAAAAACATACCCAGAAGCACACGAACATCTGCTAAAAGACAAAAGAAAATCAACTTAGCGACTAAAATACTGACTTGAGCTTGTAGAAGAGAGAGGAGACAGAAAGGGCGTTTACAGAGAGGAACGTCCATGAACGAGCCGAGCAGTCCGCCTGAAGACACGGCTCAGCACGGCCTGGTTTGGCACTCCTTCTTAATGTACAGAAACAAACCTTTTCTTGATGTTTCTGACAAGCAGCTACTGAATTCCACTGTTACTGAAAGAGGAGTGAGTTCAAATATATCAGGGGATTGGCGACTAGTTCAGTCAAATGTTTTGTCTCACAACACAAATGTAAAGTGAATGTGATTGAAATAATGACATCAGCAGATGTGCTGTCATCAGAAAGAACGCGTCTTTTTTAATTCATGAAATGTTTTCATCTGGTTTTAGAATAGTTTCTGAAATAAAAGACACTGGTTTTTATTTTTGTGCATCAGTACAGGATGAGTGATAAGCCCAACGGCAGAAGTGGCCCCAAAGTCTTTTGGGGCCCCATGGTTTGAAGACTGCATCTGCCCACAGCTGGGAATTATTGAGGAGTTAAAGTCCAGCCTGACATCAATAAAATAAAAACGACGTGTCTTCCACCATGAAACGGCTCTGAGGGCTCTAACTGAGAATCAGTTCAGTGAAAAGGTGGAGCCTCTGCGACCGTTAAACAAAGAAAAAAAACACCTTTGCATATTAATGAGTGCAGTGCAGATTCTTGTAAGTTTCCCCCGAGGTTTGAGGGGGCTAAGGAGCAGGGGGTGGACGGGGGCAGGAAGGATGCCCGCCCTCTTTTCACCACCTTGACCAGCCCCTTTGTTCCCTGATGATGTATGAGACAGCGTCTCCCTTGGAGTACGACAGAGAAGCAGCAACACTTTCCTGTAATGGAGACTGATGGGACAGCTCCCACTCTCTTCACTTTGTGGGCTACTAAGATTGACTTAACGCGGCACTGCAGGCTCCGACGGGGCCCTTGGCCGCTTTGGCGGGGCCCCTCGTACGGGACACTTAATGTGACAGCGCCTCATGTCTGTCGACGGTGCTGGGTTCGGCCACAGATGACACATGGGAGGATGGGAGGGGGGACAGATGGACGGGCACCTGCACAGGTCTTTGGCTGGCCGACCGTTGGCCCTCTGGTTCCTGCTGGACATTCCTGGGATTACTGAGCAAAGCATTCAATGTGACTGGAAGCCCTCAGATGGGTTGAGTGGATTCATCTGTCACATCAGGACAGCACGGCTCTGTATGAGAGCAGGAAAAGTGGTTGAGATCTGCCACAGCAATTAATGAGACAGAAGGTCAACAAAGGCTGTGAGCTTCAGGAAACATACCCATGCAAATGTTCCACATCAGCTGAAGTCAGGAGCTGCTCCCAGCAGAGAGCAGCGGCGTCCGCAATAAGCTCAGCAACTATCAATATGTATTTCACTGTTTATGTCACAATTCAACTTATTAAGAACTTCTGCTGTGGAACATTGATAAATAGCAGGTTTGGTTTCTCTTTTTTTACACCTGAAAGCAAATTCAACTTTTTCTTGTTATCACTTTATTAGTGTTCAGATCAGATCAAGAAAAAGGTGAAGGGAGAACCTCTATTTAATCTGCAGAATTAGATGTTATCTCAGTCTATTGTCTTCAAGCGTGGACAGGGCGGATAGATCACTTTGATGGTTTTTTACAATTTTCTTGGATTCCGATTGGAATTTTTTATTTTAGTAATGTATATTGACACTAAACCTGATCGCTCTATTAAAAATAGCAACATGCAGACAGACTGTACAGTCAGTAGCATTAATAGCTAACCAAATAAATGAATACTTGAGCTTAACGTCAAACAAGGGCGGAGGCAAAAACATTGAAGAGCTATTCAAAAAAACTGCTAAATGTTGACATGAGTGCTGCACAGTAAATCTGCAAAGGAAGATGGGCGGAGCCTCAAACTGACGAGTGGAGGAACAGAAGATGTACGACATAATTATCAAAGACATAACAAATAAATGAAACAACCACAACACAACATGAGGGTGCAGATCTTTTCACTATGCGTTTCCAGGTTTCTCTTAAAGGACCTGCACTTTTCTGACTTTGATTTATTTCAGAAAAACTTTTTTTTAAAGATTATGTCCCCTAGCAGCATCATTTCTGCAATATTTCTCTTACCTGTATGTAAGAAGTGCAACAAGTGACCCCTCCACCCCTGGCGTTCCTAACAGGAAGTACCCGCTGGCTCCAGAAACCCCAAATCCCACAGACTTCCAGCTGTTAGTCGTTCTATTGACCAAAATGACCATTCTGGCCTCATTTTTCATAAAAGTCCAGAGAAATCTTGACTCAGACCGACTCAGACCAATCACTGCTTGCTGACGTCGTCTGACTCCAACATGGCGGCGTCCATATGGCATTAAAAAAGCGACTGAATTGACTTCATTTCCCTAAAGCCATGGTGAATCATTTTCTAAAGGTTGTGTCGCGCCGCCACTCCATATGAAATATTTTGTCTTTCATGCGTGAGCGACGTCATTCACATGCGTTTCTTGCGTAGGTCGATGTGCGCAGATGTCCGTCGAGGGTTGCGACTGACTGCTCTTTACATAAATCTGATTTTAAGC
The DNA here is from genome assembly GCA_037389245.1 of Oryzias sinensis. Taxonomy (NCBI): domain Eukaryota; kingdom Metazoa; phylum Chordata; class Actinopteri; order Beloniformes; family Adrianichthyidae; genus Oryzias; species Oryzias sinensis. The sequence goes on along the minus strand of CM074508.1, from coordinate 6,211,120 downwards.
TGTTCAAACTTCTGCTCGGTTGAGAATTGTGCAGTTTACAGGTATTTTACGTAGTTTATACTCAATTATTACGCAAATCTCACGCAACTGTGTGTGATTTTTGTGAGATGCTTTCCGCATCGTTTCGCGTTTGACTGTTCACACAGGAACCGGCGATGTTTCACTTTTACATCACGTATACGGCGCACATAACATCTTAAAACTACGTAATATGTATAATGCATATAAACAACACCACAATTCTAGTAACAATATCAATAGTATTAATTTACCAGTTCTTTGCGTGGTTTATTCGTACTTCTGTGGTTTTAATGTGGTTCATTCCCGATACATCTGTGGAAATTCCGTGTAAAGACAAACAACTTTTCTCACTTTTATGTTCATGTATGATCAGTGTTCCTCCATGCAATGATTGATTGACACGGCCATATTTTTGATGTCACACTCACTCACTCACTCCAGTTCTTCTATACAGTCACTGAATGCCTCTCATCAGCATGGCCTGGATGCACATTTGAACCAAAACACAGTTGTACTAACTAAACTTCTTAAGAATCGCCGTCTGAACTGCATCCATGAGGCATGAAAACGTGAAATGCAAAGCACTGCCTGACCCGGTCTGCTCTCTCACTGTTTTACTGAATAAAACAAACAAAAACTTTGGACCTCGTGGTCTCAGCATCTTTGCAGGCGGACTGCTTCTAGTAACAGAACTGAAAGTTCTCCAGCAACTCCAGCGAGCTGCCGCTGAACAAGCTGCTTAGATTGGGGATTTTTTCGAGATTCGTGTTTGTTTGTGCATTTTTTAATGATATTTTAACGAATGTAATGTCAAACACCTCTTGAGATTTTTTTTTTTTTTTTTAAGTTGTTTCAGTCGCTGCAGCAGAACATGAATACTTCCTGAAGTCGTCACGGTTCTGATTCCTGTGTGTCTGCCTGCACCATTCAGGTCTGAGAGAAGAGGGCTGAGGTGGAGCTGCATGAGTTAGAGAGCTCTGCCAAGAATAACGAGTGAAAGAGATCAATTCAAAAGTCAACTCAGACCTACTGCAATTTAGCGGAAGCAATCACATGATAGGGATGTACGTACGAGCTCAAAAACCATCCAAACCATTGTGCTCATGGAGGTTGAGAGGGCTGCTCAGGAGGGGACGAGTGCAGCAGACAAAAGCTGAAAAGAGGGACAGACCACCGCAAGAACAAAACAGGGAAGTGACGGAGAGATTCTAACGAGTCATGGAGGCTCAGTGTCTTATCTCAAGAGGCTGTTCAAGTGATTTTGTGTTCCTCTGTGAGTGTGTGAGTGTTTGTGTGTGCATGGGGGGTGTACCATTTACCTCAGAAATTATGACTCAGACAGGAAATAGACACTATGATCTTTCAGAGACAGAAGTTCAATTATTGAATTACAGAAAAACATGATGTTCCCAGAGGATACAAATCTTGACATGTACGCCTAAAGGCCTGTAATTGATCATTGTATTTGATCACTGAAAAAGTCACGCGGAACCATAATTGCAAAGGAACCAGGGGAGCCTTAAAATACATACATCGTGAAAAATCATCTTTTTGAGATTTTAAGGGTATTATAATGTTCATTTCTTATGAAAAACAACCCCAAAGTGGTATTTTGATCCATTCACACATTTCTGAGAATTCCTCTACAAACCTGCTCTCTGGGCACCAGCCCCTCCCAATCCACGAATACGAGTGGGTTCTCACATTATTACATCATAAAGTGAGGGACCGCCCCTTCCAGGAAGAGTCTGCGCTGCCAGCTCCGCCACCAGGCTAACACACACACCCACTTTTTGGAGCTAGCAATGATCAGCTAAACGGTTTCTATTTATATCCACAACATGAATATTCATCTTTGAAAAAGTTTGGATATTGTTTGTTTGTTTCCATGGGTGAAAAACAGACACACATTGCTGAGGCCAGCTCTAGGATGACATCATGGAATGGGCGGCACCCACAAGGAGTGAAAGGCGGAGCCTCAGAGATCAAGTCGTCTTAAATTTGGGTAGGAAAATGAGCTGCAAAAATGACTCGTATCTCACGATAAATGGTTCTTTAGTGTCGCAAAGGTCATATATATTATCATATGGATATAGTTTACTCTGAAAGGCTGAAGAAAAGCAGGATAAAGGCTCTTTAAAAGGCCTAGAAGAACATCAGTACGTTCATAGTAAAAAGAACAGATGTCTCTGCCCAGATATGCTCTGAGGGGTTCAGGTCAGAGGTCATTGCTGGCTGAACCCACTCCCACTTCCTGAAGTCCAGCGGGACAATTCTGGCACCATGTGGTTATCACCCATGAACAGAAAGCTGGGGGTGGATGACGACTCTATAATGTCTCTGAGGTAGGAACCTGCAGTAACTGGACCGTCTACAATAATCTAATTACCTTCTCCGACCATCGTCTCTTTGCAACCCGACGCTCATCAGTGAACAGGGAGGTAGACCGTTGCTTCATCATCCAGGTCACGTGGTCTTGAACTGCAAACATTCACGGCGGTGTCGTGGTGTCAGTGGAGTTATGTGTATTCCAGTCAAAGCGGTGGAGTTGGTTCTGAACGGTTTGTCTGGAAACCCTAGTACGGCTCACTTCTGGTAAACGGACCTGCAGCTGTACATAATTTGCTAAACCATGTCTGAGGTCAGAGGTCCTTAGGTACTGCTCATGGTTGCGGTCTGGGCTCCACTCGAAGAGTCGCAACTCTGCCAGTAGTTCAGGGTCTTGATGACACTCTGAGACGAGTTCACCTGCAACACCTGACCGTCCAACCTGAAGGCGCCTTGGCCGGGTGGTGCTGCTCATCCGTTAAGCAGCGTCGTGTGTTCATGGCTGTTTGAATGATGACCTTGGAATGACTTTCTGACTAAATCAGCTTTTCAGCAGAATGTTGGCAATGATGTCAACATTCTGTGGGTTTTTTAGGTTTTGACCCCATCACATGAGACAAACTGAACGCAGTGAGGAATAAAATATGCGGATTGTTTTTGCTGAACGCATCATGAAATCTAACAGGATAAAAACAGAGGTCTGAGGCCGTGAGGAGGTCACTGGTCTGCAGAGGGGCAAAAGAAATGTGATGCGTGAAGTTATGCATCACTGTTTGTGTTCATGGAAAAAAACGTTTTGAATGAATGTCATACGATCAAATGTTCCTCCTGATGAACCGACTTCTGTCCACTTTCTTCTTCTGAGACAAGCTGCTTGATGTTGTCCGTCTGCCACGGCTGCAACATTCCTATGAACACAGGAGTCGGCTTCTGTCTCGGTGGTAATGAGGCCACCGAGGACAAGAGCTCAAAGACTCATTATAAAAAAGAAAAAGTAATAACCCATCGGATGGAAAAGAACAATCTGTATATTGACTCACACACAAAGGCGGCTCGGCCATACATGAGGAGCTGTTACCATTGTCTCATTGTCCCGTTATGCTAATTCCAGAGGCCAGGAATGTGTGCATGAATACAGCTGTGTGTGTGCTCATGAATATGGCTGCATGAGGTCAAACCCTCATTTCATCCCTCATTCACAGAGTGATGTCCACCTGTCCCTCCATCAACTTTATGAACGCACGCTTATTTAAAAATGAACATGTGTGTGTCCTCCAGCTGTGCATGCATCTCTGCGAGTGTGCATGCCGTCAGCGGGCCGTCTGTCCTTTCCGGGGCCGTTGGCCGTCTCTGAACACTGCATGATGAAGCTGGCTTGACTTCTCTGCAATGCCAGTCATGCACATTTTAAACAGAGGAGAATAATGTTGGCTTTATGTCTGAGGACCAGCTTCAGATGCAAATAGGATCTCAGACAAATAGAGGTCTGAGACAACTTTGTCCTCTCTGAACACACAACTCAACAATGTTGTTTCATGCACACAAACTCGCAGTGGTGAGACGAACATCACAGACCAAACTGACTGTTTCTCAAATGAGCTCCTTATTAGTGTTCCTTTGTTTGCCTTTGGAGACCCAAATCTCCAAGATACACGTGGATACATTCGTTTGAGGTCTGCAGCGTACAGCTGTGAATTCCATGCAGCTGTATCAGGGTCTGAAAATATGATGAACCACCTCTTCTTCTTAACTGCCTCCATCCCAGCCTCTCCTTTATCCAGCTACATCTTTATGTCCTCCTTGATCTTCCTCTTCTAGACCTTTTTCCTGGCATCTCCAACCTCAGCCTCCTTTAACCGACCGATGTGTTTTTATTCTCCTATTTACTGTAATAATGTTAACACGGGGATATATGGTAGTAACGCAGTGACACCGTTTTGGTGTCCTCCTCACACTGAATACAGCGCCCTGATTATTTCTCAAGAGGGTTTTGTTTGCTTTGTTTCCCCCGTTAACATCACACAGGTAACACAATGCAACGAGCAGCCCATCAACACAAATACGCTGAATGACATGTGCGAAAAATGAAAGAAAAGGCACTCATGGGGGGGGGGGGGGTACTCGTTGTAAACCCGAGTTTGGTGACTCAGCTTTTTTCTTTCAGAGGGTTGGGGGTGTGAGTCAGCATTGGGGTTCATCATGTTCACTTCCTTCTGCTGTCAGTCGCCACAGACCTCTAATTTTACAATATCTTAACATTCATTTATGCAATTTGAAATAAAAAATCTATAACAGCTAAACAGTACCTTAAACAATGTAGTTACACTTTATTTAAACTAGTATTGCAAAAAAAAAGTACTGCAGTTGTGACAAGAAAAAGAACGTGGACTCCATTATTAAAGTAGGAGTCAATCCTTTTTTTAATGGCTGCAAGTTCCAGATCTTTAATGGCATCTACGCTGCATTTTTATTGACCTTTTTTATAACATTCATGGGAAGTCCAGGCCAAATATTGCTGTATAAAATTTGTATATTTCAAACTTTGATATTAACATTTGAAATTGATTACATTCAAAGAAAGCATTTCTGGTTTCCTCAAAAGAAACATTTGAACTTGCCTTTCAGCTTCAAAAAACGTTCTAATGTGTCCCATGGTGAATAAAATGAAGTTTGCGTGGAAATTGATCGTAAACATGCTGTAAATGTCACCTGAAAAGAGCACCGGACAGGGCTGGGCTGCGGAGAGTTCAATGGCCCGTGTGGCCTTCCCCCCTCAACACAATCGGCTCCCGGTGGCTTCTGGGAATTGTAGTTAACTAAAGGTTTGAAGAAATGTATATTCTATTTTAGCTAGTAAGCTGACATCTAAACCACCCAAATTTACCCTATTTTTTATTAAACACCACTGAATGAAACAACTATAGATATTATTTTTACAGGGAGCTAAAAGTAAAGCTTGTCGATGATCCTGAATGTACTACGTCTCCCAGAAAGCCTTTCGTTCCGCGCGCAGGTTCTCAGAGGGTGGACGAAGGGGAGAGGAGACGGTGGAATGAGTTGTAGCGGAGAAATATGACCTTTTCAAGTATTATTTTATTCCTGTTTCTTCCGGTATCCAGTGTAGCTTTTTTCTGACCTCGGACCGACCTCCTCCGCGGGACATTCGGGGAGAGAAAAGCCTCTGAAAAGGCGCTTCCTTCGGACCGGAGCCGTCGACACTTTGATACCCGAGAATGCCGCGGGACAACAAACCCCCCCTCATCCAGAGAATAGCCAAGCAGGCAAACGTGGCCTTCAGGGGGATGAAGACGTCGCCCAACGGGGACAACCGAGCGGCGGCGGACAAGCTGCTCTCCCTGGTGACCTCCGTCAGGGCCGCGGACCTGAAGCTCGATCCCCGCAGGAGCAAGGGCGGCTCCGGGGCGGCGGGGCTCCAGAGCCCCCCGGTCACGTACATGCACATCTGCGAGACGGAGGCGTTCAGCATGGGGGTGTTCCTGCTGCGGCCCGGCGCCTCCATCCCGCTGCACGACCACCCGGGCATGAACGGGATGCTGAAGGTCTGGACTCCCTCACCTCCGTTGTTCTCCTCCAGGTTACCTGTTCTCACCTGTCCGACTCACCTGAGCCTCTGACCGCACAGGCCTCGGCTCAGCAGCAGCTTCCACAAAAATGGTTAAAAAAGTACAGCGAGCACAGAAATGGTTTATGATGAATTATCGGTGTAAAGGAAGAAAAAACTTAGGCTCCTCCCATTTCTTCTGTTTGGATTCCAGTAGGTCAAACTATCATGAGGCCCTCCTGACCTTCTGAGCCTCCCTTTCTTCCACACTCTCCTTCAGTTTTTTTTTCTCCTGTTTGTTTGTTCACTCACCTAAAATGACCCTGGTTTGATTAAGTCACAGAGAACCCCCTGAAGATGCTCTGAACCTTAAACTCCGTAAGAAACACTAAAGAATGTTGGTGAAAAACTCAATTACCGTAGTCTAAAAGGTTGAACTTTTAGCAGAAACACAGAAACAGTCGCAATAGTCTGTCCCAGCGTGTCGTTTTTCCTGTGGATTTAATCGTTACGTTTTTCTCTGAAAGTATAACCGATCAAAGCTAAAGTTAGTACGACAGACAAAATGGTATGCATTCTCTCATCGGTTGATGTTTTTCCAGCATGTGAGCCTTGAAGGCAGATCCTGACAGACAGAGCGGCAGTTGGAGGAGCGTTCAGTAGCTTCGGTGATCCCCCAACTATTGACAGAAGAGTTCATTTCTTTTATTCTGACCTTTAACCACATTAACCTTCTGCTATCTTGTAGGTCAGAGGCATGTGCGTTGGGAGTTGGGTCATCTAGACCCACTAGACAGTGCTCTGAACCTTTTTTTTCTTCAATGATTTGTGATCTTCACTGGTGTCCATGGATTACATGAAATCTTTCCACCTCTATCCACCTTTGTCATGGTAGGAACACGTCAATGGAAGGGGTCATCTGGACTTACTAGATTAACCTGAGGAGTTCAGCATGGTAGCGGGGCCGTGGCTTACCCAAACCTGCACACACTTCAAATGACGTCCTGTAAGAATAACTGAAGGAAACTTTTGACTGAGTTCAGCTGCTTTGTCCGTGTCCACTGATGAGTCCAGAAGTGGGAGGAGCCTGTTTTGGTTTTGTTGTGGGGTGGAGTTTGCGGTAGTTTGATATCTGGCCGAGAATGTGGTCTCTGATAAAACCTTACTTTTTGGCAGTATTTGGTGACTTTGGCAAGCGTCTGATCGTCCTGATCAACTCGGAATCCGGCCTGAATTCATTCCCACTGTTAGTGGCGTGGTGGTTGGATTAAGTTGAAATGACCAAAAATGGCGTCAAAAGCTGGACATCAGATGCCTGTTCCCACAGCGAGGCGTGATGTCTTCAGATGTCTGCAGATGTCAGATGTCTGCCTTAAAGTAAGTTAGGTCTGATTTTTAGGGTTTTGGGAAGTGTTGTATAAGCGATACAAACTTGTGAGATCATCCCAAAACCGGACAGTGACTTTGGCAAATGCACTTAAAGAGGAGGGATCACTCTCGTTGGTTTAGGCTCTCTGCATTTACCAGTGGACTAATACAACTTTACTGTACACTTTCAAAAAATGTCCAAAACATCTGAATAGATTTCAGCTGCATCTGCCAGAATTAAGAGTAAATATTCGAGTTACTCAGCTTTTATTGCAGTTTGTTTGACATTATAACTGGATTAAGTCAAGGTTTAGCAAATGGGAGCATTTCTTTATTTTTTTTATTTTTTTTAACTTCTCCTTTCCAGCAGGTTATGGATCTTCTGACACATAAGGAGTATATTTGAATAAACCCCATTTGTAATTTAGGCTAAACTTTATTCATATTAATTATATTTGTAACTGTTTTTGTTGGACCGGGCAGAAAGGAAGGAGGGAAGAAGAGAGAGGGTAGGAGGGTGATTGTAGAACAGGTAAAACCATAAAGCAACAAGTTGCTGGAAGTTTATAATCATTACTGTCGGTTTAGATGTATAATAAATCTAAAAGGGGCGGGGCCTGTCCACACCATCAAATGTTACAAACATACCTGTTGTTTCCAATAATGTTCACATGTCAACATGTACATAATGCAACCAATGTTCACACACGCATACTTGTGCTTTCAGACTAACTAGTATAAAATATATCATTCACTCACACGAACTATTAGTGCAAAGGTGAGCTAACACCTGTGCTCAGGTGAGTGTTCCTCTAAAATGGATGATGGAATGTGAAAAGAAGGAGGGAGAGTGTCCAGAGTGTCCCCACACCAAGACCCCCGCCGCAGCAGCAGCCAGAACCCCCCCAACACCCGCTTGGTATAGCAGATAAGAGAACAACCATGACGTCTGCCACCAGGAGCATTTCTGTTTCCTTTGAGGTCACGTAAATCTACTCTGTCCTTCCAGGATCTACACTCCTGCTGGGACAGAGTCTTCATCAAAGGGTCGGTCTGTTAGCTGAAGGCCCGTCTGGTTGAACTCGTCTGGTTTTTCTTCAATGAGACAGCTGGCTGGGTTCCTCTGGATTCCTTCTTCCTGTTGGAATGCTGTCTTAGATGAGAGGAGATCAGGAGTACGATCGGTCCGGAGAATTGATCCGGAATCTGCTCGTCCACCTTACGGGTGGAAAGCAAAAAAGTCTCGGAATAAGTCTATTTATCCAAAGTTCCTTCTGCTCCTCAGATGTGTCTGTGTACTATTCATGAACGCGCCTGAGAGCCTCAGCCGTCTCCAGCTGGTTTTGGGTGAATGTGGTGCCGTCGTGTGATGGTCAGTGTTGCAAAAACAGAGTACAGCTCCCTAAAAAGCTTCAGCTAAGGCTGTGCACTCCTTTTTTCCACATAGTGTGGAGTTATTCCCCGGCCGAATGAAGTGTAGGCGTGGGTCTCAGACCTCCTTCCAGTGGTCAAGTGACCATGCCCCCTCCCCAACATGTAACTTCTCTGGTAGGGCTAAGATGTGTGCAGACCAACGTGGGAAAGAGCTGACATGTAATGAGATCAAAATAACACTAGTAAATAAAAGAAGGGAGTAAAAATGTCAAAGCAAAGATGAACATAACTCCATGTGCGCTGGTCATGTGACCGTGGCCTGTGTTTGTCTGGTGAGGCGGAGTCAGGACGCCGCTGATGTTCGGCTACTCCACAGAGGCGGGTTTTCTTTCACTGAATCCATGCCACACAGAGCCTCATCCATGCAGCACTGACGGCCCTGATGCATCGGACGCCACAACCAGGACTTACGACACACAATGAACGCAAGCTAGGTGGTCAAGATGCTAGACATGGTAGATTCATCGGACCCCTCCAGCTCCTCGAGACTCCCCGTCTGAGGAGGCTCTTTGATGAAACCGATCTCATTAAAGTGTTCATGACAACATCCGTGTGTGTAGAGGACACAGATGCAGGAGCTCCTGGACGGTTGCAGTCGGACGTTCTCCTCGTCCTCCAGCGTTTTACTGCTCTTGTTCTAACGCCGAGCGTGTGTTTGACTTTCCATGTTTTTCTCTTTCCGTTGTCCCTCAGGTCCTCTACGGGAAGTTGAACGTCCGATGTTTCGACAAGCTTGAGGGCGGCTCCACCAAGAGCGGCGCGTCTCCTCCCTTCGACCCTCCCCTGGAGCCGCGGCAGAGGGCCTCCGTGTGGCGCTCGGCGCTCCGCTCAGTCGCCCAGTACTCCGAGGAGAGCGGGCCGTGTCTCCTCACGCCGCTTCGGGACAACCTCCACCAGATCGACGCCGTCGACGGGCCCGTTGCTTTTCTGGATATCCTGGCCCCACCCTACAATCCAGACGATGGGAGGGACTGTCACTATTACAAACTGCTGCAGACGGCGGCGGACGACGGGACTGTGGCGAAGGGAGGCCAGAAGGAGAAGGACGAGGAGGTGTGGCTGCTAGAAATCCCTCAGCCAGAGGACTTCTGGTGTGGCGGGGAGCCGTACCCCGGCCCAGCCGTCGTGATCTGAGGCACAGCTCGCCTTCCCTGTTGGGCGGGGTCCTCCGATGTCTGTCCATTCACGTGGGGAGATGCAGCTTTGCACCCCCCCGCAGGGAAGCAGAGATCACCTGGAAGCCAAACGGACGGAAAGCCTCGTCTGAAGGCTCTACTTCAGGGTTGCGCCCCCCTCCCAGACTGCATCAGACACACGTTGCTGCCTTCTACACAATGAATGTTATCAGCCTGATGGTGTGGGACCTTCAGCTCCTCTGCTGTGCTTCGTCGTGGCTGCAGAGGCCCTCCTCATCGTCACGTGTCTTAATGCCAAAGCCTGGAGCTGAACTCCAGCTGCCTTAATGTTTGAAAGAGATTTTTTTAGCATTATTGGTGTTGACACTACGTTATACTTATATATGCACACATACTTTATCCCTTTGTCTTAACCTGCACCACAGTATTATCTAATCGTGTTGATCATATCTCTGATTCAGACCGGCCGTTTGCCACATTCCCATCCGGAAAAAGCCGGGTCGCTGTCTTCTAGCAGAGTTTGGCCACGATGGCAGCTTCACAACAGGAAGTACTGGCGGGTTTTCTGTCCAGTCGATCCCGTCCGAGCCTCGTTTCTGTGACCTCCTGAACGGACGGCGGCCTCCAGTAACTGGAACTCATGGAACTGACTTTAGATTTTCAGAGAAAACTCTGCTCCTGTTGAAGCCTCGTCCCAAACCCCTTCTTCATCACTGTACGGCCCGGTCATGTCACTGTATGTCAGCTGAGAGTCTTCACATGTTACACGAGGTTCTGTGTCAGAAGTATATGTTTATATGTGGAACAATAAAACAGAAGCTTCGTCTTTATCTCTCACATTCAGATTCTCAGCTCTGATAACGTCTCGGTTTCCCGTCTAAAGCCTCCTGTGGTGAAAGAAATAAAAGAATCTTACAAAAAAATTTCTGAGGAGGAAGTTTCCTGGAAATCTTCGTATCTCTGAGCATCAGCATCATCCTCGATAAAGCTGGTTTCTCTTCCAAATTTACAAGGTCGACGTTCACTTCAACAGGATTTCATTCATTTCTCAGATTTACTCTTTAAAATCACTTTGGAAGAAAGATTTTCCAATAACTGATCTAAACTGAACAAAAATGTAAGAAAATTATGTTTTTACAATAAAACCAACCAAACTAAATTATGAATAAAGGCTCAAATGGCTTCTATATATGTAGCATTTTTTAAACTTAAGATAGATTCAATACAATGAATTGATTAAATCCCTATTTTGTTATTGCAAGATTGCCGCGGATCCAGCAGGAGAAACTGCTGCAGCGCCTCCTGAATCGGTGGCAGCCGGCCTCCACCGTGAGGACCTTCAGCTCCGTCCCTGCAGCTCACATCTCGCCAGGTCGCCAAGTCATACCCGCAGCGTCACCACCTTTGTTGTGAGGGCTGTTCCTCTTCCTGCTGCTTTCTAAGGGGGGGTGTGGACGTCCCTCGTCCTGCCTGCGTTGGAGGGGATCCTGGTCCGGCCTCCCACATGCCCGTGGTTCTCAGGCCCTCGTACAACACCTCCTCACTCACAGGCATGGCTGTGTGATACAGAAGCTCAGGCTGCAGCTTCAGAACGCCATGGCTTTATTCTAGAAGACTCCAGCTCCTCCCTCCAGGCCAGATCTTTCACCTAAAGGGGACATTTGTTTAAAAAAAAACAGAAACACGTCAAAAGAAAACTCTCTCCTAAAATGGATCAAAATCCTCACTAACACTCCAGAAGTTCACGACTGTAAACTGTTTAGAAAAGCAGAGCAGGAGCTGCATCACGGTAACCACGGTAACCAGACAAATTATAAATGAAATAAAATTACAGCAGTGTAAAAAATGTTGAAAAACGGGCTCATGTGATCGGAAAGTCTTTTAGCTTTGATCCATTCCTTTTCTTTGTTCCTGTGCAGGTGGGTGCTGGGGCCCCTCCCAGCTGCTTTGGGGCTGGGGGGGGGATAGGACACTTGTGCCTGGGGAAAGTGTGGGGGGCCCACTCAAGGGGGGGACCCAGCTAGGGCTCAAGCTAGAGCCTGCTTGAGGTGATAGTGCTGACCACTACACCACTGCTGAAGCTTGTGATGGAGTCCTGTAGAGAGGGGGTTAACACCCCCCCACCCCATCCACAGAGTGCAGCTGAGTCACCTGCAACACATTTTATGAGAAAAAAATAGATTTTTTTCATTTATTTTTTTGTAAGAATTAAAACGAGTGTTGAAAATGTCCTTTCAGGTTCAGCAGGTCGGTAACTTCAGAAGATCCAAACTCCCACCGATGTTCTGGCTCTGGGAGAGGAAGGGATCTAAAGGACAGAAGAGCGAATGAAGAGGGATGAGTGCAAGCTGAGAGGAGGTAAGGGATAAAAAATGAGGCTTATGAAGGAAAATAAATGAATGGGGATGGGGGGGCGTGTTGAGAGAAGATGAATGGCTCTGGAAAACGGCGCCGAAGTCCAGAGGAGAAGACAAACAGCGCTGAATGAGGGAAGGAGATGCCAGGAGGCTTGCTGGGTGATTAGAAAGAGACATGGCTGCTCCTGAAGCCCACATCCATCATCTCTCTGCTCAGCTAATTAGAAATGTTGATGTTTGAGAAGATCGGACAGACTGAAGCAAACGCCTGATCGCATGAGACCAAAAGAGCTGCAAACAACGGCGAGAAGACAGGAAAAGAGCCAGGAAACAGAATCATGCTCCCATCTTTCATTTCTGTTCTACCAGTTCATAGTTTTTGACAAATGTATAAAGAACTTTTATGTAATGAACAAAAATGCATTTGGCAAAACTTTTAAAATAAAAATAATATCCAAGCTACAGTCATAATATATTTTCAAGAGTCCAGATCATTTCAGTCAAGCAAAGATGGACAGCTTTATGATTGCCAAAGTTTCAAAAAAACAAAAGAAGAATAGGAGATGTGACCTGATGTGACCTCATCGGGTAAGGTGGTGCAGTGGTTAGCGCCCTCGCCTCCTGCTTCCAATCCCATTTCTGTTTGAGTTTGCACGTTCTCCTCGTGCCTCCAGCGTCCTCCCACACGCCAAAAACCTGCTTCATGGGCCAGTGTGTGTCTCTGAAGTGTGTGGTCCTGCAACAGACTCACAATCCTGAAGACTCAAGAAATCAGGTGATTGATCTCTGATGATGTCACTTCACTTGCCCCAAAAAGTCAGGATTTTTCTAATGAATAATAATCTGCACATATTTTAGATAACTGATCTGCATGTTGATATCCAAAATATTACGTACTTCATGTTCGTCATGTGATTTATTGATACTTAAATATTCTTTATGACCTGAAACTATGTTGGTAAGGCCTAGATATCTGATAACGGTTAGGAACTGGATGATGATAAATCATGTAATGAAACAGAACAGGGCTAGGATTATAAAAGTTAGCTTGTTTCCACTTCCTTTCAAGCAACATTTAATTTAATGTCTAACTATTCTAAGTTTGATACGTCTCTGTATGAATGTGTAACTGCTGATTGTGTTTTTTGTGCATTATTCTTGCTTTGATTGCTTGAAATAAACCATTTCAAAATGAAAAAAGAAACAGGCAGTTTGGTTGGCAGAGCAGAGGGGTGGTGAAGGTGTGTTGCTGCACTGAGAAAGCTGCATGCGTTGGTGAATCTCCACGATCATGGCAACCTTGCTCCATCAGGAGTCCAAAGTCCACTGCTGAGCACCAAGAGGCGGCTGCTCCTCCACGGTCCATGATCCAGCTGTTCGTTTGGTGGGATTCTTCTGGTTTCATCCGTCCGTCCATCAGAAGAGCTGAGGTGTTGGTCAGCAGCAGGGACGATCAGCCTTCTTTTTTCTTGGCACAGTTCACATATTCTACAAGTTTACTCTGAAATGTTCAATTTCTCACATATGTGACACCATTTGAATGGAGGAAATCAGGTTGGAGGAAAAAAAAATTAAGCTTTTCTGGTTTTAAGGGTTGTGTGCACGAAAAAAAAGCATGAATTAATAAATGTGACCGATCAAAATTTGCTGGTTTTTCAGCCTCTCAGTGATCAGTGGCTGATGGGAGATCAGGAACCTTCAGAGCAATTCCACTGATTTAAATTCCACGAATAATCCTGTCTCTTTGTTTTCCTTCAGACGTCTAAAAATAAAATACATGGAAATCATGAAGAATTTGCTTTCATAAAGTTGTCCTCTTTTTCTGAATGCTTCTTCCCCCCTTTTCCTTGCATCAAATTCTGTGATGACCTTCCAGTTCTGAAGTCTATCTTTTGTATTTAAACTGTGGTGGACACAAATATCAGCAGGACTATCCTCCTGAACGTCCGCTGAGGTGGAACGGGTCAGAACGTCTCAAACTAGCCTGGAAACCTCCACGAAGCACAGCGAGGAGGGACAACGTGGGAGACGAGGACACAGATGCTCTTTGTGAAGTTCAGTCACAGCAGCTCGCCTCTTCCTCTGCCCCCCAATGAAGAATCCAGAAAGGAGAGGCAGGACAACAGCAGAGCACAGAAAACCATGTTAGCATCAGGGCCAAACTCAAATATTAGGATCACTGCACTGTTTCATTTCTCTTCCAGTTACTTCACAAATTCTTTTGGTGACGCTTCCTGCATTAAAAACAGTTTAAATTGGGGTTATATGTGATTTTTACTCTTTTTTGCCTTTGGTTTACATTTTTTACATGGTTTTAGGTGGTTTAACATGAGTTAAACATGAGAGTACAGAGCTGCGGCGCTTCTCTCAACTCATTGAAAAGAAAAAAAGCAGCAGGAGTTTGGCTGAATCCTCCCCAAAAATTGAAAACTTGAAACACAGAAATGTAAACGTTTTGAAATATTAGAGATTAATAAAGTCTATTCTTTTTTTTTTATAAACACCAGCATAAAAATGTAATTTAGAATTTAGTTTTGTTTCCTTCAAAAGAAAAAATCAGAAGGTTGGTTGATCTGGAGTTTACAGCATCAGTTCTGCTACATTTATGTCTCTCAGCATTTAAACGTCTGTTATGAAGAAAATGCCACTTTAAGGCGTCAGAGTCACTCTATGAGGTGTAATTCTGCCTGTGATCAGCCGCAGCAGGCCTGACGAAAATGATGTAAATCTTTCTGTTTGAAATGTGAATGTATTTATATTTAAAATGAAACGTTCTGAGAACTTTTCACAGATACTGTTCTTGACTGCATCTTCTGGTTGTTGTTGATCAAACCCATTAAATGATTATCAGAACTCTTTTGGAGCAACCAGAACTTCCAAATGATTCATTTTTAGAGAAATCTCCCACCCTAGGCAAAATTTGAATGAGATACCAACATTTTTTCTTCATCTTTTTATTCTTGATCACTTTTTTGGGGGGTAATTTTTCACTCATTTCCTGTCTTATTATTATTATCATTGTTTTATCTATTTATTTATTTTTGTAATTGTCAAGACATTAAAAAGTACGCAATCCCCTCCTGCTTCATCCTTCAGGTGAGTTGCTGTTTGCGCCGCAAAAGGAAACAAAGACTAGCGGGAAAGAATAAAGCGCTGCATATAAAACAAAACTATTACATATAAAAAGATTAAGTAAATTAAAAACTTTCATTGATAAAAAAAATTAAGTGAAATCTCTAAAAGAAAAACACGTCTTCCTTCACATCTGGACTGTGGCGGCGCGCAGCAAACTGCGCAAAACTGTTTTTAAACTCGAGGACATTATGTCAAAAAATCTCAATTTTATTTAAGGATAAAAGTTTATTGAAGCGAAACAGAAGTTGTGACTTTCGTTGGAAAAGAAAGGCCGCGCGTCGCGTGATGAATGCTTGAAGGCGCATCAGGAACAGCTGGTTTACGGCGGAGGAAGAGCAACAACTGAGTTTGCTTCTTCACACGAACGCATTACATACATGGAGGGGGACAAGTGGCGAAAACATTCCTCTGCAAAATGACGTATGTGCCAAAAAATACGTGAACATAGTTATGAAGCGTAAAACAATAAATGATGACTGTTCAGCAGAGCCTTTATTGAAAAATGCGTGTAATCTGTGTCACGTATCTGTCAAAAAGAGAAGAAATAAAGGAGATGTTCGGGCCTAACGCTGACATATGGAACCCTCCCTGAGAGCGTTCAGCGCTGCGCGCAAACGCAGATTTGCATGCGCTTCTGGATCACCCATACAAATAGTGAGTGGGCAAAAGGTGTGAGTCACAGGTGCCACGGGTGACGCAATAAGGGATTTTACCCACCAGTGTTTCCAAACCTAAATAAGTGCAGTGAGGTCACTGATTTTGTTCCTGTTCGAGGCTCCAACTGGCTTCACAAATCAAGAGATGAGGCCGCGAGGGTTGTCACCATGTTTAATAAATCTTAAAGGACACATCACAGCACGCATGTCAAGTCGGTAAAAGTTCCACATATGTACACCCTTGTTCAGTAAAATCACAGTCAATTAAAGGACGAACCGAGGCTGTAGAAAAATAGAAAGCTCTCCAACTGTTGGGTATTTACATTGCATTAGGAGCGTCAGAGTGAACAAACACAAACATTCAGCAAGGCACTGGAGCGCGCACGCGGCCGAGCACAAACACGTTCAAATAAACCCACCGTCAGTCTAATAACTTAAACATGTTTCCTCAAAAGTTATTGCAGTATTTTATATGTACACGCGCATGATAGCATTCAGTGTGAGTGTTGGAGACATTTTTTAAATCCCCTTTTATAACGCAAAAGTCCATTTAGGTTTTCATGAACAAATGGCTATATGTATAAATGACTCTGATGTTCAGTAGACTGTGCAGGCAAAGTGCATTCTTCTTCAGTCTTTGTGGGAGTTTTGCGGCATCTCCATGCGTAAAAGCGCAAAACGCACCAAGGTTGTTCATTTCCATCCAGCCTGTAAACCAGCACTGAACAGTCTGGGCGATTATCTCATTGGTCCCGTCCCTTTCAGGGTTAGTGTGCTGCCAGGTTTCTGTGGAAACCTAGGAACAGAGCCCGTTGGTGGCGCTGATGACGCCCGAAGAACGCTCCAGCGCGGAGCTGCTGCTGGAGGAGGAGGAGGAGGAGGACACGGCGGAGGACTTCCTCTCCTTCTGCCTCAGGTGGATTTTAGTGTGTCTCTTTCTCTCGTCGCTCCGAGCGAACTTGCGGCCGCAGAAGTCGCAGGCGAACGGCTTCTCCCCCGTGTGCGTGCGGATGTGCGTGGTGAGGTGGTCGCTCCGGCTGAAGTTGCGCATGCAGATCCGGCACTGGAAGGGCTTGTGCCCCGTGTGGATGCGGATGTGTCTAGTCAGTTCGTCGGAGCGGGAGAAGCGCCGGTCACAGCCTTCCGCCGGACAGGGGTACGGCCGCTCGTGGATGGGGGTCTTGCTGGGTCGGTTCGGATATTTCCTGGGTCGCAGTATGGGCCTTAAGGGCAGGTTCTGTGGACTGTAGGCAGAAGGAAGCCTCTGCTGCCCTGCGTCTGAGCCGCCCGCTCCCGGACCTCCAAGCGTAAAGTTCCTAATAGTGTTGAGCGGAGTCAGAGGAGGGGGGACTCGAAAAGTATCGAGAGGACACGGGACGAAAGGTTTCCGGTCCTGGATGCCCGCTGTGTGCATGTCCCGCTGACACGTCGGCTGGAAGAAGCCCGTGTAGTCGGGGATGATGGGGAACAGCCCCTGGGCGTCTAGGCTGCTGGGCTGCTTGGGTGACGGGTAGGGGGTCGATGGGTAGGAGCTGATGGGGCAGGTGGAGGTGGACAAAAACGCCGAGGGGTCCTGGTGGTACACCTCCGGGCAGCTGGAGGAAGGGTAAGGAGGCGGAGGGGAGTACGGATGGTGGGGGTGATCTATTTCTGCCTGACTCTGAGCCGCCATGGTGCAACTCAAATTTCCGCTGGAGAAGTGATGCGGAGATCCTGATGAAGCCGGAGAGGAGGATGTGGAAGATGAGGGGGGAGGAGGAGGGGGAGGTGGCGGCTGGGTCATGTTGAAGATGCCCGAAACGATGTTTATCACCCCGTCGGGACTCCAGTTAGCTGGATAAGGGGAGTCGATGGAGAACTTTCCCATGTAGGTGAAGGTCTGGTTCCGGTGGGAGGGGGGCTGCGAGAAGCCGGTGGAGTATGAGGAGAGGTCCATGGAGCGTTTCTCCGCGCACATGTCCATCAGGCTGTCTGCGGACAAAAACAACACGAACCATGAAGAACCTGCTCGTGTCGGGCGGGAGGAAGCACATCTGTCTGTCTACAGGAGTCTGCTGGGGGCTTCTTACCTGCTGCAACATTGAGTTGGTCGTAGTGGCCCCCCAGGTCTGCGTTGGGGAAGATGGCCACAGAGGTCGGCAGGCCGGTGCCGATGTCATCCACCGAGTACACGCTTTCTCCTGTCGGATGCACGAACCCCCCGAGATTCACTGGATTCACTTTCTCCAGAGTTTTAGCTGTCATGATCGTGCACGGAGCCAAACGCGTGCCCGCGCTCCACTCTGTCTCGGGTCTTTGGCGTCTGTTCTTGAAAGCGCGCGGACACTGAGGATGTGCGTCCAGGTCAGGCTAGAGCTGCATGTCCCTGCGGCTCACTGCGGCTCTGAAAGGATGCGCGCCGTGCGTCTGCGGCACTTCATGCGCTCTGCGCGTAAAGTTTACTCACTTAAAGTAACGGGAGCGGGGGCCCTGACTCTGGTATGTATATATGGGAAACCTTTTGAACGCTGCCGTGACGTCACTATCCAAATATGGAGTGGGTGGGCCTATGAGAACAAAGAAAGACAGGAGGCGCTGCTGACGCTGATTGGCCAGGAGGCTCCGTGACAAGGGAATCTCTTGTCCGCGGTAAACCCGCTGCTGCGGCGCTGTTACGACCGACCTGTTCCGCTCACAGCCGTTCTGCAGCAGTTTACCACAAAACGTCCCAAATACGCGCGAAAAGACACTCCGGTCACTTCAAAAGATGCTTTCCTTCCTTTTTCTTCTCGGTTTTTGTCGCTCATCGCGTCTCAGCTGCGCTGAAACATCAAAAGAGGAATTCCGGTCGAGCGTCTTAACCCATAAAAGGCTGAATCCGGCACAAGTGAAAGTCCTCCGATGCTCCATATTTGGTTTGAGTTCCGGAATTTGATCATCGGAAAGTGACGAGTTTTGCCGAGAGCTCAGAGAGAAAAAAGCCTAACCACAGTCAAATGATCCGGACCGGGGAGTGGAACCTGCTCCTCTGCGCGCCGCACGCAGCCGCGCGGCCGTGGAAACTTCTGACGCGCGGATTTGACTACGCTCTTGGAAAGACTGCTTTTAGTTCAGCGAGCGCTCAACTGTAGTCATTTAGAGCTTAGGAAAAGGAAACCAGCATTTTCAGAGCCTAGGTGTTAAAACAACGACCTTAAATAAAGCTGGCCCACACAAACATGGCGCTTTATCTGTCTGGGTTGAAGACCAATCACCCGATTGTCACATCTAACGTTTGTTTTTTGGTCTTCCACCACAGCAAGCATCGCCATTATTTAATGTGACTGTCGGGCGGCACCCACAGACGGACCTCCGTCAAACACAGGTACCGGTTCTGGAGATGACGTCACACCTGTTTAGAATGCCAAGGCTACTCATCCTGTGTGATCCTTCTCCTGTGTGGCCATCACAGTTTCAGAAAACAACAGTTTCAAAATGACTAAAATATTGCAATCTTGATCTGACATTTTGTAAAATATCCAATTAAAAAAGATGCAAAGGCTGTGAAGTTCTGGCCTTTTTCTGCTGATTGTCACATTAGCTGCTGCTACAACAAAATAACTCGGTGCAATGCGAACAATTCACAAGCATAAACTGGAGGGCAGGGGTCGGCGTCTGACATCCAAAAGTCAAGAACAGTTTCTGCAATTTTCTTTTTTACCCACAGAAATGTTTAGAAAGTTCACAGAAATTGACAAAGCAGGGTCTGTTAGAAATGTTCCTGTTTGTTCACATTTTACCATTAGAACTTTTTGGATCTCCATCGGTCAGAGATGCGTTTCTAGAGTCCATTCTTTTGTCTTTAACTGGGAGGAACCGGTGTGAAGGAATTCTGAAGCAACGTTTGGGATTGAAACCCGCAACACATGAATTTCAGGAAGTCAATGTTAGGAAGGATGGACATCAGTGATGCGGCAGGAGCTTCTGATGGTTTTTTCCAAAAGGAATCAAATAAAAGAAGTCGGGATTAGAGGATAACTATCAAAAATGTCAGCAATGGTTTCTAATTTTGTTTGAGATTTACTTTTTTTTATTGATTCCCTCATTTAGCAGCTGATGCTGCTGATTTGCAACAGTAAGTTCTGAATTAGGCTGACAAAGATCAGCTGGATTTGATATTTAAAAGGAAATGATCTTTTTGTTCTGCAGTTTTATTTCCTTCCAGCCTGTTGATGACGGCTGTCTGCACCTAACTGATATCAAAAGCCTCAAGAAGTCTGCAGATCCTCTGGGAGTTTAGTGCTCAGTGAGATGTTCGGCCCCCTTGAAGTGTAAAGTCCCTCTGTGGGTGGAGAAAGCTGATAGACAGACAGCAGAAAATATTGGGCACCTTGGGTGGAATCAACTTTCCGTTTTGTCTTTTTGTGTGTTTGTGTGTTTTGTTCAGCAAACCACAGCATCCCCACATCTTCCTGTGAGCTAAATATAAGCTTCTTGGTGACCCGAAGTAACCAAGCTTCTGAAAAGTCAAATGGTCATGTCACTAACAAAAACAAGTGGATTCAGCGTCTTCTTTCACAGCTGCTGAATTTAGGCCATCTTCTTTTCGGGCACGGCCTCTCCTGATAAACAGGTTTGAGTGTTTTACATGCCAGATCGATCTATCAGTGAGAAATGATAGGGCTCTTCCTACTCATGCCTGAGTCTTTGTTTTATGGACAAACAGCTGTTGTTGTTTGGGTTCACTAAATCTCTCTGAGTGACACTCTGCACAGAGTCCTCACTTTTATTTGAGAAACAGTGTGTGATGGGGCTTTGTGCACCGATGTCTTTGTCCTGACATCAAAGCAGCTGGAAGGTTAATAAATGATCTGTTTTATTGTATCAATGACAGTTTTTATCACTCATACGCGCAAAACTTAATCAAAATTCTATAATTCAATTTTATTTTTCAATTCAATTATATGTCTATAGCCCAATATCCCAACAACAGTCGTCTCAACAGGCTTCGTACCGGCAACTGTACAGTAAACATGAGATCATGAAGAACATTAAGACATAGAGTTCAATAGGTAAATTCTAAAAGAAACACACTAAACTAAACTGGGCATCCCCGCCCTAAGACCCTCCTTCTCAGTAATGAAACACTCCTAAAAAAACGATTCCGGGAAAAAAAGCAGAAACCTCAGGGGTGTCCACAAGAGGGAGGGATCCTCCCCCAGGACGGACAGGCCATAAACCAGAACTCTTATCTAACTCTACAACTACATGCTTAAATAGTCCAGCGGATGAGCTTCATCCAGATAAGTGGGGGACGGCTGGGGGTAGGGTCCACAGCCAAGGACAGGAGCAGGGAATCTGGAATCATGGAGGAACAGTACATGAACCGGTCTGCACCAAACAGACGCATGGAGAACTAAATGGTAGATAAATGATCAAGAATCGCGGAAAGTAAGAGAGTAAAAGTAGACGACAATGTCGAAAAAACGCAATTTCACAATGACACGGTTTCTATTAAACCCTAATAATGCGAATACACACAAACCAAATGATGCAATAAATCATTTAAAAACACGGCAACGGATGTGAATCATACTTTGATTGACAGCAGATACATTCACATTTCTGCCACGGCACTAGCGCTCATTATCATCTATCAAAGTAGACATCGGCGTCTTCTCCAGGCCGTGGAGCGGCGAGCTCCTTACATGTGGGTGGGGCTCCGGATGAAGCCATTTTGGAGCTCCAGAGGTGCAGTGGATCAAACAATTCCACATGACACGATCAACTTTGGATGAGCTGTGTGACGCTGTGGGACCTCTGGTGGCGCCGGCTGTGCAGCGCCCAAAACCGCCAGTTTCTACCAAGAAGCGCATCGCCATCCGGTTGTTGTCCACGTGACTCATTTAATTTGAAAAAAGTGTTTCCATTGCAGTTTCGGTAAATATGTCAATTTTGATAGGCCTAAAAAAAAACTCCTCCAAGCGCAAAGACTTTTTTTCCATAAATGTGATTTTTTTTCTAAAGTTGCGTGTTTCTGTTACGCAAATTCAGTATCGCAAATCCAATTTGCTCAATTTCAGAGTCAATAGAAAGGCAGCTAAAAACAAGTGTATTTGCTTTCAGTTTTGTCTGTCACTTCCGCCAATGAGAGCGATTCAGACGGACAGTAATGAACGTCAGACTTCCTGGAAGATGAATTGTTCTGGACTCTGACCTTCTCCCATGTGCAGTCATTACGCTCACATTTGTTTGGGTAAATTTTTTACGCCTTTGAAATTACAACCTAATGCCAGCGCAACTAATGAAGATTTATGAAGCTTTTCTGGCGGCAGATACACACTTGGGTTACACGATGATGGAATGGCTCTTTGATCGGAATAAGATACATGTTCCTGTGGTAACACGGCTCTCTTGTGCTGGGGAACCAGGACTTTGTTTAAGGTGGTCTTCTGGAAAGATGCACGGCAAAGGCAGGTTGGCTGCTCAGGAAAGTGTCTTGTTGGTTTCTTCTATGGGCCTGCAGAAGAAAAAGCACCCTCCCTTTGTGGCTGTAGGGGTTTCTGATCAAGAGGTGTTTACGAGAGTCCGCCCCGCTTTAGTCCTCAGCAACCACTGTTCATGACAATTTCATGAGTTTCACTAAATGATTGAGGCTCACAGAACTTGACATGATGGGGCTGAACGTTCCTCATAACAAATCACACAGACAGAAAAAGGTTTTGGCTGCAAGACTGACTCTGAACTCCAAAAGCCGAACGACATAAGACAGTCTCGCTTCATTTCCACCTTAAATAGTCCTGAGTGAGATAGACTGAACTCAGGTTTTAGTGCATCAGCTGGTTCGCGGAGGATATTTCCAACCTTCTTATCGTCTTCACAACAAAGCGGGGAATTTCCCTGTACTGTCCCTGAAGTGGCTGCGGTGACATGAAGAGGAGGATGCCCTGTTGCTCTTCTGACTACAATAACACAACGTGTTTTAAGCACAAGCTGAAATGCACAAATCTGTGCAGCAGCAGAAAGACAAATCCTGATTTCTATTTTTTAAAAATTTCAGTGTGTTTAAGTGAGTATGTGGTCGCTTTTATTGATCTCTGAAATGAAGTATTTCTGTCCGCATGCCAGACTTCCAGCTGCCAGATCAAGTTGACTTATCAGCTCAGGTAAAAGACGGGTTATGTTGATGATGCCATCATGGATACCTGTCTAAGAACACAAGCTAACTACCATTTATACCACTTCTATGATAGCCAATAAACGGTTGGTTTGATCCTCACCGTCATCGAGGCAGAGCCCACACTGGATACAGTTTGCTTTTGTTGGCCCACATACTTGTGTTCACGTGGGAGTCCAACAACTGTGTGTGCGTAAGCACTGTACTTGTGTGTGTGTGTGTGTGTGTGTGTGTGCGTGCGTGAAGCATGTGCAAAGAGAAACAATGAGCCTGTGGCTGTCAAAATGAGAATGCTAATATGATTTGGATTTTCGTCTAACACGTCTTCAAATGACAGATTAACAAGCAGCAGCTCCTGCCCACACATGCTCGCTGTCAGCAGCTCTCAGAGGCTCCAGGACTTTCAGTGAAGTCATGAAATGCCAAACAGCATTGTTCAGAGAGGGTTCCTTCACACTGGAGTTTCAGAAAAGCTTGGTTCCTTGGTTCTCCCATTGAGATGGGGGGGTGGGGGTAAGGTTGAGGCCAGGGGGCAGGACATTTCTACAAACACAGGGGTGACAGAAATTTCCCTTTTTCCTTTGAAATGATCTGGAAAGCACAGCAGACAGTCTTTATTTACATTACCAGTTAAGGACAGTTTTTTTCCTAGAAGATCCTTTTTAAAGTTCAATAACTTATCTTGCATCATTATTACAGCTATTCTTAAACTAGAGCTTCCGTCTGCTGAATATTATTTGAATATTGTTTCCTTCTGCAGGTATAATGATAGCGGTTCCTCACACAGTGGAGGAAATGAGCATTTGATCCTCTCGTTTGAACAGTGAGAGATAGACAGATAGATTGTCTTTAATGAATTTACATACATTTATTTGCATTTCATTGAGGGAAATAAGTATTTGAACCCTGTTGCTGGAAAACCCTTATAATCAGCAGCACAGATGTCCGAGGTTTCTTGTAGTTGATCCGGTTTCTGCGGGAATTTTGGTCCTCTCTTCTTTACCAATGACTCTAAATTGTTCAGATTTGGTGTCTGTTGCTTAGCAACTCTGAGCGTCAGCTCTCTGCAGAGGTTTTCTACAGGACTGAGATCCAGAGACTGGACTAGACCTATGCTTCTTCTTCATCCGTTCCTCGGTTGTTTGCTTTGGGTCATTATCCTGTTGAAAGACCCCTCCACCACCCATCGAAGCCTCCTGGTGGAGGGAAGAAGGTTCTCACTCAGGATTTGCCGGTCTATGGCTCCGCCCATCCTGCCATCCACACGGTGAATTAGCCCTGTGCAGAAAAACACCCCCAAACCATAATGTTTCCACCTCCGTGCTTGGGCAGCCTTTCTCTTCCTCCAAACACAGCAGGTTGAGTTGATGGCAAAGAGCTCCATGTTGTTCTGATCTGACCACAGCACCTTTACCAATCTCTCTCTAAATCATGAAGGTGTTCAAACTTCTGCACACATGTCTTAAGCAGGAGGACTTTGCGAGCTCTGTAAGATGTTGAACCGTTGTGGCATAAATTCTTCTTGGTGACTGTTTGAGATCATCAACTAACTCCTGCCGTCCTGTTTTAGGCTGACAGTGGGGATGGTGTTCTTACTACCTACTGGTGTTCATCAGTGTTTATCACAGTGAGAAGTCCTGGTTCAAATCCCAGATGGGTCCTTTCTGTGTGGAGTTTGCGTGTTTTCCCAGTGCATGTATGTGTTTTCTTCGGCTTCCTCCCACAGCCCAAAAACATGCTTCATAGGTTCATTGGTGACTCTAAATTGTCCCAAAGCCTGGACGTGATTGGGCGGTCCTGTAACAGAGTGGTGACCTGTTTAGTGTGTCCCCCTCCTTCGCCCAACAGTAGCTGGGATAGGCTCCAGCAGCACCGAATGGATTCAGCAGGTTCTGAAGGTGGATGCAGGAAACCTATGAACTCTAAATATGCCAGATTACAGCCTTAGGCTACTTTCCATCTGCAGCCCTGTGGCAGGTTGATGTTAAAAGAAAGAAAGAAAACCGTCAATGAAAACACACATGACATACATACACTTCCAGGATAATATATATTCCAGGACCATATATAAATATGGCTCAAAGATGGTCCACATGGAACATGACAGTTGGAGGCGATCAAAAAAATGGAGAACTGGTCATTAGGATCTGAAGGAGCAGAGAACATGAACTCACAGACATTTGATTGATCATAGCTCACACAAAAGCTCTCAAAGGCTTTTTAGGAAATCTCTTTTATTGAGTCAGTTTCCTCTGTTCTTCAGGGACTTACATGAAAATGTAGAATAAAAAAATCCAACGTGTTACGCACACACACTGGAGACGTGATGTTTTTGGTAAAGGAGACCTTTAAAACGGTCCCTGATTCACAGGAGTTGGTTGAATATTTGTTCATTTCAGCCTTCACCTCTGCACCCCCATCTTTGAGTTTGGTTGGTTTGAATTGGTTTTCCTGTCAACTGCAGCATGAAGCTGATAATGATGATGATGGGGATGGAGCTGCCCAGTTTGGAAAAGCAGCTGCAGTCAAACTGAAACTCAAAGAAAGTCAAAGGCAAGCTGTGACTAGGAACCATAATTATTTACTTTTGGGGTCCTGCGGGGGTCGCAGTTGCCCCCCAGGCTTCAGAGCGCACTCCCCTGGAACCTTTAAAAAAGGATATGTAATAGCTCATTATCAGTTTACTCTGGTCATCGTAGGTTTATTATCTGTTGATTTTCAGGTAAAAGAACTAAACTGAGAAGCTGAGAGGAATCCCGTTCAACTATGAACGTCTTAAATGAACAATGGAATCCTCTCTTTGAGAGCACTAAGGATGATTGCAAGGTAGTCTGGGTTCTAAGGATCAAATCGGAAAATTATCTTTTATATTTAGTGAGCAAACTTGAACAAACGTTTTCCTCAGATTGAAAAAAGCTGCCGTTCCTCTTCAAGTCTATTCTGGTCCTGAAAACCGTGATTTCCTCACAGCGGCGTGTCATCCTGTCGATAAGCTCCTGTGCGACTGTGAGTTGATTCAAAGGCTCAAATGGTTCAAGAATAAAAGCACATGTGTGAGTCCTGGACAATGAGCATCATATGATGAACCCTGTATGAAGCAGGTCATTGACAGCACTGCTCAGCACAGTGAGGCCGCTCAGTGAGACACGAGGCCGTGATTGTTTGACAATAGCCCGGCTGCCACAAAAGCTCCTAAGTTTCAGCAGAACACTGAAAGCATTTGAAAAGCCCCGGCATTAAAAAGCCTCATCTGAATGTTTCACATTTTCAGGAATGTTTCTTGTCCGCCTCCACAAACTCAGTTGAGGAAATGGTTCAGCTGTGGGGACGTCCTCAGATAATGCAGCCTGTTTTTCTTTTGTCTCGCCCACAGACTGAAAAATGTTTGCACACTGTGGCAAAAGAGGCAACAGAGCAGTGAAAGGAGACGAGGAAGAAGATGGGATGCTCAGGACAAACCAGTACAGCAAGAGGACTGAGAGTGTGTGGAAGAGATTCAGAGAGAAATGTGTCAATAAAGATGATGGAGGCGTGAGGAGCATGAGGAAGACTGGGAGAAATGAGTGGAGAGATCGGGAAAAAAGGGGGAAAAAGGGGAGTTTGGACCAAATTAGAGAGGGTATAAAGTCAGCAGTGGGTTGAAGATCTGGAGCAGAAGGAGGTAGAGAAACCCAAGACGTCCCTGATGGGACCTTTGGGGTTTGCACGCCCACATCTCTCTGTCCGCTCCATCACCGCTCTTTTATTCCAACATCAGCTCCAGAGTCAGGCGGAAAAACAAGTGCAGGGAGCTGCTCCCCCAGCCCCACCACCGTCGGATAAATCAGCTTTCTCTGCTGCAGCGGAGCCTTACATAATCCCCACTCGCAGATCAACTCAGGTTTATTTCTGTTTCCTCACAGGAGTGAGGAGAACAAACGCAGCGTCTGTGACGGGGGACAACTTCAGGACTCCAACACACCAGACTTTTGCTCTCTTTTTGTGGGTTTAAAATCCCGCCGTTTCTTTATTCTCTCCTGCTGTTTAATGAAGATGTCGGCAGCTTTTAGGGGGAAGTCGTAGGTGAGGCTTGTTTCTGTGGTGAAAGATCACAAGAACCATCAGAAGGATTTGGTTTTTTTTGCTCCTTTTTTAGTGCCTTAACCTTAACTGGGACTTGGCTAGTGCTGGGCTCCAGTTTAGCTTAAAAAAGTTCAGTTATATTGAAGTGTGATGGTTAGTTATAATGTTGGTTCAGAGGTCACCATATCAGGAAGTGTTTACCTCAAGCGGTTTCTGGTTGTTTGTTTGCTGCTGCAGATGAAAGTGCTGACAGTAAGGGGACCCACTCCACCTTCTTTGTCCTCCATGTGCTCTCAGAGCTCGTCACTGTCCACCCACACCCTCAGTTTCTGCCCGACACTGCTGAGACCCCCCCGACCCTCTTTCACACACACCCATGTGTGCAGAGTCCGGTGAAAGTGGCTGTGTGGGAGTGGGCTGCCTGTTTGGTGGCTGATTCTCTTTCTTCTCGGTGGGCCGTGGGAGGCCTCTGTTTGTCTTTGTGTTCCAACGTTGGTGGCTTTTTCCTACTCGAGACCGACCATCAAAGCCATTGAAGGAGGAGGAGTCAGAGAGGAACCAGCGCTTACTATTTTTAGAGGGGAGTTTACTACATTTTATATTTTTAGCTCTGAGTGAAATAAATCAGACCTTTTTTCAAATTCAAATTCAAATTAATTTTATTTATAAAACACCTTTCATGTCAAACAGACAGCTCAAGGTGCTTTCCATAAAAAACAAACAAGAATACAATAAAACCAATCCCCACACACGTAATAAAATAATTAAATAAGCCCCTCATAATAAAATACACAGAAACAAGCACAAGTAAAAGAGAAATGACAGAGCTTACTGTAAGAAAAGAGAACCCAGAAGGCGCCGTCCACCCTGTCCTCCTGTTGGCCGGGGAGTCAGCATCTGCAGCACAAGTAATCCGGTTCCGGGTTACGGGTAGGGCGCGTGGCGTGCCTCTCTGCGGATACAACTATCTTCAAATTACTTAAAAAGTTGATTTTCTCCAAAAAAGAGAGCTGACCATGCCCCCGAAGAAAACCCAGGAATACGAAGACCTCAAAAAGACTCTTGATGATATTCAATCTACAATGAAAAGCTTTATTGATCAGGTGTCGGCTAAGCCTAATGTAGCATAATTTTGCACGTTTTTTAACTTTTGATACTTGATGAAATTTTGCTTTGAAAGTTCCTGAAACAGTGTTGTGTCTATTTTACTGATATAGTATTATGTTTTAATCATATGAATGACTTTTATAAGTAACTTAATCTGCATATATGTCAGATGACTGATCTGCATTTGTCATGTTGATTTCTAAAATAGTTATTTTTTACATAATAATTAAGTAATTCATCTTTGTCGTGTGCTTTATCGATACCTTATGATTCTTTATTCTGTGTAATAAAACCTAGTAACCGGATATTGATAAATCATGTAATAAAATGGTTATAGTATAACGGGGTGGGATTATATAAGTTCGCTTCCTTCCACTCCCTTTCAAGCAATATTTATTAATATGTCTAATTATCCTAAGTTTGATTAGTTACTGTATGAATGTATAACTGATGATAATATTGCTTTTGTGTACTATTTCTACTTAATTGCTTGAAATAAACCATTTCTAATCAAAAATAAAAAATTTCAGTCAATTGATTGATAGGTCGACATGGTAAATAGCAAATGGCGTTTTCTTATAGAGCGCTTTTCTATCTTCCTTGAAGACCCAAACCGCTTTACAGTCACAGTCCCAATCACCCACTAATGGCAGCTCTGCTGCCAAACACTGGCGCCAACCTGTAAGCACCAGCAGCAACGTGGGGTTCGGGGTCTTGCCCAAGGACACTTCAACACATGGGCAGGCAGGGCAGGGAGCAAGCCTGGGATCTGCCAATCAGAGGCCGGCCGCTCCACCTCTGCACCACGGCCACCCCACATGGACGGACTGACTGACGGACGGACGGACGGACGGACGGACGGACTGACGGACGGACTGACGGACTGACGGACTGACGGACTGACGGACTGACGGACTGACTGACTCTCTGATTGATTGATTGATAGATCTGGACACATCTCACGGCATCCTGCATGTATTTTGTGGAATGTCGTCTTTGTTTCTTTCCGCCACAGATGTGTCAGACGGTATTGCACTCTGTTGGACCGGGAATCGAACATGCGATCAGGCGTCCATGCAGCGACAGCTGCAGAATCTCAGAGTAAATCCTGTGGCTCTCATCCATCATCCCCTTCATGTCTGGAGGATCACCTGGGAGCAGCAAATATCAGCAGGTCATAGATAATTGGTTTCCCCTCATTAAAGCGATCCCCTGTCTGAGTCATTAGACTGAGCCGGGCTCCACCATTGACATTTGACTTCTGTACCATTATCAGAAAACATTAAGGCTAATGTCTTGTAACAACAATAAAGCTTTGTGAAAGTTTCCTTTACCAGCATGAATAACGAGTCAGAGTATTACTTCTGTGTACATGTAGGAGATGGAATCAGATTCATCATGGAGATAGACATGAGCCATGTCATGGGGTGCTGTTTCCTTTTTACAGAATAAAGTGAAAATCTAGAACATGAACAGAAATCATTGAATAAAGTGTGTGTCTGTTTGTGTGTTTTGTGTCCATTGTAAAATTGTTTCAGGTTTCATGTTTTGAACAAGTGAGTCTTACTGTGGTTTTCTCTGGGCACTAAGTCTTCTTCCCACATTGCAAAAACACCTTTTATAGGTTAATTGGTCGTTCTAAAACTGTTCCTAGGAGTGTGTGTGTGAGTGATTCTTTGGCCCTGTGACAGACCAGTGACCTGTCCAGGGTGGACCCCGCCTTCACCCAACAGTAGCCAGGTTAGGCTCTGGCGACCCCGTGACCCTAAAAGAGATATGGCAGGTCAGGAAAATGAATGGATGGACTAAATGGGATTTTTGACACAATAATCTGGCAAAAATAGAATGACTTCAATTCCATTCAATTTCTACAGCCCAATAGTACAACAACAGTTGTCTCAATGGGCTCTATACCGGTAATTGTAAAGTAAACATGAAATCAGTCATAAAATACAATAGATAATGGCCAAACTAAACTAAACAGACTGAACTAAACCGGGCGTCCCTGCCCTTAGACCCTCCGTCTGGGTAAAGAAAAACTCCTAAAAGAACAGATTCTGGAAATAAAAAGAAGAATCTTCAGGGATACCAGAGACTGTTTAAGAACAGCCATGTTTTCTTGGAGAGGTTTTGCTCTGGTTTAGTTGTCTGTGTTAGCTGCATCTCTTTTGGTGTTTGGGTTTAGTCTTGCTGATCCTCCATGTTGCTGAACTCCTCTTTCTCTGCCAGCTGGCCCTCAGTGCACAGAAGAAACATCATAAAACCACGGAATAAACCACGAAAAGAACACGTAAAGCAACGTAGGTTGGCATTGTGATGTTTATCTGCAATTCATGAGTGATTCATGCATCAATTACGTAGTTTTAACGTGATATTTGCGCCGTTCACGTGATATAAAAGTTACACATGTGTGGTTCATGCGTGAAAAGTCTGTTGGACATATGTGGAACGGTCGTGGAAATACACAAATTTGTGTACGCATCTCACAAAAATCACACACAATTGCATAAGATTTACCTAATATTTGTGTATAAACTATAAAGGGAATTATTCTAAACCGACCAAAAGTTCTGACCAGCTCAAAACTGAATTCACGCAAAGACCAGTCAGCCAAAACCCTCAACAGACATCTGCGCACTTCAACGAACCCAAGAAACGTGTGAATGACGTGGATCACGCATGGGTCAAGAAAGACCTGGAAAACGCACTCAGTGCCTGTGTAAGATGGACTAACATGGACATGGATTTTATGATTACGCATCTTAACAGTGTCAGCCTCCATTTATTCTAGTCTTCATTCCATCCACAGGTGTGGAAGCAGACAGATCCACTCAAATGTCCATCACTGGATTCTGGGCGGCGTAACTTAAGCCTGAAGTGGGATGGAAACTGGAGTTTGCTCCACCCACTTCAGTGACATTCTGATGACGGGCAGGACAAAGTAAAGTTTTGGTGGCTCCACCCACCTGCCAATCATAAAATATGATCCAAATGGGTCGTGTTTTTATTTTTACACAAACGGTTTAACATGTGAGTCTCTAGTCTGAAATCTGCCTCCGTAGGAACTTTTGAGGAATTTAATAATAAAAACCATCCAACTTGGTAAAAAAACAAAGTTGGAAGGGGGGGTGAGGCTTGATTTTGACTCATCAGAACTACTAAGCTCCTGAAGCACAGCTCACCTGTGCGCAAAGGCGTCCCACGCACAGAGACTGAAAGTTCTCCTCACACCTGGTCTGACTCACTTACTGAATATCAGCCCTCTCTGTTTCATCTTCGCATTTTCAGGGGGAGGAGGAAATGCCATAGTTTCCTCCTCCCCCTGAAAAAGTGCTAAACTGGTAACTGTGTAGGTTTTGTGACGCCGTCCAGAAAAGCTCTTGTTTTTCCAGTTTTTCTGCGTCAAATCATTTGAAAGGAAATGAACGACCAACATTGATTTTGCATCACAGGACCTTCATACTGATGGTTGAGGCCCTTACCCTGCCTGCAACCAAGGACAGCTGAAGGTGATTGGTTAAATGCTCCAATAGAGCGTCTGTCTGAAGTGGCATAACAGTCATAAACACAATAAAAGAAATGGTTTGCCAGACCATGCATACTCATTAAATCATTTAAAGCCTTAAACAGATGTTTTTTAGGCGCTAGAAAAGTCTGTGACACCCAACACTCTTCAAATCAATTATTTGTTCCAGAACATTTTCTTGAGTGTCCGAGAAATACTGGCGGCTAAAGGATTTTCTATGAAAATTCTGTCTTTTTTTCTGATTTACCTTCAACCAGCTTCCTAAGTCCACATCAGGAGAAATCCTGCAGACAGTCTCCACCCTCCACCTGTGTTTGGTGACCTGTGTTACCTGTTGATGTTCCTGACTTCAGTGGTTAAAGTTAAAGCCCCATCCTTTATATCACACACTTGTTCTCCATAGCATTTGACAGCCGCCCGGCGTAGGACCATTGGTGTTTAACCCCCCCAATCAACCATAACGTGTGCTATCTTAGATGACCCCCAACTTCCATTGGCGTGTTCTCCTTACCATGACAAAGGTGGAAAGATTTCATGTAATCCATGGACACCAGTGAAGATCACAAATCATTGAAGAAAAAAGGTTCAGAGCACTGTCTAGTGGATCTAGATGACCCCACTCCCAACGTTAATGTGCCTAGGATAGCACAAGGGTTTCTACTGAGTGCCAATCAGGGAGGCACTGGGTCACATTTTCTAGAGTCTTTGGTGTGACTCGGCCTAGATTTGGACTCACAACCTTCCAGTGACAGGGCGGCCACTCTACCACAGGGCCACTGTGCTGGTTCTAAGCTCTGACAAAAAAATGTAACCTAATTTAAAGATGCTTGGAAACTTTTATTCTCTGACCATTTGTGTTGAGATATTCTTTCCCTACACAAACACATTTGTAAAAGTATTTGTCCAGTTTCCTGCAGAATGTGGCAGAACTTTTTAAAAAAAATGATTAGCTTTCATTTAATTGCTGTTTTTTCCTCCCTTTAAATACCGGCTGAATGTTAGAAATCGAATCAAATGAACAACATTCTCTCAGCTTCTGATGAATGTCTGAAAGTGATAATGAGCTTTACACCATTTAATTTGAACTTTGTGAGATTATCCACAGTGTAGCTTGTTTTCTGAGAGGAAAAACAGCAAAGACATTAAGCAAATAGCATCATTAAGTCCGTTTATCTTCACCTGTTGACTTGTTTCATTAGTGCGCTCATTGCGTCTTCCAGCACCTCCCTGGAGCTGGTCAGATGTCAGACTGGCTAACAAATGGTCTCAACTAATCGTTATTTAATTTACTACCAGCAGTCACAAAATGACACGACGGTCAAATAGAGTCCAGGAAACCATCCTCGGTCAGTCTGTTGCCTGTGTACATTCTAGACATGGGAAGTTAATCTATTTGTCAATATGTGCTTTAATCGTATTAATGATAATCTCTGGGTTCCTGTGAGGTCAGACCATTAACATCCATGGAAGGTGTAACTGGTGTGAGTAGAAACAAATGGCAGCTGTATGTCTAAACTTGTCCTCTTGTTTTTTAATGCCCTTTGCCAGCAACACAGGTTTGATCCAGACCCACAGCATCATGGGAGTCGGCGAGTGCCCCACTCACAGTGTGCAGGTGATTTCACCTTAAAATGTGACTGTTTTTAGAAAGAAATCAACACCTTAAGAATTTAAAGTGAATGTGCTGCTACATCCTCCTTTTTCATAAACTAGAACAGTTTTAATAGAAATCCGCTGAACTGATATCCATTCCTTCAGTTTAAAGTCTGGGACAATTCTGAGCTGATATGAGTGTTTGCATATTCATTTCTCATGGAGCTGCTTCTGATAAATGAGAGGGCGATGTGGGAGGAGAAACAGCTGGTTGGTATTTAAAGACAGTGTAATACAGCCACAACAGTCATTTTGTGCATTTATCCATGCATGACAATTTGGTCATCGTGATTCTGTCATGATATCTACGCACTTCATAAGTGTTTCTTGCGTTGGTCTAACCCAGTGCTTCCCGCGGCACACCAGCATCCAAAATTTTCAAAAAAAGGAAAAACTCATAGTCTGTATTGATCTACAGCCCCTCTGCAATCTCACATGCATTTTTGTGATAATTGTGTGAAGCTGAAGCTGCAGCTAATTTCTAAGATGTAATAAAAGTTAAAGTTAAAAGACTCAAGCTGTCAAATGTGTAATTGTTTTGTTGTGGTTTCAAGATGTTTAACAGGGAATACTCACTGTAGCGCTGAGACGCTGTCACTTTAACCCAATGTATCATGGGAGATGTAGTGCAAAATGCTGCCAAACGCAGACAGACTGGCGTCTCTGAGTTTCATTGTTTTGTTCACTTGTTCCTCGGTCTGACACTGGATTCTGTGGAAAGTTACACCGCTAAAATGACTTATTCAGTATTCTGTTGGAACTGAGAGACTTTATGAGCAGAATCAGAACAAGGAAGTGAAGACTTTAACCACTTCTGATTGGTCAGACTGATGACGATGGGATTAAGCCCCCAAGAATGATTTGTGATGTCCATGGATTACATGAAATCTTTCCACCTTTATCCACCTTTGTCATGGTGGGAGAACACCTCAATGTAAGGGTGGGGTCATCTAAGATAGCAATCGGATTAATGAGGGCAATTTCCCACGGCACACCTGACCATCTCCCTCTGCACACTACCGCACTGGTTGAAAAACACTGATTAACCCTAGGTTTTAGGCTGACAGATCTTTAAGTAATTTTGGTTTTGAGTTGTTCAAAATATTTGGTGGGTTGAGAATTAGGCGGTGCATACACAAATTTGTGTCTTTCTACGACCATTCCATGTACCATATGTCTAACAGACTTTTCACGAATGAACCACCGATGTATAACTTTAATTCTCAAATGCACACTCAAAGATTTACAGTATGTTAGAGCGTGTTATTTAGGTGTGTAGGTGTCGTTGGCGTTAAAAGGTTAAACTCCACTCCGATCATCTTTTCATCTATTTTCAAAGCGTTCCCAATGGTCTTTTAATTATGAATATGGCGTTTTTAGACAAAATCCCAAAATGTATTGTTTTACCTCTGAGTTGTAGGCAGGACCGTTGGCACTGGAGTAAGGCTGCGCTAATATCACGTCATCCCTTTGTCTACACTCCCGCTAGCTTACGGCCCCTCACAACCCCAACCTAACATTACCTGTGGAACAAAAATGATGAAGAATATCGTAGCTATCCATTCGTCCATTTAGATCGAATTTCAGCTCAGACCAGGAAGCAAGCGTTCATGGATCTAGTGGTCTGCCGGTGGATGATCAGAATGGAGCAGAGCTTGTGGCCCACTGACTTTAGTTTAAACGTAACAACTACAGGCTTTTTCAAAATGCATTTTTCAGTCTGCTCCTTAGTCACGATGATTTGAGAAAAGGAACATTCAGACACACAATTTTAATCTCAATTTCTTTATAAATGTCCTCAATTGTGGACAAGATCATGTAAAAACACCAAAAACACAATTTTCATTGAGGTGTCTTTGTTGCAAGTTAGAAAAGTTTACACCATTTACACACATAAACACACAAGCACACACACATGCATACACACACACATGCATATACACACATGCATATACAAACATTCATATACACACACACACATACTCGTACACACATATATGTATAAACCCACACACATGCATATACACACATGCATATACACACATGCATAGACACACATGCATATACACACATGCATATACATACACACACACATACACGCACACACATGCATGCATATACCCACACACATGCATATACACACATGCATATACATACACACACACACATACTCGTACACACATATATGTATAAACCCACACACATGCATATACACACAGGCATATACACACATGCATAGACACACATGCATATACATACATGCATATACATACACACACATATACACGCACACACATGCATGCATATACCCACACACATGCATGCATATACTCACATACATGCATATACATACACACACACACACATGCATATACACACACACACACACACACACATGCATATACCCACACATATGCATGCATATGCCTCACATGCATATACATACACACACTGCTTTTGTACATATACACACACACACACGCATGCATATGCCACACCTGTACATATACACACACATATGCATATACACACACACATTCATATACACACACCAGAAGCTATTGTACTGTACATACTAAGGTCATGAAATTTACAAGCCGGTTAATAGGAGGAAAAAATCCAAGCATTGTTAAACATGTGGGACTTTATTGATACCAGAATCAAATATGATCATCTTCATTAACTTTAAATTTCACGCTAGACTGAGATTTGACATCAGCTGTGGGCTGTAGTTTAGAAGACAGGCTGTTCTTCTGTGTTTGTGTGTGTGTGTCTGTGTGTGTGTGTCTATGTTTGTGCAAAAGAAACGATCGTTTCTGATCAAAAGGTCACAGGTTTGGTTTCCACCCTGCCTGCCCATCTGTTGAAGTGTCCTTGGCCAAGACACTGAACCCCACATTGCTCTAGTGGTTATAGGGTGGCACCTCGCCCATCAGTGTGTCAATGTGTGTGTTTAGGACTGAGCAGCGCAGACTAAACGTTTCTTCATCTGCAACCCGTGTGCTTGTGCATCCCTGCATGCGGGCGTCACCTGCGATTTCCATTGCAAATTCTCCTTTTTACAGTTTTTAATTGACTCATTTCTTGCTGGTGGGAGGGGTTTCTGGAGCTTTTGTGATCAGTGGCTACAGGGGTTTGAGTGGCAGGTTTGTGACAGACATACTCTACAGCAAGACTCATGCAATACACTTTTTTTACCTGAAAGTCATTTTGTTGCTTTATTTGTATTTTCAACTTTTTTATAAAGAAATTTAGACAGCCCACATCAGTAGGTAGCATGGGGGTCAGAGAGCAAAATTAGGAAAAAGAGTTACAGAGCAATATCAAATAAAAACAAAGGACAGACCTCATCGTAATAAGACCCATTAGATAGTTACAGGTTTAATCACTTTTAGATTTTTGTTCCTTATTTGTTTCTGACCAAAGAAGCAAGGAGAGGATTTAACCAAGTTCTAAGAGTTACATTAATGTTCATAACTTTTGTTTAAAATAGCATAAAATACAGAGGTTTTTCTCATTACTATGTTCAATATGCCCCAAAACAATATACTTGAAAGAAAACACGAAGCCTGGTAGAGGAATATTTTTGGGGATAAGGGTTATTTCTGTTGGGTAATTTCTGTGGTTCTGGGTTGTTACTGTTTTGTCTTTTGTTGAGTAAGTCATGTCCAAAGCATGTCAGCTTGCAGCTGACTCTGATCTTGGTGGATCAGTGCTTTGGAAGACTAACAGCCTCACAGTGACTATGACTGATACATTTGTAGATATTTAAATAGGTTTACATTTTTAGATTTTTTCAGATTTTACATCCAACTGAAAACAAACATACTGTTGTTATTAAACATTTAGGTTTTGTAGAAATCCAGGCTTCCAGAAATGTATATAAAGACTATTTTGTTGGGAAAAGAAAACAGAACCACAAAACGTTATGCAGTGATGCACAATTCAAGTTTGTAAATTGAAAAGTCTCATTTCGTTTTTGCACCAAAAGAGATTTATTTTTGCGGCTTCCTACTTTTAATTGATTTATCAAAGTATTGCTTAAAAGATTTGGCACAACTATAACTCCATTTGTGGTGATTGATTGAAAACAGGATCGAAGTAAATTGAAAGTAAAAAAAAAAAGTTAAAATTGAAAGTAAGTTGAAAATTAATTTAAGATTCAACCACAAAGGAGTTTATAAATATACGAGATGTTTTCCAAAAGTCTATAAGAAAACCCAGTTGTACTTAATCTGTCCAACACCATTTCTTCTGCCATCTGTCTCACTCTTTAAATACCTCTCCGCTTAGCAGCAGATAATTGGACTTTACCATTAAAGGAGTGAAGCATCCTGCAATAAATTAATTAAACATCATACTTTTCTTCTCAAAAAACAAATGTAAATATTTTATTACATCCAAATTTTACGTACTGGTCAAACAGAAATGTCCCAGGCAACAAAAGCTAAATAAACCAACTCCCTATACAGCCCCATCCTGACATCATCCCAGATCATCTGTCAATTAGAACAGAGACTGGATTTCACTTCCTCATCCCTCACAGGAACTAGGTAAGTGGGAAAACAGGTAAACCGTACAATGTAAGGAGAAGTCATGCTTATTTGTTTGAGTGTGTGTGTGTGTGTGTGTGTGGGTGTGTGTGTGGTGTGTGTGTGTGTGTGTGTGTGTGTGTGTGTGTGTGTGTGTGTGTGTGTGGGTGGGTGCGTCCATGCATGCATGTGTGTGTGCGTGTGGGAGGGTGTCGGGAAGATGAATGACCCCGGTGTCAAGGAGGCAGCGGTCGGATCAAAGAGGGGAAAAAATGTGTGTTTCTGTTCCAGCATTTTATTTCCATCAAAACGTAAAGAGAAAGAAGGTCAGTTAACTAAAATAAACACTTCACAAATCTAGTTTTGATGAAGCTGAATTGAAAATAAATGTTTAATTTATTTTGGAAATCTTTGTGACGTACCAAACAATCATTTGATCTAAAGAAACATAAAATGTTTTCTCTGAACTTTTTTTGTCAGTGCATCAGAATTATATATAATTACTTTTTCTTTTCTTTTTCTTTTTTTTCTTCATTTGCTTTTCTGAATGGAGTCAAAACTGCAATCTGTTGAGGTAGTTTCCAGATTTTCTCAGTGACTTTCCACCTCTTTTAGTATCTGACCACTTTTCCCTGCAGCTTCTGTGTTTTAGAGTGGATTTCCTATGATGGAAAAAGTCCCGGATCTGAAAATAAACACTGTTCAATGCCAGATATTCATCAACTTTAAAGAACTAATGTTCTCCAGCACAGTAACATGAACAATAAGAAGAAACTGCAACAAATTAGGAGCAAGTCAGCCTGGAACCCAGTAAGTAGAGCAGTTTGCTGTTGGTTGGTGGTAGTTTGTCAGTCTACATCACACACAAGATTTTCAAATGTTCCGAAAATGTCCTTCTAATCCTCCATTCTGTATTTCATGAATTGCAAACTAAAATACATAGATTTTCAAAATAAAGGGCACAAAATAAAAAGGAAAGAAGCTCTGTCATTCATGCTGGCCTTTTCCACTGAAAGAAGACTGTAGTAGACTGTAGTAACCCTTGTGCTATCCTAGGCACTTAAACATTGGGAGTTGGGTCATCTAGACCCACTATACAGAGCTCTGAACCTTTTTTCTTCAATGATTTGTGATCTTCACTGGTGTCCATGATTACATGAAATCTTTCCACCTTTATCCACCTTTGTCATGGTAGGGAGAACACTTCAATGGAAGGGGGGGGGGGGGTCATCTGGACCCCATAGGACAGCACAAGGGCTAAGAAAACATTTGACAATTACATGAAGAGCATGTATGAAGATCTTTCAAGCACACATTTGCACATATTTTTACACACACAAACCTGCCCACAGTCCACAAACAGCAGGTTGGGGTCTCAAATGACCCAATTTACCTGTATTCTTAAACTGGCTGCCCACCTCTCGACAACGCCCCCTACAGGAGCGAAATTATAACCCCTGAGGGACACAGATGTTAGATTGTTGGTGGTATATTTGATTTGATTTGATTAATTTCAAGCATTGTAGTCAAAGCAATAAAGACTGTACACATATTTATGAAATGCATTACAGAAATGATGAAATGCATAGATTAAAAAGACAAAAAGTAAAACAAAACAAAGAAGTCACTTAAATCACATTAGCTTAACTAAATACAGTGATCACTAAAGTCAAGTAGAGCTTTATTTATTGCTTGAAAAGGTAATAGGAGGTTATATGTGTTTAGTAAAGTCTTAAAATCATGTGTGTGTGGATGATGAATCTCCAACGTGGTATTTATATGACATTACAGGTAACTGGTGGAGCTGGGTCTCGTTAAACTCTTTAATGAATTGCAGGGGCAGGGGTGGGGTGGGTATATTTGGTGAACGTTACAAGTCCCAGAAAAGTGTTTGAAGGCGTCAAAGACACCAGAAAAGCACCTTTCAGCGCACGTGGCACACACACCTGAGACATCCAGCCTTTAAAATGTCCAGCCTGCTTTCTATGTATTTTGCATAATGGTTCCAGTGTAAACGTCTTGATTTCCGTCATTCCACAGATCGTGCTTTTGCCGTATTAATTTTGGAGCAGCTGTGAGTCCATAAATCTGTTTCTTCATCTCAGCTTCAGGCAAAGGCCTTTCTTTTTCATTTCACACAAATGTTAAGCAGGTCATTGACAGGATATATTGGTCCCTGCTGTGTGTTGGGTCAGATCCAACCCCTCCCCTCTCTTCCTGAATTAGCATATAATTTCATCAGCATGTTATTGCAGTGACTCCTCAAGAAGTCCATTAACAGAGCAAAGAGAGCTAATGAGAGGACTTAATTGTTTGATTGGCCCTGCTGGTTTGAAGCCTGAAGGATCAGGTTTGATCTCAGGTCTCGGTAATTCATTCAAGCTGAACAATCTTTAACAAACAGCTACTGGGAACCATTTAAACATGGGATGGTTGTGACTCCAGGCGCTCAGTAAAGGTCTAATTCACAGACGCCACAGTTCCATCGAAATGAACTACTACACACTTCAGTTTGTTTGTGGAAACACAAGAATGCTAATACACATAACTAACATTGCTATTTGTACTCCGTTCAGTATTTATCTCTGTTTCATCACCTTTTCTGTTTTTTTAAAAAGAACAAGTTTTTTTAAACTTGTTCTGTCCAACAACTGAACACATACGTTTTTTTTTTTTACATTTTTATTTGTATATGTAGTTTCTTTCTTTGCAGAGGGAAGAGAGAGGGGGAAGTGTGAAATAAAAGAAAAAATGGGTGGGGGGGGGGGGAAGGAAGAAAAGGGGGGGGGGGGGGTGAGGGGGTACTAGTGCCAAGTTGCTAATTTGAGTAGGTTATGATATTAAGCTTCACAATGTTTATGCTAGATCTGCTGGAGAGACAAATGTTACAACCCGCAGGACCAGGAGAGAGGGGGAGACCCCGACCATGAGCACCCCCAGCGATAGGACAACACAGCCCGAGCAAGGGGGGCCGCTCACCCACCTGGCCAGGTGCAGAGGAGGCCCCCCTACCGGCCCCTCCAGCATCGTGGAGCACAAGTAACCCCCAGCGTCGGGGCCTGAAGGCCACGCTCCACCGTACCGAACAGGAACCATTGGGGCCTCCGGACACTGAGACTCAGGCCAAGGACGGGGCCAAGACTCAGAAGACCCAGCAGCCCCCCACTGCCCAGCCGGAGCCTCGTCACCACAGGCCAGCCCCGGCGCCCGACCCAAGCAGCCCAGAGATCATGACACAACCACAAGTCCACCGCTACCTCCCCCCACACTACCATCTACAGCCCCCTCACCCAACACGTTCTTCAACCCCTCCTCCCGTATCCGCCCCCAGCGCTCTCCCCACCCTGCAGAGTGAGCCCCAGCGGGTCCTGGCGAGGTGGCCCCCCAGGCCTGTCCCCACCCATGCACTCTCACACACATATTCTTCTGGTTGCCCCCCGCCCCCATTACCACATAGAACCCCTGCCGGCAAACCGACTCCCCAGCACCCCCTGCCCAAGCCAACAGGATCCCCACCCCGAGAGGACCGGCCACCCCTCCCCGATTCCACCTATGTATTGTGGTTTGGGTGCTAAAGGAAAAAGGGGGGGTCTCCAGTGGGGTGGGGGCCCCACTACAGCCAAACAGCAAATCCCCCACCCCGGCCCCTTTGTGTGTAGTGTGTATGTGCTGTGTGTGTGGTGTCTAAGGTGAGAGTTAAAATTGGGGGGCGGACCGGTGAGAGATGAGCCCGGGTGTTTCACTGTGCCCCCCTCCACCAGACCATCCCCACAAGGTGAATCAAGGTGTCTAATGTGTGAGTAAAAGTGGAATGGAGGGCGGGTGCCAACGAGGCCCCAAAGCAGGTCACCCCCAAGTTCCTGCAGCCCTATGTGCCTGTGTGCAAAATGTTTTTGGGTGGGAGGGGGGAGGAGCAGGCTTCATTTTCTGTTTCATCCTCTGCTTCATCTTTTGCTTCATCTTCTGCTTCATCTTCTGCTTCATCCTCTGCTTCATCTTCTGCTTCATCTTCTGCTTCATCTTATGTTTCATGTCTGCTTCATCCTCTGCTTCATCTTCTGCTTCATCTTCTGCTTCATCTTCTGCTTCATCCTCTGCTTCAAGCTTTACTGGGAATCCTGGTTTACACGTTAGCAGTTTGAACACATGTAGGTGACACTAACTAATGATTGGTTGGTCTTAGAGGTCAAAGGTGAACAAACTGAACTCAATTCTGATCTCAGTCGGCCTCCCAGAGCTAAAACCATTGCAGGTTTGCTGAAATTGGCTTAAACCCACGCAGAATCCTCGGTAAACGCGAGCAGTTATTGACCATCCATCGCATCACAGCGGAGCTGCAGATGGGGGGTGGGGGGCTCAGGCGTTCAGCATAAATCAATAAGTCCCAATTGGTAAAATGACAAATCAAATTTTACTGCAGTGCAGTTAAATAATATGAATGGAAGAAATAAGAATGATGTTATTAGGTCTTATTGTATGCAGATTTCAACAATCAGTCACGTTTGAGATAAAATAAGTGACAAACAGAAGCAGACAAGCTTGTGAAAGAGCTTGACGGAGGACTTTGCTGCGCTGAGGCATTATTGCTGTCATATCTCCAAACTATATGAAGATAAATGATCAAAGTCAAAAGACGTCATTCCACTAAAATGCCAATAAGAAAGCGTTTGTCAAAAATGTACTTTGTTTTATTTATTTTACTTCAATCACCTTCTGGAATCTACGTAAAACTACAGGTGCTCAGGAGCCGAATCAGAAGAAAGCTAGCTCACAAAATCCAGATTTTTCTTTTTAATCTGACTTCTCCGCTTGTCTTTAACACGTGAGTCAAAGCTGCGAAACTTTCTGTTGGTTTTTCCTTTTGATTCTGCAAAGGAGGCCCTTTCTGTTTCCCTCTGAAGCAAACATTCGCAAAGTGCTAAAAATAACTTAGTCTTTTGCAACAAGTGCTAAACTTCAAAGACAATCAAAAACCCACACTCCAGATCCATGATGTACTCTACCTCCGCCCTGTT
This sequence comes from Oryzias sinensis, assembly GCA_037389245.1. Classification (NCBI taxonomy): domain Eukaryota; kingdom Metazoa; phylum Chordata; class Actinopteri; order Beloniformes; family Adrianichthyidae; genus Oryzias; species Oryzias sinensis. The sequence continues at coordinate 6,168,093 of CM074508.1, read as the reverse complement.
TGAAGCTGAGGTCACATCTGAAACGGGTTTTCAGGTCAAGACGGTGTTACGCTGGTAGAGAGAACGTACAGTGATGACTGTTCTTTAAAAGTTTACGTCCAACAATAACCTTAACCTACAGCTAATGTCCGGCACCTTTCCTTTAAGATGTGATCGAAAAATGTAGAAAGACAAAAGTAAACATTTTCTGATATAATGGAGAACAAAAATGTAGAATTGCAGATTCTACAAAAAAAACTCCAAACGTGTGTGGTTTGTTTTGTCTGAACAGTGACAGAACTTTCTTCATCCTATCAAAAACAATCAGGGAAGTCCGTTCTCTGAGCCATCCTCAAATGCAACCTGAAGCTCTCTTGTCCGGCGTGAACGAGAAGCACAACCGTTGGAACAAGCTTCCTCACAAAAGGATCTGCTCGCTGGACTGACAAATTCAAACCAGAGAAGGTTTTAAACAACGAAGCAGGATCCAGCTTGTAATTTTACTGCCATTGAGAAATTCCTCAGCTTCTTCCGTATCATTTATTTTAGAAACACATAGCTGCCTTCAAATTCCCCCAAGAAGTTTGACTGAAAAGAGCTTGAAGTCTGTCAGTCAGGTTCATCTTTGCTTTCAGAATTAATGATGAGTTAAAGCGGCGTGCGGCGTTGATTGGATGTCCCGAACGCCCTACCCTACCCGCCTCTACTCTGCACTCTCCCCTTCTGCCGCTGCCTGAGCTCTTACTGGACAATTCCTGTACAAAAATAACACTTTTTTCAAAATGGCAGCTTTTCCGTTGATTTTATCTCCATAGCAACCATTTTACTTTTTGGTCGCCTGGGGATGACAAACAGGTTTATATAATTTTTATTATTATCAGCAAAAGTAAAATTTTTGATTTCCTTGGCAACTGAAGTTTTTGGTAACCACGCCCACACTCCTAATATGTTCCTTTCATATGTCATATGGTCTCATTCAGCTTGAGCCAACGATTCATATATTACATTTTCACAATATTCGAATAAAAAATTGTGCGAGGAACAGGGGAACGCCACTGTTGTGAGCTCGTCATGCTCGTCAACAAACTTTAAAACCGACAGTTTTTCTCCCAAAGTAGCATTCGAGCGATGGTTGAGGAGTTAGGAGACGATACATTAACATCCCTAGGAGGTGTTTACATTTGTAGAAGGAACTAAAGGTTTTTTGTTTTGATTCAAGATGGGAGCCGAAGGTCAAAGGTCAACCATTCTGTGGTTGTAGACTCAACCTGGTTTGGGAATTGTCGTGAAGATCGCTCAGACAAAAGTTTTCTGTCCCATATTGTGGGAATAAATGTAAAAATCACAAAATGTTTCCACTTTGCCACAAAACGTCTGCCAAACCAAAGGTTCTTTGGCCATCCCATAATATTCTAAAACTTCTTTTGGCTTAGCACCAACCAACTGAAAGGTTTTTCTTCATTGCGACTCGCTTATTGGGAAATTTAAAAATTATTTCTCTGAATTTGTGTTTTTGTTGTGTTTTTTTTATTACACAAATCATATATCAAAACAAAACAAAACCGTGACCCAAAATTGAGGTTTGAACCCAATCATAAAGAAAGGAGAGCTCCGTTTATGGCTGGTGTTTCATCTCTAAAGTTGTTTTTCCACACGGGACAGTCTGGTCTGCCTTTTCTAACGGCACCTTCAGCCCCTGAACATGTATGTTTACTCTCCACCCACAGATTAGATTTATTCTGTGCCTCTTTTTTTTTTTGTCTTTGTTAAATGTCAATGAAAAAGACCCGGCGGTGCGGTGATGCTCACTGCTGGTGCAACCACACAAACAACCACATCCAAGCCCAGCCAGGTGGGTGGGAGGGGAAATCCCCCACACCTATCTGCTAGCTTCAGCTATGAGTGTGCGTCTGACAATAAACTCAACAGCAACTGCTCCAAGCTTGGAATTTTTCTTCCACTCATTAGCATTCCTGGACGTTTGATGCCGCGAGATACCGAGAAGTAAGAAAACGTCTGCTTCATCGTTACATAGCTTTAGTGATTCCTGTATTCACCGTATGTGCAGCAGCTGCCAGTCATCGCAGCTCAACATGTAGACATCAAGACAAAAAATATGACCTTGAGCACACATGTCCAGACTTTCAGGATAAAAAAAGAGAACCCAGCGGAAAAGAGACCAGAAGTATGGTAAAAAAACAAAAACGCTGAGACCAGTGTCAACAATTGATTCCTACCCCCAGTAAACTTGAAACTAAAGGTCATTTTTATTCAACCAGGAAGTTTCTTAATGATTGGAAATGATGCAGGTGTCTGCCAAAGGTAAAAGGAAATGACATCATTGCTACTCAAAGTTCAAAGAACGTCAGGTTGACTTGGCACCAACATCTGGATTGGGGGTTAAATCTCCAAGTTGGTTCCCAAACAGAGCAGCAAAGACTGCAGCTGGGTGCTCTCCTCAAAGGTAAAACGCTCTTTATCATCAACCCAGCCTGACGTTTGCTGTCAGCCAACCACTGCTAACTGGTTTCTGATCCAGCATGTGTCGGTCAAAGTATGAGACCCAGAAAAGAGTGTCAGGAGACGTGGCAGAGAGGAAAAATCAACCCTCGCGAGGAGAGACGGAAAGTAGAAATGTGGGAGAGGGGGGGTCAACGGTAGAAATGTTGGAGTGTAGGCCAAACCCCTGAGTGACAGACTGGTCCTCACGTGAATTCAGTGCACTTATATTCACAGCGTTTACTTAGTCTGTACTCAAAGTGAGACAGTATACTTTTATATTCTGTCTTTATTTTGTAACCTTTAGACGTTCCAATTTAGTCAGAAGAAATATTCAGCTAGTAAACTTACACTACACAAACAGGGTCTATAAAATACTAGCTATACTACAAGGGTACGACTTTTTGCTGAGGGGTGGTGGGACATGACGGCCTCCAAGGCCTTCTCTGCAAACATAAACCTGTGGAGAAACAAATGTTTCCTTTTCCCTGCTTTTATCATCAATATATAATAAAATAACAGTCTACCTTCGAAGACTGAACTCTGAAAAGTAGGATTACAGATGTTTTAAGGCTGTAAAACTCCTCACCACACACTTTGCAGACTTTTCTTAGACAGCTGTTTACATGTTGACATTTCTCTCTGATGTTTAAACCTTCATAGAAAAATAATTCTAGCAAATGAAAACTAAGATCTGATCGCTATGACAGATGTAAGTGTGTCAAACTGAACGCATTCTGTGCAGGAGTCACAGCCCGGAGAGGCTTGATTGACAGGGTCTGCAGCCAATCAGGGCACAGAACATGGTGCGCTGCCAAAGCAGAGGGAACGCTGTAGAACTATTCTTGATAGACGGTTCTCCTCGTGTCATGTTGATTCTTTTCTGTTGAGACCGTGTTGTTTCAGCTTGGATTGTCAAGTTCCATGAAATCTGTCTTGAGAATTCAGAAACAAGCAGGAAGCAGGAGAGGAAGACGGCAGCCAGAAGGTTTCACACTGAGTGTGTGGCACGTATGGTACAGCGGCTGACACAATCTCAATCCATTCTCAGCATCGGTCTATGCTACAGCTATTCCTTTCTCTGTGACTATGCTGTCTAAAGCTTCTGTTCTGAGCTGTTTTCCTGCCATCTCAAAGAAAAGTCAACAGTTATTAGCATTAGCATTAGCATTAGCCTCCAAAGTGAATAGAAAACAAGCAGCTGATGGAAATGACACAGAAACATCCGGTTCATTCATGGATCCATGCTAGAGAGTGCAAACATTCAACTTTTAACTTCAGTATTGTAACGATGACCCCACTCACTGCAAGACAAGTAGTGGGCAAGGTGCATTATGGGAGTTTAACACTGAGGTTTGTCTTTTGCTGTGTCCAAATTCCCACCCTAAACCCTAACTACTCAAAAACTATATATATGGATTTTAAAAGCAATTCAGGCATCATGCTCACTGCTTTATTTATTTTTACTTTTTTTTAAACGGCAAATATGACATCATCGATTTTACGAAGTAAAATCTAGTCTTCTAAAGATAAAAACATTGATGGTTTATTTAAAAAAATTAAAACTTTAAAAAAAATGTTTGGCAAAAATTCTTCCGCTGCAATGCATTGTGGTCTATGTTCACCGATTTACTGAGCATTGATGGACACTGGTTTTTCGCAGAGACTTCTGGGAAATTTATAGGGCACTGGATTTTGGAATTGTAGATTCGGACAGTACTGGAAAATGGAGAACACACTACATATAGTGCACTATGTAGTGCATAGGGAAAGAATTGGGACACAACCTTTGTGCGCATTCTCTCCGTTTAAAAAACAGTCTGGTCTGGGAGGAGACGGGGGACAGCAGCTGCTGCTTTACCATAAACTTGAAGGTTCAATCAAAAGGACGCCAAAGCTTTTTCTGAGGTTGCTGCTTCAATGCAGGATAGTTCTCAACGTAACTAGCTTTAAGAAAATCTGGAGAGTCCAGACTCTGGCCTTCAGGTAAATTATGTTGAATGAGTCTAATTTGTTTAACCTTTGACCTTCAGGAGGCCTTCCGATAGCTGGCCTCCTTCAGTCGGGTTCATGTCAGGCAGACTTTTTTCCCGTGGGTCACAGACCAACTTCCAGCTGTGCTGATACCTCACTCAGGGGGTAAAGCATCGTTGTGCCAAAGCTGTGCAGACTTTACACGAACATCACAAGCATCACAGTGGTCCCTCCAGATGAAGGTCCACTCAGGAACAAGAACTTCTCCCAGAGCCTGAAATGCAGACGACATCCACGTGCTGGACAGGAGCCGCAGTCCCAACAGGCTGCCCTCCAGAAGGCCACTATGCTGTCACACAATTCCCTGGATCTATGGGTCGTCATTTTGTTTGTTACATAAACATTTTCCAGACCAAAGGCCTAATCTCAGTCAGGAGGATCCATGAAGTAGTGACGGTGGCTGCAGGAAAAATGTTGCCCTAAAAATCCTTATTGTAGTCCTGGAAGGTAACTTTTCTGTTCCACAAAGAGCAGCCATGTCGTCCCTCCCATATGTGTTACACTTGGTTTAGACGGGAAGATCCATCAAAGAGTTTCTGAGCTCAATCCTGCTGAGCACAATGATGTGAAAGGTCTTTTTTAAACGGCTGAGTCACACATCAGCGACTCTGTTGGTCCACCTGGACTGTGTGAACCTGCACACACTAACCTCAAGCGCTTAATGCAAATCAGCCGACGTGTGAGAGACTTAATGGAGCCGCAGAGTCCGAGCTGCAGGAACTGAAAGGAAGAGGACAAAATGACAGCATCATCATCCCCACCGCAAGCGGCCCACTTTAGCGCACAGGAACCGGGGAAGCACAGACATTTAGGACGCTGAAGGTTTTTGGGTTCTATCATCCGTGCGTCACGCATGAAGAGGCTTTCTTCTCGTTACCAGCCGAGCCTCTCTCCTCTGCATCCCTATTTCTCTCATTGTTAATGTTCAACCCTTTTTTCTTTTCTCCATTTCTTCTACATGCGTATCATCCTCTCACCTTTCCTGCATGTTCTCTCACTCATCCTTTGTATTTTTTCCTCTTTCGCTCAAGTCCCTATATTTTCTTTTTACAGTTTATTTTACTGTTGAATCTTTTGTACAATCTTCCATCCTTTCAAATATATATATATATATAACTATAGAGAGAGATTTAAAAGGTTTAAAGATTTAAAAATAGATTCTTCTAACTGTGTAAAGTTTAGTCCTTCTAGTTCTTTTTTAAATAATAATAATGCATGAGAGGATTTTTTTTCCTCTCAGCTTCTTTCACTTTTTCTTGTTCTCCCTCCTCCCTTCATCCACTCATTTGACATACTTTCTGAGTTTTTTAGCCCAGCATTTATTCCTATGGTTTCTTCATTTTTCCCCCTTTACTTCTTCCATTCTTGCTCATTTTCAGACACGTTGAATTTGAAAAATTCTTAATTCTTCTGTACTTGAACTGTCATCCCCTTTTGTGTTAGTTGAGTTTATCTGTTCTCAGAGTTTTTTTTCCTCTTCCTTTTAGTCTATGGATCATTTTTCATCATCACGCTTATTCTCTCTTTATTACCTGCTGCAGTTCGTCTCCCCGCCCACCTGGTGTTTCTGACGTGTCACTGTGATAAATGTGCGACCTCTGACCTGCTCCACACAAGTTCACCTACAATTAGTGCTGATTGTGTTACACACACATGACAAAAACGTGCACGCACGCCTGAAGAGCAAGTCCCGAAAGTTCACTTTTAATAACCACTGCTGCTGCTGTGAATGCAGTACATGCACACACACACACATACACACACACACACACACACATGCACACACACACACATGCTCGCACAGCTCGGTCATGAGTGATTAAACTCTAACTGCTCACTAATGATGCTTGTGAGTCTCGTGTTTCTTCCTGGATAAAATTGATAGGAAAGCGTGCCTGCCCCGGCACTTTAATGCCGTTAAAGCGGCGTAGGAGAAGCCCCTCCACTCCCCACCTTCATTTAGCTGGGGAGTGGAGGGGCAGGGGGGGGGGTAGACATCATAACATCAAGCATTATTATCAGATGGCCGGTGTGTGCCGTGCAGACAGCAGAAGAGAAGCGGGAGGGTTGGGGGGTCTTAATGTTGTGACAACAGAGTGGGAGGGAATTAGACGAGGCCCCAACCTCCAGGCTGATAACATCGCTCATAATTGAATGGCATTCAGGAGAACAGACTCTGCAGAAAAGAGGGGAGGGGGGGGGGACTTCTGTCTTTATTTACATCCGTAAATATCCAAATTTGTATTTTAATATAAAAAAAAAACAAGATTTTACCAGCTAGAATCTAGATGGTAGAGCCTTAATTGAAACTCTCAGAACAGTTTTAAAGTAGTATCTAAAAAGCATAAAGGAATACTTTGGTATTCCTTTATTTAATTGGAAAAAAAGATCTTTAATATTAAAAATATTAGTTCTATGCAGTAAATCCACATGTTTGTTCTCCAAGGTGATGCTTTTTCTGCATTTTTGATGGTCCATCTTCTTGTTGTCTATGAAGAGTTTTCGGAAAAGCCAATCTTATAACAATACAGTCTTTGATCCTTTTTTTTTCTACTCAGGTAGAGTGTCACATGACTCCACCCTCTTCTCAAGCTTCTGCAGACTTGCATTAAAGTCACCATTTTGTTCTCCACCACACGCTGATCGCGTCACTAAACACGCCCAAGCAGAGTCTCTGACTTGTTGGCGTGGCGCCTCGTCCTCGCCAAAGTTCAGATTTCTTAACTCTAGACATGCTGTGACACCCAAATGACACTGCTGCTGGACCAACACGGCACGCCTGACGCCCAAATCGTGCCGCAGGACCTCCAATCACGTCCGTACGTTGACTTAACATTGGAAATGGACGCCTCTGCCGCGTGAATCACATTCGGTGGGATTACAGTTTGGAGTACAATCCTGTCTGCCGCCATCAATGAGACCAATGAGCTGACATGCGCCACAACAATCGTGATCTGTGACATGCTTGGCTGTAGGAGGAACATCGGACATCAGAAGCAGGACCCTCCATGTACACTGAAGCTGGAAACAAAGAGCAAGACAGAACTGCAGAAAGGTGTGATGAAGAAAAGAGTAACAAAGTAGAGATCCAACTGTCCATACCTGAGACCGAGCTAAGACTTAGCTGCCCACCTGGAGAGGTAGACCTCAGAGAAAACCAGCTATGGCTCCTAAGGCCATATTCCTGCTTGTTTTCCAACATAACCTGCTCTGCCATGTCTTAATAGGCTGGACACGCCTCATCCAGGTAATCAGCCATGAGTAGGGCATAGAAACCTGGACATCACACCAGCCTTTGAGGGTTGGTGCTTCCCACCCCTGAACTAGATAAACACAGGCATTTGATTGGTCGAGTCACATGTCAGTCACACTCTGCTCCAATTTTTCATCTATTCAGAGGAATTTCTGCCTCTTGGTAATCCTCCTCTCCTTCCTTTCCTTAAATGTAGTCTCACACTTCGATCCTGAGTGACAGGCAAACAGATTTTTGGGTTTATTTTTGCTGAATTGCTCGCGGGCTTCTGAACGTCTTGGCCCCCGGGCTTCAGTCTCTGTAAACCCTGTTGATGAAGCAGAACTGTCTGTGAGGTTAGCTTCACCCCAGCATTGCTGCCTAGTGTCTGAAGGAAATTGAATAAACATAGGGGCCATGCATCACTACACTGTGTCATTCAGGCTACCAACCAACTCTGAGCGTTTGTCTTTATGAGGCTTGCAGTTCTGACTGTATCAGTTTGAGGTCATAAATTCTTGTTTTTGTCAGTCCGGACAAGTTTAAATAGCTAAAGATCACCAAACTCTCTCACGTGTTTTTTTTTCCGTGGGACAACTTTTTGTCTCAGCCTGCTTGCCGAATCAGGATAAATAAATCATCTCGCACCTGCGTCTGCCCATTAACGCGAGACGTTCATCCCATTTATTGGATTTCAGAGCCACCAGGGCGCAGGCTGAAAACACGGTGTTGGCATTAAGGAGAACTTGATCCAGCTGTCGTTACACTTACTCGCTGGGATGTAATTGGTGTGGAACGGAGGGAGAAGTGTGGCAAAACACCATTACAGGCTTAAACTAACACAACAGGGTATTGCAGAAATTTAATTACACAGAGCCATTGTTTAATTTGCCTCTCCATGCTTCAATTAGGCAAAAAGGAGAATGTGAGGGTTCGAGTTTCAGGCTCATTTGGTGGAAGAGGAGATAGTTTCCCCAGTGAAGTTCATATAACATCACACAGCGGAGATCAGATGGATTTGTCATCATTTGACTAATGACAGGAGAGCAGAATAAACTCTATTACAAAATCATCAAGAACGGCTCCGTCTCTGCTGATGTGTTGTGTTTCTGCTGCAGAGCTCAGCGCCGCCGAGCTGATCCTGATGTATTTACTCTCATATTGAACACTGCACATGATGCCATCCGAGGATGATGAAAGCCCAACATGGCCGAATCCATCCCTCTCCTCGCCACAGAGGAATGCGGGGAAACTTCGGGAACCATTTCCCATATTAGTTTTTGCTGTTATTCAATCTTCCTCTCCTTTTCCCGCAAATACCAAACTTTAATATGCATAAATGAATATTTAGACTCTAAATACATTGAGGCAGAAATAGAAAAACTTTTCTCCCAGTTATGTGGAGGTTAAATCCTGGGATGATCTCAAAACTCTGCACCTTTGGCTGCAGAAGCCCGGATCCTTTCACCTTTACCCAATGAACTCTGTCATGTCTATTCAAATAAGACATTTCTCTGGGTAAATTAACAAAACCATGTGACTTATGGTGCACAGAATTCATTTATGTTTGAATGGAACATTCACTCTTTGAGAAATGTTTGAAAGTCATCCGGGAAGATGTTCCTGCTGGGACGTTTTGGTTCCAAATTTGTTTCCAATTGAGGAGCTTTTCAGATCGTGGAGGCTGCCCGACAAAATCACTGGTCACATTTCTACCCATAATCCTCAGGCCCCACAGCAGCTGATTACCTGCATGCATGTGCACATTCTCCTCGTGCACGTGTGGGGGTTTCTAAGGCACTTGGGCTTCATGGGTTAATTGGTGATTTTAAATTGTTTCATGGGTGTGACGTTGTGTGTCTCTCGGTGACCCTCCGATGGACTTCCCCCATCAGTAGCTGGATAGGCTCCAGCAACCCTGTGGACCCCCCCCCAACTGGGAGCACAGCAGGTTCAGAAGATGGAAGTGAGAACTGACCGGGTTCCAGTCGCCAAAGGGATCGATGGAAAACTGTGTGCCAGTCTGAGGATCCGTGGTGGAGCGGTCATTTCCCTGCTATGGGGGTTAGTGGTCTGATTACCAGCTATAGCCTCAGGTCAGGTGTCCATAGGTAAGACACTAACCCCTAGGTCACCCCCAACATGGCTGCTCCCCCATTGGTGGGTGAATGGGTGGATGGGAAACTGGATGATTTCATTTCATTAGAATGCATTTGTGAAATAAAAAGCCATATGAATGATGAGTTTATCAGGGTTTTCCAGCTAATGAGTTCTGAAGGACTTATTTGGAGTTGGAGCATCTTTACTGCGTCCTAAAATATTCATAGTCAGGGCAGAGGCGTGCTCATCTTACTGCTGTGGGTAAATGTGGTGGAGGATCAATACACTCTGCTCATAACTTATCGGTGATCAATAGCTAGTGTCTCTGTAACCGCCGGTGGATGCTTTCCCTCTGGTCTTTGTTGAAATCTAAAGTTCCTTCAAAATGATGGAAGCAGCAGCAGCAGCAGCAGCAGCACATAAAACATCAGCTCCTGCTGCCATCGGTTCCTCGCTGTCGGTGTTTAAAACACGGATGATCTTTCTGGAGAAAAGGACATTTGATAAAAGCATTCAGTTGGGAAACGTTTGGGTTGTGGATCACTTTTATCTCTCATCTGTTTAGTCTCCCTCCATGCTTGTCCCGGGCCGTACTTCACCAGTGTTTATTGCTGCATCTCTAAGTAGGAGAAACTGTGAAAATCCCTGTAAAACAGTGAAGTTGCAATAAAGGTTGATTTGACTTGATTTGGTCAGCGGTATCCCCGACTCTTCCCGCGTCCTCTTCCTCCATTCTCTGCTGCTTCCTTCCTCCGTGCGCTTGGGTTTGAAAAAATCTACAGACATGGCCATTATGGCTGATGTGTTGTCGCTCCTGTCTTGTCCCTTCAGAAAAACAAAGACACCCAGAGATGGATAACCTCCCTGTGCCTGAAGCGGAGAGTTTCCTCATCAGTGAGGCTGGAATTCGTGAGGATCGACAAAGAAAGCAGCGCAAAATGAAAAACGAGCTGGCTCTTCTTTTTTTGTAACTTGTCCAACAGCTGAGCAGACCGGTAGGATCTGAAGGCCTCTTGGGTTGGACGTATTTCACCGTTACACCAGGGGGTTGTGGATCTTCTGACACACTAGTTGTGTATTTGCATACACCCCCTTTTGTAATTTTGGCTAATCTTTCTTTGTTTTCATGGTAATTACAGGTCGCTCTTTACAAGCTGTAACCAGACGGACTGTGACACTAAACTACTGACATTTTCCCCCCTCTTCCATCTTTGGGCCCGTTTCCTGTCCTCTCAGCCGCTAATTAACTAATTGAAAGAAAATGAACAGAAAGTAATTGTTCACTGCTTCCAAGGAGTTTAGCTGAGTGCTTGCTGAGCGTTCTGTTGGAATAAAACTATTGAATTCGATTGTTTTGATCCAAACAGACATTTGGTTCTCATCAAACAGTCCAGTTCTCTGACATAAAATGGATCCAGAACATCTTTAGCCCAAACTCCAAACAGTGTGACTCAGAGAGAAACCCCTGGTGCTGAAGTTTTCCACATTCCTTGAATTTCTTGCTTGAAGTTTATTTATTAATCCATTTCTTGTTCTTCTGAGATGTTTTTTTTTTAAGAAAACCAGATCAACTTTATAGAATTAGTGAGGACTGTGCTCGGTTTTCCAGTTGTTGTTAATCATGTCTTGTCAGTCACTCACTCACTCGCGGTTATGTTAATCATCCACAGCCGTTTTCATTCCTGTTCATTGTTCTCAGTGCATAGAAGTGTCTGGTTTTCAGTTCCTCATTGTCGGCTCATCTGTTCTGCTTTGTCACCTTTTTGTAGCTCCGCTGGGTTTGTCGTGTTTATGTTTGCTTGGCAAATGTTTTCGTTTCTGCCACCAAGCCTGGTCTACTGAATGTTGGGTCCTGCACCACCAGTTCCTGACAGAATTAGAAATAATATCCCAACCTCAAATTTGTGGTCATGGATCCTAAAACGTCAACATGAACAAAACTGAGAAGCACCTGGGGATGAAAAAAAGAGTATTCGCAGCAAAGAAAGACACAGAGTCGATGCAAAAATGTTGTGTACGTTAGGTTTTCCCCTCATTCAACCCCAATGTGATTCATTTTCATCTGTGGTTCTTTGACCCAAACCATGACTGCTCCTCCTCTGTGCCTGACAGCTGATGTAAGGTGTTTAAGGTGTTAAGGTGTTTGTAAGGTGTTAGCAGGCAGTGCATGAATGGCCAAACGTGTTGTTTCATTTGTTTGCTGCTAGCTTTCTTCTGGCCTTTCTCTGACATGATCATGGACTGTGTACGACTTCCCACCCTAACCCCTAAGTACTAAAAAACCGTGTAGTGCTATAAATTTGAAAAGCAATTCAGACGCCATGCTCACTAGTTTTTTTTTGTTTTGTTTTTTAACGGCAGATATGATGTCATTGATTTCAGGAAGTTAGAATCTAATACGATTATTTATGATCCACTGTCTTCTGAAGAGAAAAACGTTGAGGATTTATTGAAAAAAATACATTTAAAACATTTTTTTGGCAACAATTCTTCCGCTGCAATGCATTGTGGTCTATATTGGCCGATCTAGTGAGCATCCATGCACAGGGGTTTTTCACAGAGAGTTCTGGGAAATTTCTAGGGCTCTGGATTTTGGAATTGTGGATTCTGACAGCAATACTAAATGGCGAACGCTCTGTATAGTAAATAGGGAAGGATTTCAGACACAACCTGACACAACTTTACGGTCATTTTGATAAACTTAAAGTGTTGGACATGCTGTCAGTGACCGTGTTTCATTCGTAGACTTGTTCATGAGCAGATGATTCAACATCTTCCTAGCTTGTGAATCTCTGCTGAACATTTTCCTTTTCCTAACAAAAGAGGCCTGGAATCCTTTTCTGCATCCTCACTAAAAGCTCGCGCCTCCTCTCCTCGGCCTCCGTCTCCGCCAGCCGCTGACTGAGTTCCTGCCTGAGCAGAAAAGCTCAGAGCCGGCCGTTATGTCTGACGTGTCGTCAGCGCTGTCTCGTCCCATCCAGAGCAACAAAGACAGAGGATCCTGTTGAATGGCTGCATGTGGATGAGAGTCCAGCAGGCTGCTGTCTGTCTCAGCGGGGTTTCAGGATGCAGCTCAGAGCAGAGGCTACATTCACTGCTATTCACAGCGGCAGCCTGGAGATGGGAAGCCTGTTAATGTTTAACTGTGGACAGGAACTGCTGCAAACGCACACATTTCAGTATTGTCAGTCAATCGTCAGATGGATCAAGGACTCACTGAACGCATCGGCATAAAGGCAGAGATTTAGACGAGTTCTTGTTTTCCAGAAAACTCTGTGGGTTCGTCGTGTTTTGGGGTTTCGGCTCAGCGTAACGAAGGACGTTTGAGGCCTGTGGTACATTTACGGGATCTCCGGCTCATGTAAAGGAGGACAACTGTTTGATCATTCAGGACAACATAAAGAAACATAATCAAATAAAATGCCACAAGAACATGTTAAAAACACAATGTTCATTAGGGTGAAACTCTGCTCTTTATCATCCTGTAGGCTGTGAGTTTCAAAGCTTTGAGGGTTTTACAATCAAAGTCAGGTTGTTCCAACATGATGGGATGTTTGGGAGTGTCTGTCCATCAGAAGTCAGAGTTCAGTATGAATACCCCCCCCCCCCATAAGGTTTGCTTTCACATACTCACTTCTGAAGGCCAAACAAAGACTGAAGCTCAGTGATGTGTGGAGGTACCTCTGCTCCTCTTCATCAACCTCCTCTGGATTCCTGCTTTGTGCTGGAATTATCCCAGTTTACCTTTCTCCAGTCTAGGGCAGGGGTGGTGAACAGATTATTGTTTTGACTGGGGGGCCACAGGGGTGTAAAACTGGATAGAAGGGCTGGAAATGGAATCTGGATGAAAACATCTGGATTGAAAACTATTTTTTTTTAAAAGAGCATTTTAGAAAAGTTAAAACTTTTGTTCTCATTTTCGATCCAATTGCACCAACGGCTTGATGTTCCTCGTGTAAAACTTGGAGAAATGCTGCGTTCATGTGGTGTTTGAATGATGGGAAGAATGAAAGACAACACATCTGTGTGAATATCTGTGTTACCTTTTCACCAGAACAGAGTTCCTCGTTTGTTGCAGGAGTTATGTTCTGAAAATAACCGTGATCGGTGAAATCCACGGAGTCTGATTATTCCAGACGTTTATGGCAGTAAAACTCCTCAATGCACACTTTATATACTTTTCTCAGACAGACATGAACATTTTCACCTTTTCTCTTGTTTAAATTCTCAAACTTTCACAGAAATTAGGTCCAGGATCTTAGAATGAAAACAAAGATCTGATCGATCACAGATTTCTGTAGATCTGAAGAGCTCCACGTTTACAGGACACACGGAGGAGATTGATTGACCGGTTGACACAGTAAATAACCAGAGTTTATTGAGCTGAACGGTGGGAACGGACCTGGTTCTGCCCAGGACTCCTGCAGCCTCTGGTTTGGTGTGCAGCTGCGAGGATTCCCGAACAAAGACAAACATGCAGATGAAGACGCCAAACGTGAGCCAAAAGGCTTTTAGTCGCTCTTCACTCTCAGTCTGAGCCTTCTTTAAAGCATTTCCAAACCCCAAAGTCCTGCCATCATCCAGAGCAGCAACCGGGTCGCCATTCTCGGTCAGAAGAGTCCGCCGCTCCACTCCACAGGCTCTCTTCACCGCTCCTCTCCTCTGTCATTTCCTGTGCTGAGAGGCCACTCCAGCGCAGGAAATGACACCGCTGTGTTATTACGCTGTGTTGTGTTTAATGTTCATGCAGTCCTTCTTCATCCACTCGTCATCCTCTTGTGGTGCAGCTCCCATCACTCCCTGCTGCGTCCCTCCATCCCCCTCCTGTCATCCTTTTATTCACTAATTCATGAATCCAAAGATCTCAGATCCACAGGTCCAAATACCTGCATGATGATCAGAACAAAACGGAAAACAACGACACGTTTCAGATTCTTATCATTAGTGCCATGAAAAGGTCAGACGGTGATGGATCAGACAAACTTGGAAACAACAGCTTGTGATGTTTCTGTTAAGTTCTAATTCAGTGTAAAAACAGCAAAGCCAGAACCGGATCGTCCCGATCCACTTCTGTCTCTGACAAAAAAAAAACACTTCAGCCTCTGAGAAGATGATGGACGACATTTAGAAAGAAAATTCGGCAAAAAAAAAGACGTTGGAAAAAGATGGCAGTTGTGAGACAGAAGGGGGGGGGGCCTGAACTCTCAGCAAGAGAGGGGGCGGGATGCTCCATGCTCCTGCCGCTCTGCAGAAACTATGTCCTAGAAAACGACACAGGGTTTGGGGATCATGGTTAAAATGGTTAAGGTCAGACGTGGATCTGACTGCAGCAGCAGATTCCATCATTCTGTCCTTCATACGTCAGACAAACGGCCTCCTAGTCATCCTCAGAACTTCATCTGCAGGTGCGACACGTGAATGTTACGGAAGATAAAACCCCGACTAGAGACCATTGGGAAAGACGCAGGAGTCCTTACATGGTCAATCAGGTGTTTGTTTTTTTAAAGTCTGAGAACTTTGAATCCCTTTGACAGAAAGACTGTTTTTGTCGTTTTCCTGATGATGGAAATGATGATTTCTAAGCCGGGATAAAGGGCCTTTTTAAGTCTGAAAGGGTTTTGGGTGGTTGGGACCGGAACGAGGTTCTGATCTGCATGTGAGTTCTGTTCAGAATCTAACAGAAACATGTAATCAAGACAAACACCAGATTCAGGTTTGCTGGTGGATGTAAAGACTGATGACTGAAAGGATCTCCCCGGACTGGGATTCTCTCCGTAGAGTCAGGTGTTTTAGCCTTTCAGATGTGGAAAACAGTGAAAAAGCTTGTCACGTGTTCAGGACGGGGGGAGATCTGGGACTTCAGAGAGGAGCTGCTGTTCTGGATTAAAGACAGAACAGGTTCCAAAGGAACCCCAGACATTTAGAGTTCTGTTTTGACCAAAAAGTTTGGGTTTTGTTCAGTCAAGCCTCCAAATTGCTGTCAGACAGAGAAGACGTTCTCCTTGAAACAGCCAAACAAGCAAACGTTTCTCCTTCCAGGAGTCCTTAGATGTGGACCTTCTGCATGTGAACATCAAGGGCTAAGGCCGTGTCCCACAGCCACTACGTACATTCAGTCATATTGCACGGATGAAAACTGGTCATACATGAACATACGTGAAAAAAGGGTGAAAAGTTGTGGTCATGATGTGAAATTTTCACAGCTGTATCAGGATTGAACCACGATAAAACCACAGAGGAAGCACAAATAAACCACGCTAAGAACACGTAAACCAACGTAGAACATGAACCGTGTGATTACTGTGCTGTTTATCTGCAATTCATGATTGATTCCTGCATCAATTCCATAATCTTAATGTGATGTGTGCGCCGCATACGTCATATGAAAGTGGCTCATGCTTGAAAAGTCTGTCAGACGGTCGTGAAGAGACACAAATGTGTGTATGCATCTCACAAAAATCACACACAATTACACAGTTAATACACAATAGTTGTGTATTAACTGTGTAAAATAAACTGTGTAGTTCTCAACCGACCGGAACTTCTGGTCAGCTTAAATCAAAGTGAAAACCCTAGACGGACACTGATGGATGAGGAACACAACAAACACCTATGAATGATGTAGATCACGCATGGATCATGAAAGACCAACATGTCATACGTGGGACACGGCCTTTAGAACTGGTGAAGAAGGATGAAGACAGTTTTCTCCCGGCACACCTGGACGCTCCAGAGCTTCACGCCCATCTGCAGCAAACTCGACACAAAAGGTTTGTGTGGCGGCTTGAGTTGGACGTTTTAGACGCAGCTCGGGTCGGTCTGCCGCCCACCAGAAGGTCCAGTTCTTCTGGATGGCTCCCCCACACGGGTACCGCTGAGGGGACGCCTGTCGACGTGTCCATAATGCAGAGGAATGTGTGTGTGGGAGGGACGTTATTCCGCTGGCAGGGACGGTCACACCGTCACTCTCTCTCTGCATCCTCGTCTTCCTCACACGTTCCCCTTTCTCCCGGCGGCCTTTGTCCTCCTGCTGGCGCTCTCTTGTCCTCGCCGTCTATGCTTTCTGCCCCGCCGGCTGTTTTGCTGACAGACTCCAGCTGGAAGCGCTGGCTGGGGGACAGGCGGGCCCCTGGCCCGGGCCCCTGTATGGGGAGAGCCCACACGGCCCTCCCACACAGTGAGGAAGGAGGCCACAAAGAGCCCTCCAGGAGCAGCCAGGGGCTTCTTTAACAATGACTCATCACTTTCTGCATCTGCATGGTCTTAAACAAAAAACTGCCATTGAGTTTTGATCAAAAGCTTCTGTTGGTTTATTTAGAAAAATCCCAGCTGAAGATGTGAATTCATCTTTACTTGTTGTTCCTCAGAACATAAAGCAGAGGATTTGCTTGGTTGTTCTCATGTTTTCTGTGGTTTCCCTTCAGGACGCTCGTCACTCTGGTCTTTCTGTGTTTATCTTCAAACGTGTTATTATTTTAGTGATAAGAACGACTAAATCACGATTTGCTAAACATAAAATGATGAATGATCAGAATGTCTACATCCTTCTGCTGTCAAACGTCTGAGATGCTGATGGAATTAAAGTGGGAAACAAAAGTTATGCAGAACTAAAAACACTAGTAGAAAACTTTAAACTTTAAACAATTCCATTTTTGTCTTCATTTGTTGGTTATAACCTAATTCTCAGTAAATTCTTGTTTGTGATGCAGGACTGACTGACTGACCACAGAGCTCTGTCCAGGTGGTTGAACACCTGCATTCCTGCAGGTGTGGCGTGTTTCCAGGTGTTTCCAGGTGTTTGCTGTGTCCGTGTGAGCAGGTCTCCGTCTCTGCCCTGCGGCTTCGGCCGTGGTCACCTCCTTCATGGGATCTCCTCCTGGACGCGTGTTGGACCCGGCAGGGGGCTCCAGTTCTGAACCCACGGGCCGAAACTGCTGGGCGGTTCTGGGATGACCGGACTCTGGTTCTGCGGGAGGTTTCTCGGAGCAGGTTCTCCTTGGAGCTCATCCTTAACTAGCCTTGGCACAGATTGCCAGATTCAAAACCATCTTTTCCCTTCTCTCTCTTCATTTTATGAGACCAAAGCTCCTCCTAGAGACAGGACGCCGTCTGCAGGTGGCGTGAAACCTCTGGCAGCGGTGGGGAGACGAGTGCTTTGGCTGACATGAACAAGCGCACATTTCTTGGTTCTTGTTAGTTTTGTGGTGACAACGTGATGTTGGGGCTGCACTGTGGTACAGTGGTCAGCCCTCGAGGGCTGACCATCCAAATCCCGGCTCAGTGTGGTTTTCCCTGAGCTGTCCAAAAACATCCTTTATGGGTTAATCGATTGCTGTAAATTGTCCTCGTGACTGTAAAGGAGTGATTGCATCTCCCTGCAACAGACTGACAACCTGTCCAGCCCCCCCCCCCCCTTCACCTATCACCCAACAGTGGCAAGGACAGGCTCCAGCAGCCCTGGAAACCCCAAAAGGGCTATAGAGGATCAATAAAATGGAGGGATGTTGGAAAAAAAAGGTTTGAACTTTATTTGGTTCTTTAAACGGAATATTTTTACTTCTTTTAAACGATGATCAGGATAAACCAAAAGAGGCTGAACTGAAGCATCACGCTTATCGAAGCCCATCGGAAAAAAAAAAACAAGTTTGCAATTTACACAGAAACAAAGCTTGATATCAAGTTGACAGATGTTCCATAGAAATACCTAAATACTTAACCAGATACATAGAAACACACCCACAGGCTAACGATACATCATTAAATTTCACCAGTATCCACCAACTATTATAGTTCATCAGATCGGATCAAATCGATCTATACGGGGGGGTAATAAAGAATTAACCTAGAATCTGGATGAAGACGTGCTTTCATTTTGATTGAAAACTGATCAAAATGATCTGATATTGATTAAAACAGAACATTTTGGAGTTCATATGTTCAAAACTGTGGCTTTTGTTTTCATTTTATTGTCAAGTGCATCAATAGAACCATGTCCTTCAGGAAGAAATGCTGCGTTCATGTGGTGTTGGAATGATGGGAAAAATGACTTTCCAACTCGGAAAACGCACATGAACATAAAAAACAACAAATCTTCAAACATGAGACAAAGGACAGTTTATTTGTGGTGCACCAACCGTGGGTAGACACCAAAACTACTGGGAAAATAAAACATTAATAAGGATTATCAATATATTTTATTCCAGATTGGGGGGCCAGATTAAGTAGCTTGATGGGCCACATGTGGCCCCCGGGCCGTAGTTTGCTCACCCCTGATCTATACCAAAAAAAGTTGTTTGAAAATGAAATTAAGTGATTATAATCAATTTTAGAAAGTATGCACGGTAGGTGCATGTTACCATAACCTAAAAACACATCTGATTACAATGTATAATGTATTGGATTTCTCAGGTAGTGCATGTGTGGATTTACAAAAACCAGTCGTGTTTATTTATATGATGGCTCTTTTTTAAAAGTTTCATCATCTGGTTTAAGGCCAGAAAGAAACGTTGGTGTTGACTCGGCTGCTCCGTGTCCCAGCGGCGTTCTGCAGATGCTTGGTTGTGTTCTTGTGGGATGTGAGTGAAGGAAGCTGCTGCATGCAGACATGTGCAGCAGAACTGCATGCAGACGTGAGGCAGAACTGCATGCAGACGTGCAGCAGAACTGCATGCAGACGTGTGGAGCAGAACTGCAGAGATGGATAGAAAAGTCCGTCCGGACGGTTCAGTCCAAGTCTGCAGCGTCTCCCCAGGATGGGAGCAGGGATTCCTCCTTCAGTTGAGCCCGTCCATGCTCCCTCTCTGCACTGAACTGCTTTGCTGGTGATTCACATCCGTAAAGACATCCAGACTCCCATCAGAGACGTGGAGCAGCAGCATGGAGTTGTCATCATTCATGTCTAAAGCTTTGATTTTTCTTCAGTACTTTTTCTTGTTTTTACTTTTGTGAGGCTGGTCCAGCCGTCTTTTTTTGTGTTAGTGTTTGTGCGTCTGACAGTGTGTTACAGTTTTTCTCAGTGGCTTTAGTCCAATTCTCAGATCAGAATTGAAGTTTGCAAATACATGTATGCATTTCTCAAAACAATTTGTACAAACAGCAAAACACTATGGATTTCTTGCAAAAGCCTGTAACTTGCTCAAAATCTTTAGTTCATCTCTCCAAACTAAATCTTTATGTCATTGAACATGTCAGTGCCATCAGAATGTCAAGTCCTTGGTTCATTGTCTACCAACAAGACAGTCAAATGACTTAGTCATGTTGTCAATATAACTGTGTACTTTAGAGGGAGGTTCTGATGGAAACTATGGCTAAAGATTGGAGGACAATTATTGTAAAATGGAAGTTACACCTTTTTTGTTTGATTGCAAGAGACTGGACAAGATTCACATTTACACTTTTATTGTTCATATTGTAATTTGTTGACAGACCATGTCATACCAACATAGCAAAAACCCACTGCAAACAGTAACACAAAGGGAAAAGATAGGACAATATTCTGTCCAACAGTCCAGGCAGTGCAGTAGGAATTGGTGTGGTCTTCCTACACCTCTATTGTTCCTGTATGTTAGGACACAAATTCTCATCCACATCACAGTGAATATCCTCTCTAGCAATGCAGCGAAATATGTTTGTCACATTATGACAACTTGGTCAACCATTTTGCAGTTAATGACTTATACGATGAACTAATGACTAGGTGTTTGGAGGAGGAAGACTATTGCACAGTGAACTATAGAATACATTTTGATCAACATGACGTAAACAATTGATAATGTAGCAAAGAGCAGATAATTGTACAGAATCATTTGCATGGATGTACCAAAGCAATTGAAACTTGTTCAAAGAAGTGAGAAACTGCTTATATGATGTGTACAAGTGACATCATGATGTGAAGATTGAACAAATAGTTTTGGGAATTTCATTCTGATCTGAGAATTGTACTAAAGCCACTGAGAAAAACTGTAAACTGTAAAAAACGTGTCGTGAACTGAACTCACCGTCTGGTGTTAATAAGCCAGAACCTTCTTACCTTTCCTCAGAGAGGTTCACCAGAGTTAAAGCAGAGCTCCTCGCTTTGGTTCTTCAGCATTAAACATCTGAATGAAGCAGCTGAGAAATGCTCAAAGTTCAAAGGTTAAATCCCTCTTTTCTCTGTGCAAATGGGATTCATGATCATGTATGGAGTCTGCAGCCGTGCCAAAGTGCAAACTGCACGAGCGCAGCGCCCTCTAGAGGCCTGATGGGGGCAGAGACGTTCATCACACAGAACAGAACTTCATAGATCAGTGAGTGAGGATGAAGTAGATTCAGACAAATCATTAGAAATGTAGATTCACAATCTACTACTGTGACTGCTTTGCTCTGTGAGTTTTTAAAGACTGTAAAATAGAAACAGATGATCAGAAGGAATTCTGTAAGGCTGTAAAAATGAACCCAAATATTGAACAAGCTGCTGCTGAAACTCCTGGTTCTGCCTGTTTGACCAAACTGTTCAAAAGATGAACGTTTAACAGGAAAAAAAAAATCAATGAAGTTCCAAAAATTCCATCTGCTGACTGGAAGAAACTCGGCTTGTGCTGTTTTTTATTTTATTTAACCTTCATTTAACCAGCTAAAGATCCACATAGATAAGGACTGCACATCATCATAACAAAACTGTGTTTTTGTACAAATACAGCTTTAAAAATGAAACTATAACAGCAAATGGAAGAAAAACTGCAGTTGAAACAGATATTAAAGAGTAGAATAGATAAGAAACAAAATAATAATAAATGTAAAGCTTCAGCTCTGTTCTAAAGACTTTATGTTGGTTTTATTTAGAGAAATAAGGAAAAGTCCTTAGAGAAATAAATGAACAGTCTGGACTTCACAGCGACTTTATTTCACTTCCTCGGCATCCTTTCATTTCATTTCACAATTACAGTCCAAAGAATTACAACATGAGTGACAAAGCTGAAGCGTTTCCTCATGAAGACTTCCTCACAGTCACATGTGAGGCGATTCAGAATGACATTCAAAGTCTGTTTGGATTTCTGTTCTGGAGCTAACAATCCCTGAAATGTCCTGCAAAGCAGAGTCTGGATGAGAAAATCCCACTGAGCTTTACAACATGGTGACACATCCACAGGGGAGTGATTCCTCTATGAAACACACAACAAGTCCAAATGCAGAGATGAACCTCTGCAGCTCAGGAAGAGAACGAATGTGCAGAAGAAGAGAGTTTCACCTTTAAGGCCGAGACCAGAACCAGCCAGCGGCACCATGTCTGTGCAAAGTCAGGAAACCCAGAACCAAACCCATCAGTACCGGACAGCAGAACCAAACCCATCAGTACCGGACAGCAGAACCAAACCCAACCGCGCCATCATCAAAGGATCATGGGTGCAGCTGGGTTTGCAGGTCATTCTTATCGTGCAGGAACCGTCTCTGTCTGGGTCCATCTGAAGTCCAGAACTGCCGCTGTTGGCCGGCGGGGAGCGTTTGTCCCACAATGCAGGAAATGACAAAAGCGGACACAAACAGGGACGCCGCGTCCTTTCACTGGTTCTGCTGTGACCTCCAATGAATCTGTGGCTGGGTGAAGGGAACGGGCTGGACTTGAGGTTCTGCTCCTGGCTGGACATGTCATCTTTTCGTGGACCGCTGTGCACGTCGGTCCCTTCATGCAGGACTTGCAGCACAGCGAGGACACCAGCGGGCAGCTGAGTTTATTCACATGTTCGATTCTGATTTGACTTTTTCTAACTTTATCACAGTTGAAATGATGTCTAGAACTGGAAGAGCCCCCCCTTCTTCCTTGTAAGGTCACCAAGCTGAAGCTGCCCCTGCCCCGGGACCATCAGTGGCTCTGGTGGGTTCTGCTCCTGGGCTCTTATTGTGAAACCTTTTTACCAAAGACTTTTGTTTCCTTGAGTTGCTTCTGGCCGGTTCTGACACGTCCGTGGATCTAGACCACGTACGTGCCTAGGCTGAAGGGGGTGAACTTCTGAGCCTGCTGTGCTCCAATCTCAGCCACATACAGAGCACCGGTCTTCAGGTCCAGGTCCACCAGGTGGGGCTTCACGTCTTCAGCCAGCTGGATCACACTGACCACTCTGCACTGGCCGATCAGGCCCACCGGAGGAGCGTCCAGCAGGGAAATCTGATTGGTGTTCAGCTGAACAACCACAAAGTACTTCTTGTCTGGGGTCAGGCGGACAGAGTAGGGGGCGTCTTCAGAGAAGCAGCTCCCCCAGGTGCCCAGCCAGTCCCCGGTGATGGAGTTAAAAACCTGGATCCGCTTGTTGCCCCGGTCAGCCACCCAGACTCTCTGAGCGCCGTCCACCGTCACACTGTGTGGGATGTAGAACTGGGCCAGGCCTTGGCCTTTCTCTGCATGCATCCACAACACCTCCAGCTCTTTGGACAGCTTGAGGAGGCGGTTGTTCGTCCCGCCATCGCCGTCTACGATGTACATCTCTCCAGATTCATGGACGAAGATCTCAGCGGGCTGATCGAACTGCAGAGGGTCCAGACCCGAACCCGCTTTCCCTGGAGTACCAAGCACCTGACGGACACGGAAAGAAAAAACCTTTAGCCACATCAACCGTGAAGCTACATTCACACCGCCATCGGCAACCCACGTTCAAGGGACCACTTCCAATGAAAAGTCCGTGAAAACACAGATGCATATTAACATATGCAGATTTTGGGCTTCTGCGGTCAAAATGTTGGCGTTCTCTATGACGGTTTTCAGGCTCCACATACAAACGCACAGCCATTGACGGCTCGTTGAAAGTGAAACCAGGTTGAACTTTGACCAATCAGGGATCACGGAGGAGAATTGAATAATGGCGGTTTGTGCCCGACCTTAGTTCCACGACACCAAGGGTTTATCAGAATGGAGCTGTGAAGGAAAAAGCCTCTCCGACTGTCGGTGGCGGACATGCAGCGGCATCGGGTAGTCCGGTGTGAACACCACCGGCTAAATGCACGTTCCTGGACATGCTTCACCTGACCGGTGTGAAAGGGTCTGGGTCACCTGCAGAAGCTTTCCTGACGGGGAGAACTGCTTGACGGTGTGGCCAAAGGGACCGTTCCCCACATCTGTGATCCACACGGTGGGATTTGAAGACGCGGCGCCCGCCAAGAAGATCCCATGAGGCATTTCGATGGTGGACGTGTTCCAGGACATGAGGAACTCTCCGTCTGTGGTGAACACCAGCACTTTGGGCACATGGTCACCTGGAAGGCAAGGAAGCGAACCATCAGGAACACATGAGGAGGAGCAGACGTGTCCTCCTCCCTGAAAGGAGATGATTCTTCAGTTTGTTCTGCAGATGAGCAGAATTAACCCCCAAGCTGGGATTCTCACCTCTCTGCGCCACATAAACCACCCCAGCAAGCTGGTTGACCGCCACCCCGAACACCTGCCCGCCGAAGAGCTCCGGCTTTTTGGGCCAGCTGACGTCCAGCCTGAAGAGAGGCCTGCCGAGCAGCTGGTAGTCCCGCCGGAGGTCCGAGCCCGCGGCCGGCGGGCCGCCCACGGAGCCGTACAGGACCACCGCCAGCAGGACCAGCGAGGCCATGCTGGAGGCGATCAGACACACGGCGCCCCTCCTCTTCAGCAGCAGCATCGGCAGCGAGGAAG
Organism: Oryzias sinensis; assembly: GCA_037389245.1. Taxonomy (NCBI): domain Eukaryota; kingdom Metazoa; phylum Chordata; class Actinopteri; order Beloniformes; family Adrianichthyidae; genus Oryzias; species Oryzias sinensis. The sequence continues at coordinate 6,143,620 of CM074508.1, read as the reverse complement.
ATCAGGGTTCGAGGCCCGCTGCTGCGAGGCGAGGCGGACCGCCGCTGCACAGGAGCCGCTGCGGGAGCGCAGGACCCCCGCCTTGATTGGAATGACGGGACCGGGATCCGACGACAGCGAGCACGGGACATGCAAAGAGGAAGAGGAGGAAAACACTTCCTCTTCCTCTTCCTGTTCTGCTGCAAAAACAACATCAAGGTGTAAAGTGAAGAAGAGCAGCAGCTTTTCCGCTAAAGGCTGCAAATAAAGTGGACAGATTCTCCTTCAGGTCCGCTGCTGCATTAGATCAAAGTGGAAAAAGACAGCTATATAGCTAAAAAGGAACCTATATATTTTCATGGTTGAGTTAAAACCCACCCAACCTATAACAATAAGGACCTGAGAAGAGGGAAAAGTAAATTATACATAAACTGAAATACATTATAAATGCCATTAAAAATACAGTGCAGTAACATTATTAGTATTATTAATACAGCATAATTAAAACAGAAGGGAACATATTTATTCATATGCAAATAGCAACGGGAGAAGCACCAAGAAAAGCATGAGGATATTTTTTGGAAAACGATTTCATTAAATGTCAGGTCTTAGTTTTATTTTAATATCCACTGAAGAAGAAGTGGTTCATTTCATTGTTCATTGTCAGTTTGATATTTTTTACTAGATGTTCTTTACTTCAAATTTAACATGTGTATACAATTTAACTCGCATTTTAAAACCCTTACTGGATTCTCCGAATAAAATATTAAAAACAATCTTTGAGTAAAGAACAGCTTCAATTATTTTAATTATTTTATTTTGAAAATCTTCTCTACTATTTCCGGTTACGACCGAACATTGACCTCCTCTGCTGGATGGCAGACGCGCATGCGCGTCGTGACGTCACGAAGTTTTGATAAAGGCTTCTGCGCTGCCTTCAGGATAATTCTTGGCTGTTACTTTTCCTTCCAGGAGAACAGAGCTATGTCGCTGCGCGAATGACAATCCGCGCGGGACAGAGGCACGTTTCACGCAGACAAAGCCCGCGAAGATCCGCCTCCATGGAGGTCATGGACAGCCCGCTCAACCTCGTAAGTCCCGTCCTGAAAACAGAACAGGCTAGCGCAGGCGATGTTTACCAGCTAGCTCGCGGCTAACGCGGCTCCGAAACGGCACCGACGTCACCGACGCGGGGGTTCAAAGCTCCGAGATGAGGCCAGTTCTCCGTTAAACGAGGATTACCGCGGAATTATGGATGAAAACGGTGAACGTGGCCGTTCTGTGTTTGTCTGTGGACCGCGCCAAATGTCCACGGCGGCAGCGTCGTGAGGGATTCTGCTGAGACAGGTGACACACACCTGTCGGCCAGCTGGTTCCGACAGCTTTGATAGTCCTGGTGGGTTACCCAAGATCAGGGGTGGGCAATCGTTTTGACTGGGGGGCCACAGGGGTGTAAAATTGGATAGAAGGGCCGGACCAGGAGCAGATGCGTGGAGTGGGAATGAAATAACATGGAATCTGGATGAAAACATCTGGATTGGAAATTATTTTTTAAAAAAAGAACATTTTAGAAAAGTTAAAACTTTTGTTCTCATTTTAGATCCAATTGCACCAACGGCTTGATGTTCCTCGTGTAAAACTTGGAGAAATGCTGCGTTCATGTGGTGTTTGAATGATGGGAAGAATGAAAGACAACACATCTACCAACACCACTGATGCTAGAGCGGAGTCTCCAAACCTTTTTTAGTGAGGCCACAAGAACTGTTTTTCTTTCTGAAATAAAACAATTATCAAATAACTGATTTTCAAAGACAAAAATTCAGAAAAATATACTGATACATTAAAATAATTATAAATAAACAGTGGATCCTCATCGTCATAATCCTAATAAAGACTTTGAGGCTGCAGCTCCACAAAGTCTCAGTTTGTACTAAACTGAGCAGCTGTGTCCTGCACGTCTGTTTCTCATCCAGTAATAATGAAAAATCACATTTCTATGTCTTCTGCTGCAGCTACGCATACATCTGTGTTACCTTTTCACCAGAACAGAGTTCCTCGTTTGCTGAAGGAGCTTCATTCTAAAAATAACCGTGTTCGGTAAAATCCACTGTCTGATTATTACAGACGTTTATGGCAGTAAATCTCCTCACTGTTCACTTTCTACACTTTTCTCACACAGACTTGAACATTTTCACACTTTTGTCTGGTTTAAATTCTCAAACCTTCATAGAAATTAGAACCAGGATCTTTGAATGAAAACAAAGATCTGATCGATCACAGATTTCTGATCTGAAGAGCTCCACGTTTACAGGACACACGGAGGAGATTGATTGACAGGGTGTCCAACCAATCAGGACACAGAACTGATTAAGAAAAACAGCATAATCGCTCTAAAAGAACCGGGAAAGATGAACTGTGACGTAGAAAGGGAAGACTGTCTTCTGTTCTGTTTGACAGAGATTTTAGAGGGATTCAGGTTGGAGCACAGACTGCAGGAGGGGGGAATAAGTCTTCTTCTACGGTTGTACTGTACTTTTCTCGGACCAATCACCATCTGACACGTCATCGGACCAACATACAGCCAATCAAACAGTGTGAGGTCACCATTAGTCGCAGCCCCCGAACACCACCCCTGTGGAGGACCCCAGTCTCCTCGGTTTCTCCCGAGGTCTCCAGTCCATCAACCGTTCTGGATCTGCTTGATATGTTCTTGATAATTCTTTGTGCTGTAGCACATTTGAAGTGCATTCTCAGTGGAAGGGGTGTGGCCTCCTAACATGCCCACTCCTGATTGGAGAGAGTGGTTGCTATGGAAATGTAGACGGACCAATCACGGCTCATCAGGGACGTCTGGATCCAACACGGCGACAGACGTATCTTGGAAAAATGGCGACTGAATTGACTTTGTGCGGCTGGAACCGGAAGCGAGGCGCTTTCTATGGATGACGTGACGCGCGATCCGTCCAGTTCTACAGACCCAGATGGGGTGGAAACGGTCTAAAAAGGAGCAGCAGGCACTCGTTATTGTAAAAACAACAAATCCATGTCCGTCAAAAACAGGTTGAATAACTTTGGATTTATCTGCGCTTTTCCAAACCACCCGGTATGTCAGCCGGTCGTATACCGGTACAGGTATTAGATCTGGTGGAGGTACCGCTACACCATACCGGACTGTACTTTCAGCCCTGGATAAAAGTATTCCAGTCATGAGTATTTCATAGGTTTGCCCACTTTAAAAGAAATCGACTGATCGAGGTAGATAAATATGTGAACCAAATGAGGGGGAATTCTGGTCTTCACTGATGTCTTCTGATTCACACCTGTGCAGGTGTGACTGAGAGCAGAAGGCCCCCGAAAAGCCACTCAGCCCTCTGTTTGCTTCTCGCCAGGCTCATCAACAGTCCAGGAAAGCGGAGCGTTTGGTGGCTGCTGGGAAATACGAGGAAGCCATCTGCTGTCACAGAAGAGCGGCAGGTAGGCTCCGCCCACCACCGGTTCAGATCCACCAGACACACAGAAAGAAGCAATTCATGGTTGATGCCACCAGTTAAAGGAAAGAGAGAGGACAGCAGCTAAATGTCCTAGTTGTTGGAACGCTGGAGGCCTCACCTGTCAGGTGTCCTGAAGCTGAGTCTGCCAGCATCCTGTAGTCCTTTTAGGACGACAGGAGATGAAAGGGGAGGTTGCTGTGCGGGGAGCAGATGCTAATGTGGCTGAAGCTCATCAGTGGGGCGAGAGAAAACGTCGTTTTAGCAGACATCAGGGTCCTCAGAGGACAGAGAAGACGACAGCTTCTGTGCAGCTGATCCTGGCATTGATTGACGGCGGACTCCCCGGCTCCCAGCATGCTCAGCTGTTTGTTCTCTCTTTCTCAGATCTTCTCACTGATGCTATGAAGACAACAGAGTCCATCCAGGTGAGAGAAAATGACAAAACCCTCCCCTTCCTTCAGCAGAGGCCTTTGGCCTCAGTCTTCAGGATCTGCTTCTATTTAAGCTGTTGGATGTCGGTGCCCAGAGTCTGGATGGCTTGTCGGGTGTTGATGAGTCTTTCATGGATTGACTCTGGACGTGACGCTAACAGCTGGTCTGGATGTCCCGCAGGCTCGTCTGTCCATGGAGCTGCAGAGGGACAGTCACATCAAGCAGCAGCAGCTCATCCAGGAGCGCTGGAAGAGGGAGCTCCGCCGCCAGGCCTCAAAGGCCAGACCGGGCCTCACCGCTCAGCTCCAGGGCGGGCCGGCGCCTCTCACCAAAGGTCCGCTCTCAGGTCAGCCGCAGGCTCACGGTCTCTCCGAGGAGAACGGAGAAACCAGGGAGAGGGAGTACGACACCTTACTGTATCAGCTGCAGGTCCGGCAGACGGGCAGCAGCCAGACTCCGCCTCCTTCCTGCGCTGGATCCAAAACCACCAAAGATGACAAGACCCGCCTGGAAGAACAGCAGACCACCATCAAGGACCTCCGGCGCCTGGTCGACCACCTGCTGAACGAAAACCAGCGGCTCACGGCCGACAACGAGCGTCTGCGTTCGGAAAATGTGCGGCTGCAGTCGGAGGCGGCAGATTTCGTGGAGCGCTCTGAGCTCTGGGTGCTCCCACAACCAGGGGGCGCTATGGGGGGCGGAGCCGAGAAGAAGATCCCAGGGACGAGCAAGGAGATCACGGTCCCCCAGCTGCCGCCGCTGGAGATGCCGGCACAGGAAGACCTGTGTCTGGACGACCTGCCCCCCCTGGAGCTGCCGGAGGACATCCAGCACGAACTGCAGGAGCTGCTGGACAAACCGTGACGACGGCTCGCCGCCAGACTCATCGCAGAGTTCAGACATCCTGGCTTCCACAGCCAGACTCTGACCGATGAGGCTTCCGCTCAGGTCCTTCCTCCCCCGGGTCCAGCAGATGGAGACGTCTCCTTGGAGGGTTCGGGTGTCAGCTTCAGAGCGCTCAGGGGTGGGACCTCTGAGGACAGCAGAGCTGCTCCTTGGTGTTTTGTGTCTGACACTGTCGCTCGTCTGAACGCCGTATTTGCAAACCCTGCAGCGTCTGAAGCTCCTCGGAGGCTCCTTCCTTCCCCAGAGTCCCCGACTCGACTCAGCGGCGAGACGTTTCACCCGTTACTGTTTACCTTTGACTGAACGGTAGATGTGGCGCCGGAGACCCGAGGGCTCCTCAGGTCACTGACCGGCCTGACCCTGCAGCCTCCCAGCATCCTCGGGGTCAGAGCCTGGACTCCCTCACTTTATGATGCATGTTGGTAGATCATGAATGGCTGTTTTCTGACTGAACTGTGATCAGGACCGTGATTGAAAATAAAGATGGATTTCAACCCTCGTGTGTTTCTGTGAGAGGATGTGGAGGCAGCAGGAGGGTCTGACCTTTGCTCAGAGGTGGCAGATCTTCAGACAAGCTGAGAGCCTCGGACACATGCGGCGCCATCCCCGAGATTCAAACCTTCAACTCCTGACAAGTCGCTTCCACAGCCCTGCGCCGCGCCGACGTTGTGAGGGTGGAGCCACGTCACCTCTGACCTCAAGGCTCTACCGCACACGGCATCACAGGGAATCCGTAAGAAAGAACAAAAAACTCTCTTTGAACCCAAAGAGTCCGATCTTCTGTTCACAACAGAAGATCCAAACTACCAACCTTAGCTTTCATTTTCCTCCACTGTTTTTGGAGACATCAAGGCTGGGAGTTTTGGAAAGTCCTGATAAAAGGTTTCCAGCTGATGACCCGTTTGGGGTGAAGGTCTTCCTGTTCCTTGGTCAGAGTGGCGTCCCTCCCTTCTGGTGTGCCACAAGCCTCAGTTTATTGTTTATTAGAGATCTGCTGCCTTTGCAGCACATTTTAAGTTCTTTTAATGATATTTCCTGTCAGTTTTATGCTGATGTTCAGCTTTGTGTCTTTTAAAGCCCAGGATGTTTCTAAAACACAGATTTTATGCAGGTGTCTGGATTCAGTCAAGAGTTGGATGAACAACAACTTTCTCCACCTAAATGAAGCCAAAACTGAGGTCCTAGTCTGTGGTTCTGACAGCCTCCCCCCCCCTTGCAGTGGTTCGGTCCCCTTGCTTCTTCTATCAAGCCGTCTGTCAGGAACCTCGGGATGACCCTAGACCCGGTTTTATCCCTGGACTCTCATGTCGGGTCACTTGTTCGCTCTTGTTTTTATCATCCTAAAAACATTGCCAAACTGAGTCCGTGTCGCGTTCTGAGATGCTCATCCACGCTTTTGGAACTTCTCGTCTTCATTACTGCAACTCCATCTTCCCGTTTAACCAAAAACATAGCATACACAGCTCTTGACAGCCAAGCACTGGTCTACATAAAAAAAAACCGTGTGCAGCCGTCCACTCCCAGCAGGTCCCTGAGGTCATGTGACCAGGGTCTGCTGGTGGCTAAAGACTTTGCAGCAGTGGCTCCATCCCTCTGGAACTGCCTTCCTCTCAGCCTCAGATCTGCAGCCTCAGTGTTTTCTTTAACTCAGCAGCTAAAGAAAACGCTTTTTAAAATTGCTCTTTCATCATTCTTTTTATATTCTCTGTTTTACTGTGAAGTACTTAGTGATTTTTATCTTGAAACAAATAAAGTTTATTATAATTATTCCTAATGAGAACGACCACAGAACACGTTAAACGGGACTCTGGACCCGGCCGTCCTTCTGGACCGTCTTCTAAACTAGAGCTCTGGTTTCCTGTCCAGATGAGTCACGTCTCCATCATGCACCTCAGGTCCTCTAGCATCAGTGAGTCTTCATCTTTGTCCCTGACACACAGAGATTTCTCCACTTTCTGTGAGTTTTGGAGGACGTTCTGCTCTGTAGACGTTCTGCAGGTTGACATTGAAACATTTCATCTTTGAAGAATTGCCGCCTCTGCCGACACTCGTGTTACAGAACCTGAAATGTGGAAATTGAAAATGTACGTTTTTTTATTGTTTTGTCACCAACAGTTGAGAAAAAAAACTGGAAAGTCTGGAATGAGCCGACATGTTTGCAGAGAAAACTCACAGATAAAGCTGGGGGGGGGGGCTGTCAAATCATGGGAATACAAACTGCAGCCATGTCAACAAACTTAAATAATTGATTCAGATCAATACACATGATTTCATAACATGTTATTTTCTCCCACCTGAGCATATAAATGAGGTTTACATGTAACCAGAATGAAACGCAGTCTCAACACCTTGATGGTTCTGTTCAGACCCACGGGATGCTGCAGAACTCCAGCCCAGTCACCAAAACCGCCCCGCCCAGATCCCAGAGCGCCAAGAACCAAGACACACGTGTTTTCTCATCTTTCATTTATGACACACATCAGGTGGGGGCGTCCGGCTTCGGTTTCAGTCACAGGAGAGCAACCAACGCACACCAACCCCACGAGTAACCTTAGCTTGTTATAGTTCTCAGTATAAAAAACAAATGGAGGAAGACCAGCAGGTCGGCTTCCTCTGCAGAAATCCCCGCCTCCAGCAGTGCTGCGCCGCCCACAAAACGCCACGGCTCTGTCAACATGGCTAACGTGCCTCCATCAGGTAGAAACGCCAGCTCAGGTGAGATGAAAGGACAGGAAAAAGCTCACGGGCCAGAACCGCCGTCTCAGGTTCAAATCCCCAAAAGACAGACAGATGTGTGCACCAACGTCTTTCATGAAGAGGCCGGTGGGTGTTGGTGCAAATCACACGCCCACATGGAAACTTTATCCAACAAAAAGGGAATCTTCAATGATCCCGGGAAATCCAACCAGAGTTCACAATCCATGATTCAGGAAGTGGAAGTGAGGAGCTGTACAGCAGGAGCCCCCCCCAAACACCTCTTTGGTTTAGTCTTCCAGCTCAGCGGACTCGGATAGTGTTCGGCTGCCGGTGCAGAGGAGAGACGGGCGTGTTCGACTCCACCGAGGTCCGGCTCGGCTCTGGGACGAACGCGCCCGCTCCGGCCCGGAGGTTAGTGTGAGAGCCACTGAGCAGCAGCAAAGGCAGAACGGTTTGGAAAGAGGAGTCTCATGCAGAAAGGCTAAAAGCTCTAAGAAAGACGTTTAAAAACATAAAACAAAAGCGCAGCTCTTCTGTCTTTCTGCACATTTTTATGTCAAAACTAAAGTCTGAAGGTTCGTATTCAACCTCTTTGGGATTTGCTGGAGGAATGCAGGTTAAAAACGTCTTTTTTTTTCGTTACTGCTGACAGTTTAGATGGTGAAAGAGCAGCAGGAGACGCCAGCTCTTCACGTTGTTCTGTTCAGCCAATCAGATCCTCAGACGACAACAAATACAAGACAAGAACCAAAAAAGATCACACAGAGAAAACGCTGTCCGATAAAAAACACCTTATGTACACGGTACACTTCCACAAAGGTCAGAGGTCGTCTCTGAGCTGCTGGTTTTGGATGAGCAGGGTGATGGGGATGCCTCCATCAGAGCGAGGAGGCGGGGCTTGAAGGCGGGGCCGACCTCCAATCAGCTGCTGCTTGCGCTCAGCTGGGCGTGTCCCTCATGGTGCTGTAGTTCACGGCGTTCAGAGCCGGCCTCTTCTTGCCCTTGATCTTCAGGGAGCCGTAGCGAGCCTGCAGAGCCAATCAAAGGAACAGACGTGTGAATGCAGACGGCGGGGGACGCCGATGGCGCGGCGGCGGCGGCTTCACCCACGTCTTTCCGCGCTCTAGAGCGCGTCCATCTTGACGCTCTGCGGTCGCCTCAGGCCCTTCTGACTCACAACCGTCTTCAGAAAGTCGGCTCGACCTCTTAAATCGGATCTGCCCTCTTCGTGCATGCAATAGTTCTCTGACGAGCAAGCAGATGAAGGTTGATGGCCCTTCATTCCCACAACAGAAGAGCTTTTCCTCGTTAGGACAGCGGTTCTGATCATGTGACCATTTTGGGGAAATGTATCCCATAGGTTCAGCTCTGGTTTACCAACGACCCACCGCACAACTCTAACCTACTTTCGCTTGGTTCGGTTTGTATCACTAATAATGCAAACATGTTAGTCTTTAGTTTGTTTCAGTTTATCTTTGGTGAACAATGTAAATGGTGAATTAAAATGGATTCAGTATTTCCTCCGCCACCGTGTGACACTGGTTTGTGACATCACTGAAGACAGGCGTGTTCAGTGACGGTAATTTGCTGTGTGGCTGGAGGAAGTGCGGCGAACGCCGGCGAGGGCAGCAGAAGCTGCTGACGGCGCTGCTGCATGAAAACAGCCTCAGAACCTGGTAGTTTCTTTAAAGTCCAACTCCATTATAAAAAATAAAAAATGATACATAAAAATCAAAAAAATAAATTAATTTTTTTTACAATAAAAAAATAAAAAAAACAACATTAATAAAATTAAAATATAAAATAAAAATCCCACTCCAATCATCTTTTATCCGTTTCCAAAATGTTCCCAGTGTTCTTTTATTTCTGATGATACTGTTTTCACACCCAAACCTAACATTAGTGTTGCAACAAAGATGGCGAGCGATATTTGACCCTTCCATCCGTCCAGTTCTGATCCAGATTCAGCTCGAACCAGAAAACAAAGGCAGTTACCGTGGACGTCTGAGCGGATGCTGCATCAGGAAAATGGGGCGGAGAAAGAGAGCTTGGCCCCCACCCCACTATTTTTTCAAGTCACTTTTCCAACGGCATGTTTCCTGATTACAACTTTATTTGAGCGAGCGGCTCAGAAATTTAATTTTAGCCCAATTTCCTCCTCTGTCAGAAAAAGTGTTAAGCGGCGTTTCATCTTTAAACGGTTTCCATCAGTTCAATCTGTACTGCAACCGCTTGTTATTAAAAAGCGATCGCGGCACACGAACGTGACGAAGCCCGCTAGATTGGACTCTGAAACACTGCAACGTGTTGCATCGGTTCAGTCACTGGGCGTCCATCACCCAGAAGCACAGGCGATGCGAACACAGAGAGAGCGAAGATGAAAGGCTCAGAAAGCTCTCTTCCTCCTCCTCTGGAATGCATCAGAAACCGAAATCGACCCTCTGCCCTCTCGCCGTCCTCCACCCACATTCATCTTCCATTTCGGCCGCCTGCCAGACATTTCTCCTTGGCTTCTCTCTCCTGCTGCTGCCCTGTGCCAAAGAGTGTTTGACATTCACCGATCTACGCCTCATCCTCTGGGAACTCATCCCACTGCTCCACAGCTGCCAGAAACTTCCACTGAGACAGAGGCTCCAAGGGAGGCAAAGCTGTCCTGCTGATGATTAAACTGCGACACCTCTCATCGAACCATCCACACGCGCTCAATTATGAAGGAAACTCTTTTTTTGTGTGTAAATAATCTGCATATTCCCACAGCAGTACCTCCAATACTTCAGGTTTGAGGGTCAAGCTTGTATTATTGAACTAACCAAGTCTTGGACCGGCACCTGTATAGAGACAAAAAACCTGATCTACAATTTTCCTGTTTTGTTTAATCTGCTGAAGAGACGTCTTATTTTGAAAAATCCTCTCTACCTCATCTACTGACTCATTCTTGGTCGCTGTGTCCCCATTTAGTAATCCATCCATCATGCCTTGCCAAAAAATTGGCAGCAGCACCTTGAATTAAACCCCAAGCTGGGAAAGTTATAGCAAAAAACAAAAGAACCAGAGACTTCAAAATAAAAGAAATATGCATTTACCAGACACAAACCTTTACTTCAAATATAAATTGTGACAACTCGATCACAATTCATATAATGCAGATTGCACACAGTCCGGATAGAATTGTTGATTCTGATTGGCTGCTGGGTGCATTAAGTGATATACCACAGTGATAATGCCCCTAAAAAAGTGGCGAATCCGGTCACCTAGCAATGTTTTGTATCCCCTGCGGCAGCTGCGAAAACAACTTTGCGTACCATCATTTGGACAAAAACAAGCGGTAAGAGATGAACTTTCTCTCTGAACTGATGCTTTATTTACACATCGTGACCATCAGCATGTATATCACTTTATATCGTCGGATCTTGACTGCAGCGGTGGTTACCGTGACAATGGGCCACGTAACAAAAAGTCTGCTTTCTGTGAAAAAAGCGTTCCAAATTGGAAAAATATGAATCAAGGACTAAAGTGGTTAATATTATTTTTCTTTGAAGTGACCACGACATAAGCGGGTTAATAGCCTTAGAAGTGTGCATTATCAGAAATGAACGCACTTCCTGGAAGCATCAGATGGTTCAGGCTTCCACGTCGTGCGTTCATTTCTGATAATGCACACTTCTAAAACCTAACTCTACATCTAACAACTGGCCGTCTAACGTCACGAGGATGCTGCTAACAAAGTTGTTCAAATGGGGATCAGTATATCTAGAAAATATGACCTTTTTTCTTTTCGTATTTATCCGTCGCACCTTAAAAGTCGGACGAGGCTGAAGCTGGTGTGTACCGTCAGCGGCGCTGCACGTGTACGTACCGTCAGCGGCGCTGCATGTGTACGTACCGTCAGCGGCGTGCTCAGAGCTCTGCGCTCTCCTGGCGGCGGGGTTGGCGGAGCGGGAGCTGTACTGGAACAGCTGGTTTCCTCCCTCGTCCTGCTGGCCGATCTGAGACAGGTCGTGCATGCTCAGGCTGCGCAGCTTTTCAGTGATGGCGCCCTGACCCTGTGCGACAAACACCAGCGGTTTCAGCCCGGCCACAAACACAAAGAGCAACAGATCAGGATCTACTGCTGCCACACAGGACCAAACGATATGAACCGTGTAATGGAGAGGAATGATCATTCCAGGACCGACCACAAGCAAAGTCTTCATGCACCGTGGACACATTTCACCACATAATTCACAGAAAACATGGAGAAAATCAGACGCAAAGCGTCTTGAAGTTGTTAAAACAAAACTATCAGTAAAAAAGGGAGAAATTCCCCAAATAGAGATGTTGATGTAAACCATAAGTGAACAACCACACATGGAGGACTCGGTGGTCACACGAGGAAGGTTGAAATGAAGAAAACTGAATTTGTAAATGTGATTGGAAATTCAAAGGAGGGCTGCATGGGATGGGAAAGGAAAGATGTTCATGCAGCTTCTACAGACCGACTTTACCTCCCAGAAGAGCCCGCTGAAGCACACAACCCCTGAAGAAAGACGCCGACGCAGGGACAGAAGAAGAAAAAGTCACCTGAAGGTTCAAGGTGTACATGATGGACAAGGAGCCTGGCAGACGTTCAGCCATGTTTTAACAGAATTTAAAGGTGTCACACCTCACTATAGCTCCTATTTAAAGGACCTGCACAGAAACACACCATACTCCTGCCTAGGCCGGCACAATACACTGCAGATTCATCGTTATCACGATGTCAAGCTGTGCAACACGCATATCCCAAAAGTCTGCGAAAATCCCAATAAACGGCAACCTTAAGTGTGCTAAAACAATCTAATGGCAGCTTGAAGTATTTAGGGAATCAAATAAACCCCAGACTCTACTGAAGACAGACGAAGAACTTTAACAAATCCATATTTCAGGTGTGATTTCAAACCTCATGCTGGGGCAGTGGGGCAACAGGACAGAGGCAGAGAAGTTTGGGATAATCAGTCGCCTTTGGATCCAAAATATGTTCAGGAGCAACCAAAAGGATGAGCTCCAGAAGGTTTGTGGAATCTACAAATACTCTGCCATAGGATGAGAAGGCTGATCCTGTGGAGCTCTAGCAGTAAGAGCAAATATTTGAACATGAAGTCTTCAGCAGAGCGCTGCTATAACATGTTCTTTCAGCTTCTGCAGAGATGAAAACCTGCTGAGGCGTCAACGGTCCAGACGAAAACCCCTCCATCCACACCAACAAAACATCCACAGCACCAGTCGGTGACAGGAAATGTCCATTAGTACGACTAAGATCCTCTGGATAGACCTACACCTGACAGTCTGAACCAAAGAGCAACGGCATCTTTATCTAATCCTGTATTACCGGACATCCCAAACACTCCTGAATAAGAACACGGTGGCATTATTTACAGCCAAATCACCTCAATACCGTCAAACAAGTTTTTCTTTCCAATCAAATAAAAGTCAATACAAGTTACTCATCATCACTACGGGGTCCAATGTTGACCTATAAAGAAAATCACAATAAATGAAGAAGAGCTAGGTGTGCAAAGTGTATCAGAGAAGTTTGGGAATTCAGAAAAATCAGGTTTTCAAGTATCCATAGTTTCTGCTCGGTAACAGACGAAAGCCTGATAAACAAAAGAACAGCTCCTGCACTGACAGACTCCACTGTGAGGTCAACAGAAAACTGAGTTTGGGTTTTAAAAGTTGATCATCCCAACACGACCGGCAGAAGAGTACTTGCCCTGACGGCTGCGGTGACGGCAGCGGTGGCGGCGATGCTCAGCCCCTGCCTGCCAAAGTTCACCATGGTCTCATAGCTCCTTTCTTTGGCCTGCACAATGTAGTCATCGATTTCCTGGAAAAAGAAAAAACACACAAACCTGAGCTCTGGTCTAAAAACCATCCTCCTGTCTGACAGCAGACGTGGACGGACGGACGGACGGACGGACGGACGGACGGACGGACGCCCTTACCCGTTCTCTGGAGGACAGAAGAGGGTGCAGGCACTTCCTGTAGATCAGACTCGCTCCTCTGGTGTACGGGGACAGCAGCCAAATCACAAACGCTATCTTCAGCTCATAATAGAGCGGAAACCTGAAGGCACAGGGAGGAAGCATCATCTGACAGGGGCCTCCACAGACACATTAACCCCAAACCAGGTCTGACCACGAAGAGCTGGGCCACCGTTAATGTGAGCAGGACTGTATCGGAGAGCAGCATTGACCAATCTGGGGATGAATATTTCTGCAGCGTGTTTGAAGACGTGGAGCCACTCCGTAAACCAGAGGTAGCATCAGACACGCTTCCATATTTAGCAGTGTCAAATTCCACGTCGGTTAGCTTTAAAACTCTCTACAGACAGGAATCTGTTATCCATTCACTACAACCATAGAACTACTCAGCTCATTTTGATCCGGGATGTTTGTATTTATCAAGCTATTCATTTGTTTCAACCCATAAAAACCTAGGTTAAGGAGAGTGTCAGTGGTAGAAACGTGTTGCGTCTCTCTTCCCGCCCCGGCCGGCTCTGTAATGTGCAGTGTTGTCACCAGCCCAGCGGGGGGCGCTAGACTCTAACGAGGTCAGTGTTAACATTTCTGAGGACACCAGCATGAAGCAGGTCCAGAGAAGGAATGACAACAGAGAAGCCCAATCTCACACTCAGGAGCAATGATGACGAGGAGGAGGCATGTGCTCTTCATCAGGACAGAGTGCTGCCCGACCCTCCATCGTCACATGACCTCACCAAGCAGAATTCTACTGAAAGTAGCTTTCCTTGACATCAGAGGTGCTGATTAGTCCACAGCAAACACTAAGTTCATGGGCCTATTACTGAAATAACCTGCATATGTCCAGCATCACTGTCGTCTGCGACAACACTACCAAGACGGGAGTGACGGTGAAGATGGACGAATTCTATCAGAATCAAAGAAGCCAGGGTTGGAATAAAACCAACATGATCAGGTCAAACTAAAAGCCACACAAACTGGACATAAGTCATTTAAGGGCAGAGGTCAGGAGGGCCGTTTCTGATTTTTACGTCTATTTGGACTACAAGGAACATTAAGCTAGATCTATGGATGACCTGCAAAGCCTTACCACGCCACCGTCAGGTCGGTGATGGTCTCCACAACAGTGTAGAGGGCAAACACGATCCAGTACATCATCCACCGCACCTGCACACAAAAATACACACTCAGACAACACAACCAACACTTCAGAGGCATCGCCAGCTCCCCAACCTAATGGAAGAGGTAACGTTACCAAACCCAGTAGAGGATTGTTTAGATTCAAACCAGAACTTCTGTTCTAAACAATGTTTTTAATGTAAAAATGATCTCAAAAAGGAACTTGGTTATATGGAGCCCAAATCAGAGTTTCCACAACTTCAAAGCCTCCACAGAGTTACACTCTCATTTCTACATCTTCCTTTGTGTCCTGTCAGGGGCTCCTCCTTATCCTTCCTCATCGTCCCTCCTCTTCATCCTTCCTCACGCTCTCCTTCTGATTGGATTTTCACCAACAGCGGGATGAAACCGTCACGTCAGACTGGGCTGGACCCGCCTGCTGCTGCATGACTGGTCACAAGTGGGTTAAGGCGTCTGAATACCAACACAAGCTGGTGACACGGTGTCCTAGCATGATTGGGGTTTTTCATCCAGCCACCTTGTGTTCCCGTTTCTGCTCATCAACACAAACAAGCACAGCGTCGGAGCTTCTGCTCCTCAGAGTTCCTCTTAAATCTTTAATTCTTTAACACTGGAGGTGTCGTCTGTGACACTTTTTGACATACGGTAACTAATCAACCATTCACGCCATCAACGTCCATTACCAGATTCTGAAACGAAGCGGTTCGCTTTTCTCAGCTTCAGAATCTGCTAAAATTACGTTAAATGCGGTAACAATTGAAGAGTTACGGAGGCTGAAAGAATGTCAACACTGGAGATAAAGGGTTAAAGAGCCAGCTCTCCCCCGTTCCTACGATCGGACCACTCCGTCTACCGTGTATAGTAGCTGACCCGGCCCCTAACCTCTCTAAAAATGCCGGGCAGTCATGACCTACAAGCTGTAAATGTTAGTTAGAAGAGTTCAGTTAGACACAAAGCAGCAACAGCAGAGCTACCCAAACATCTCAGACCAACTGCCTGATTTCACGCAGAAATGTGGCTCATGTCTCATAAAGCTCTCGTTTAACATGATCAATGCAGTTTCACTTCACCAGTTGAGTCAGAACCAGTTGAGCGGGTACATCATGTGCTGGGACTGCGAGTCCTGGTTGCAGTCCATTTACAGTTTGTCCTCTGCATTCTTTTCCCGCCTCGCTTCTGTCTGAGACTCTCACTTAAAGACAGCAAAGAAACCCTCCAAAAATACGACTCGAACGCCGAGGAGCTGGTTTTCAAACATGTTTGATTTTAATCTATTGTTCGTACAGCCTCTGAGTCTAAACTGACTCAATAGAACAGATTCCTTGTGGGATTTCTCTGTTCGTTTTATAAACTCAACTAGTCCTCCAGTTGGCTTTTCAGCAACAATATTCCGCACCTTAATAAATAAATAAACAAACAAACAAGATTATCTATTGGGACTTCCAATCCACAGTGCTAGCTCCTCAGATGCCAAACCACCTCCACATAAAAACGAGTGTTTTGGCGTGTGAATATTCTGAGCACAGAGCGCGTTAACCGTACGGCGGCGTCTGATCAAACATTCATTCAACATCATGGTGTCAAGCTGGTTTTATTCCAACTCCTCCCCGGTCCCCAGTGATCCCACCATCAGTTAGAAAGTAAGGAGTCGGATGGCAGAGACGGAAGATGAAAAGGATCTCCAAGCTGACGTGTTTTAAGCCTGTAACTGGTGTAGCATGTATAATTTAGAGGAGCAGGATTTCACCCTCACCGACATGAGTTGCATCACCCAACAGGTTGTAGCCCTCCAATCTATATCCATGAGCACTTTCCCATCACAGCCCTGGGTTTAAACAGCAGCCAGCGTTGAGACACTTTCACCTCCTGATTTCCCATTCCCAACCATATTCTTAACTAAAATGAGGGTCAAAAAATGTTGGAGTCCTCAATCTAACTCCTCAAAGTACAGCTTTATTTTCAGGTATTTTCTTTTCTTTCAGTCAGGCATTATGATTTGATTTGATTTGATCTGATTGTTTTGACCTCCCTGATCTTTCAGGTATGGAGGGAACGATCATCTGTTTTAGTCTGGAAACGTGTTGCCATATTCTGCTTGTACACTTACATATTCCTTGACGTTTTTGGTCTTCACAGCTTTGTAGGAGTAGTACGCAGGATACAGAGTCCCAAACAGCAGCCTGTCAGCGGAGAGAACAAGAAATCATCATCTTCATTTATGTCATACTATCTCATTTTAACATTTGCTGGGCTGGAAACCAAAGAGCAGTTGAAATGCTTTCACTGACATTACCATGAAGCACCAGATGCAGTTTAACACCTCAGTAGTCCCTTACTTTGGTGACCACGCCAAATCAACCATGAAGGGAAACTTAGTGGAGTCTGAGGCGTGCACGCTAAGCAGTGATTTGCCCTTCGTGTTGAGCAGTGACCACGAGGACTGGAAGCACTGAAGACGGTGACTCAGTGTTTCCTCTGTAATCTTCTGCTCAGCGGTGGTTTTGGATGATGCCAAATTTGATTCCATTTGGTTGCTCCCGTTTTCCACAGGAACCCAGCCCCGTACTAAACTCTTTTCTTCCATTTCACAAAGCACTTGTTTGATCTGAAAAAGCTTCATGAGTCGCAGGCAGCTTCTGCACACAGAACACAGCTCTATAGAAAGAACACATCTAAAAGCAAGGAACCTCTCCATTTCCATGCTACTATTAGTCACTAAAGTATCTTTTTCAATTCAGTCATCCCATTGGACAAAAGGAATCAGAATAAACGCCTGATCAGAATAAAAGGCGTCATGTAAACACGCCGTTCGTAATTCTCGGCCCCGATCAGACTCATTCGGATCAACATTCCTGTCATGGAGATAGGTGGTTATGCCGATTGTTGATCTGATCGTGGTGCATAGAAACAGTTTATTCAGATCGTGGGTCACTGCTGCTCTGGTTTGGGTCATGAGTAGACGGTCCAAAGCCTCCTCTGGAGCGCCAACAGGACCACGAACCGTGTCTCTGATCAGAGCAGCCAGACTCACTTCGTGTTTGCGGGAAGGGGAGGGTGCTTTGTAACGGTGTGCGCTCTGGAGGAGGCTTCAGACCGCAGTCCTACGCCAGCACGCTGCCGGACTCAGGAGAACTCAGGAGAACCGGGTCTCCGAGCGGCTTTGGGACGGTGTGTGAGGCGCTGTTGAATGCAGAAACTCTAGACAGTCCTGAGAAACCGTGTAAACAATCACGTGGATTTGGGTTTCCAGTCGTGTCCAGACAAATAAAGGCTGATGTTATGGCAACATTTTTACGTACAGCCAAGATGCAGATTGCAGCACTGACCGCATGGATTTGAACTACATCCACAGCTCAATGTGGTTGTTGGCTTGTTTTAGCCTAACGCTGACCCTTCTTCCAGCTCCCTGTGGCCCAGAATAAAGCACTGGCCACACAGACTGAGAAAATTATGAGCGAACACCTAACAATAATACCAACCATAATAAAATAATGTTTAGAAGATCATCTCGCTCTATGCTGCAGCTTGCTTGTTTATTTGTGATTGTGTTTATTGTGACCTTGTTTGGTTCTCAAAACTAGTTTCAAAATGATTTAAACTGAACAAAAGCAGACCTTTGTAATATAAGTAATGATGAAATCTTACAGAGCTACCAGGAAAGCTGCTAACCAAATACAAAGAAATGTTTTAAAGAAGATAAATCCAGTGACCTTCTAAATGTAGATTTGTTCAAATAAAGGATTTTTTAAAACAGCCTTTCTAAGTGGAGGACATTCATTTAATTCAATTTTCTTTATATAGCCCAAATTCACAACAACAGTCGTCTCAATGGGCTTCGTACCGGTAACTGTAAGGTAAACATACAATCAAAGTGGATCATAAATGCATTGGGGGACGGCTGGGGGTCCAAGACGACATGTTATTTTAATGTTACTGATTCTGGTCAGCCGCTCTGCAAGGACATGAAAATAAAACATTTCTTTGAATAGAGTCTTTCGGATGAGGGAAAACGGCATTTCCATGTGTTTCTGTGGATCACGGCTGATAAACAACCATCTATAAATTCTGACACTCTGAAGAAAATTGTGTTTTTGGTGTGTTTAACATGTTGTGGCATCTTTATGAAGGAGGACATATAAACTGTATACATGAAGAAAATTACAATTAAAATGGCATTTCTGAGTATTTCTTTATACAAATTGTTGTGAATCAGGAGCAGACAAAAAAATGAAAAACTGCTGGATTTGCTCCAATATTGCTCGCCATTTTTATAGCACCACTAAAGTTTGGCGAGGGCTGTAAGCTAGTGGGAAACAGATGGAAGATGGGAAAGCTGGGGCTCACTACACACCAGTAGTCCTGCCGACAACTCAGAGGGGAATTTCTAATGAACTTCTGCCGCTCGGCAGGAACTATGTCCTGGAAAACAGAACAGGTTTGTGGATTTTGACTAAAAACGGCATCATCATAATGGAAGAAGTCCTCACTAACATCATTCAAAGTACGGCGCCAGACTCCATGGCGATGAGCACATTTACCCTCAGGAGCCCAAACACACCAGACACGAAAATAATCCAGAAGACTGTGTCAAAATCACTCATTTGATTTGATTACATGTTTAAAGACTTATTTCTTAAAGTCTCTTAACATGAAGTGAAGCCATATAAAACATTATAAAGAGACACTACGATATTTGAAGACTATTGTTTTTTCATCAGGCCAGTTCAGCAACATGCAATCCTGTATTTAATTTAAGACTTGTGTGTGGGTCTTTATGTGGAAGGTGTGTGTGCAAAGACAGCAAACATCTCCTTATTTAGTTTGAACCCAAATCCTTTTTTCTAAACATGATTATATATCTATGCAGTTCCAGAAGCTGCTGTGGCTTTAGAGCTCACTCTTCAGCTAGCTTGTTAAATACTATTATTCAACTAAACGGACATTAGTTAAGGTAAAAACTTTTATTTTTGCTATGCTCAGTTTATAAAAGTTGTTTTTAACTTTTAGCATTTACCCGTTCCTAAACGTTATGAGTCCCACTCCGATCATCTTTTGATCCATTTTCAAACCGTTCCCATAGCTCTTTTAATTAGGATTATGCCATTTTTAGCTACAATCTAGAAACCTGTGTCGTTTTCTAGGACTTTGTTTCTGCACAGCGGCAGCAGATCATTAGAAATTGACCTCTGAGTTGTGGGCCAACACCGCCCCCCTTTCCCTCCCCGTTACTGAGAGCTCACCGTCTACATACTACTCCACTCACACCCCTATCCTAACATTATGGCAGCAACATCAGATCTGTCCAACCATCCGGTTCTGATCCAGATCGCAGCTCAGACCAGGAAAACCCAGACGTTCGTGGATCTGTTTGTCTGCAGGTGGAGGATCAGAATGGAGAGGAACAGGTTGTGGCCCCGCCCAGCATATTTCCTACCTCAGAAATACACGATTTTTCAAACGACAATTTTTTTGTCTGCTCCTGATTCTCAACAATTTGAATAAATAAATACTCAGAAATGCATTTTTGAGCTTCATTTGTCTTAAAAAATGTTCTCCATCATCAGAAAAATGCCACAAGAACATGTTAGAAACACCAAAAAACACAAGAGGACTTATTATGCTGCAGAACTTCACCATCTTTAGTTTTCAACACTTTTAAATGAAATCTATCTTCCAATTTGGATTGATATTGGCTGAAAACTCATGTAAAGCAGTGAAAGTATTATGCTGTCACTTTAATAAACAGACGGTGGTAATAAGAGTATGAATAAAAGCTTGTGATAAGGTAATCATCATCCTCCTCAGTAGCAGGACAGAGCCTACCACCACCATAGTCCCTGCTATTAACAGGATTTATCCAGTCTAAAGTCTTGATATGCACCGACCACTAACATCATACGTTGGGATAAATGTAAACAATGTTCTGGACATGATTTTAAAAGCAGGGCCTCTTTTTCATACGGCCCTCCCCACACACCTCCCACCTCTGACTGCAGCTGAGAAAATAGCCCTGAAGCTTTTAGAGGGGTTGGAGTCCCGGCTCTGGGTCAATTTTCCTGGTTTCCTGACATTGTACACCACTGAGAACCAGAATGAGCCAGGGAACATGGAACCCAGAAAAGAAATAGATGGGAAAAAAAAGTTGTAAAAAACAAGGAAAGAGAGGGAAAAAAGGAAGGTTGGAGAGGGAGGGAGGGGTACAGTGAGGCGAATGATTCTGGAGCCCCGAGCATCTGGTTTGAGCTTCAAGAATAGGAATCTGATTCCAAGACTGTTCCCTGAAAAACACAGAGGGTGGATTGTTGAAAGAACTGCTGCTGCAAATGGAACCACTTAGAAAAGTGGGGAAATCATGAATGCGAGTTGGGCTGAACCCACCACTTACCGGTACATGTTGTGCAACGTGATGGTCCCACAGGACTATATCACACGTCAGAATCTTGTAGTTTGAAAAGCCACGGAATACATTGTATTTAGGGATGTGCGATATATCGGGGCCAGTACCGTATCAGTCGATATTAAAACATCTACTGAAATTCTTCTGGATGTTTTCAGAAATACTTCATTTTTTAAATGCATCCTTGTCCCTAATTGAATGGGAAGCTTATGTTTACAGACAGTAGCTGCGGTTCTATGTGCAAAATATCTGTGATCGGATCAAAGATCAGATTAGAATTGAACTCCGATTATAACAAACGTTTACATACTGTTGGCCACACTTTGGGTCAGAATAAATCATTCTGACATGTGCAGAACTCTAAAATACCGGAAACGGCTGTCGAAGCAGAAATATTGAATTCCGTTGTAAACAAACGAGCTGCAGCGTAGAGCAAGATGATCTTTTAAATGTGTTTTTATTACTGTTATGATTATTATTAGGTGCTTGTTTGCTCATAATTTTCTTAATCCGCGCGGCCAGTGCTTTATTCTTTGGCGGAAAGGAGCCGGAAGAGCAGCTAGGGTTAGGCTTACGTCCCAACAACAACATTTAGCCTTGGATCCAGTTCAAATCCATGCAGTCAATGCTGCAATGTGAATCTTGGTCAAACAAACATGTGGGAATAACATCAGCCTTTAATTTGTCTGGACACGATTGGAAACCCAAATTCACTTGATGGTTTACACGGTTTCTCAGGACTAAGCGGCATTTCTGCCTTAAAACGTAAGAGAATTCCGAACAGCATGTTTACGTAAAGCATTTTTATTCTGATCAGGTGTTTATTCTGGTTACTTTTGTCCATGTAAACGCAGCTAATGTCAGTAGTTGACTGTTTTCTGGTAAAAGTTATTTTTGGCAGGGATACATTCTGCTCCTAATAGATCTCTGGCAATGGGGAGTTTATGCTTTCAGTTGTGTCCAATATTCAATAAATGGTCTGAATGCTTACAGATACATTTATATGAAGTTTGAAAGTGATGATTGTTCCTATGAGATCCTTTGCTGTGTGCTAAAAAGGTCAAGTAAAGTGTGATTCAGTAACAGAAAAGTTGGGCATTTCTAGTAAACAAAAAGGAAATCTGAACTTCGTGTTCCTGTAGACACTTAAGTATCGGCAAACATCAGTTATCGGCCACAGTTGCAGGCAAAATATTAGTTATTGCATCGGCTGGAAACAATTATATCGGACCATCCACCACACTTGTATTCATATTAACTATTACACAAATTGCATGTGTTTGACCAGTATTTGTGAAAGAAAAGATCATCTTTTGATCTATCTTCATAGCATTCCCAGTATTTTTTTTAAAATTATGATGATGACATTTTCAGGTAAAATAAAAAAACTGTTGTTTTCCAGGACTCTTCGTTATGTGTGGGGTTTCTGGCGCAGAAGTAAGCCTACACTGATATCCCATGATCCCTCTGTTTACACCCTCTCCTAAGCTAACATTAGCGTTAACACACCAAAACACATTTGTTTACGACTGGATGCATCAGAATGGAGCGGAGCAGGGAGACTTTGGCCCACCCATTTCAGTCCCTACGTCACAACTGACAGCTTTTCCAAACAGCGTTTTTCATCCCTTTCTGATTCAGCATGATTTGAATAAAGAAATACTTTAGTTTTAAAATTAAATACTTTTCTGTCTTCATGTTAAAATGCTACAAGAAGATGAAAAAAACACCAAACACAGGCTTTTCCGTGGAGTGAATCTTTCTACTCAAGTTAAAATCAGAAATCAAAGGGTAAACATGGTTGTTCTATGTTCTGGTGGACGTCTCCTAGATCAGCTGGAACGAACGCTAGCAAGAGGACACATACTTTGGTTCATAGCTGAACCTAACAGACAGGAAAACAAATCCAGACATGAAATATTTCAAGTACCTTTCATACATAGACTTACAGTTACACTAAATATTTAACGCTTTCTACACGTCTTGAAATGCAGTCAGTCATGAAACCAGCAGTCTGTGACCTTACCCCTTACGGTTGGGAACGGGTCAATTTTGACCCCAACACACTAAAGGTTAACAGATCAGTGATCCTTCATTCACTGCCAAGATGCATTTTTAGTGAGGCTGAATCATTGCAGGAGTCCGACTGGCAAACACTAAACCTCTGGCTTTTATTCCGTCCAGCAGCTTCAGCATCAACAGAATCAGACACGTGACCAACCATAAGAGGCGGCCGCTGCACGCGCAGTACGGCTGGTAAAATAAACGCCACGAGGCACGGTTCTAAACTAAAAAGCACACAACTCTTCATAAACATGATTTAAAAACATTGTGAGTAAATCAGTCCAGAAATGTTATGACTGTTGAACAGAAACTAAGACGCGCTTCCCCAGACCACGAAAATGTGTACGTACTTACAAACAAGACAATCGATATTATCAAACTAACATTACAAAAAACAGAAAAAAGTTCAAATTAGAAAAGAATATCGCAATACCTACTTTGGGAACAGATAATGTTACTTGCTCCGTTATTTATTAATTAGGACTAGATTTTTCTAGTTTTTCTTCAGTCTTTCCAATATTTGGTCTTTAAACCTATAAAAGTCAAACAAGTGTAACCACGTCACCGTCCTCAAACCTGCTTCTCTGCACACGTACCAAAAGCCCTCAAACAACAGCAGTTTGAGACAAACGGCGGCCCAGCCTGTTCCCGGCCGTCATACGTGTAGAACCTCCTCAGAGATCCATGAGGCATTCAGGAATTCACACAGGAAACGTGCCGGAAAACACAGCAGAGCGTTTAGGGGGTTTCATCAAGGCAACTAAAAAAAACTCATCAGCAACAGTGATTTTAGATCTTGACTTTCACAGGCTTTCATTGTTGTGTGTGTTTCTAGATAAACACAGCCTTCGGTTTTACAAGAAATGTACATGACAGCTTCTGGGAAATTTCAGACTAACTTCTGCTGTAAACATTATTGATTAGGAGAATGGATATTAAATCTGAAACTTGGAAATGTGGGAATATTCCATTTTATTATCATAACTTTGTAGTAATCTCCTAGAGTTATCACATTTTTAAGGCTGAGTATAAACTAGGCCTGCACAATAAACCGCAAATGTATTGTTATCCCGATATCAAGCTGTGCAACACTCACATGGCGAAGACGGACAAAATTGTGATAAATGGTAACCTTAAATGTGATAAAACAATCTAATGGCAGCTTGAAGTACTTCGGAGGTCAAATAAATCTCTTTTTGCATTTGGCCAATCAGATGGACGCCTTCACGATGTTGACCAATCGGTTGGAGTCCTTCTATGTTAGACTTTCACCTCCTATGTAGTCTAGGGTCATTTGGAGTATAATTTTAGTTTTGTTGACTCTTATCTAAATTAGACTGTTGCAGTGAAATAGAAATGATGTTTCGGTTGTGTTTGTTTATGTATCGCAAGTTAAATCATCATCGTAATATTGATCACTCTTCTCGCATGTTTTCCTCATATCCTGCAGCCCTCGTATAAACCCTGAGGTTCGTTTTGGATACGAGACTCTTCTTCTGTCATTTCTGTTCTGGTTTTAAACCCTGTTGCCTGCAGAGGATTTGGAGGTTTTATTATGTATGAACAGGACTGGTTCATCCATTAAGTGACCTGCCCTTTAATGCAAGAATTATTTACAGCAAAATGGGCTGATAGACACAAAACAAACCAAGAATGCAGGTAAGGTGAGGTAAATATACCTGACTGACAGGTCAAAATGTTAAACGCCTAGATGTCTGAATTTATTTGCCAATAGGCAATGAGGAAAACCCTTCAGTTGCCCTATACTAAGCCTGGTCTAATGAAATAAAAATGATCAATATTTTCTAATACACACATCTGACACTCAACGTATGCTAGTATGCATTAAAGATGCAACCAACAGTGTAGCCTAGTTCAGTTTCAGACAGAATCTCTATTAAAAACTGTTAAAGAAGATTATAAAGAACATTTGCTTTTGTGGGAGGTAATATTTGTTTCAACAAGGTACCCAAGACTTTTGCGCAAAACTGTAGAGAGAACTTATCTATCTGTGACGCAGCATGAACACTCCGATATGTGACGCGTGTGATAAACCGTCTACCAGAACCGCCTTTACAAGAACTCAAAGATGACCCGACTGATTAGACAAAAACCCAGACTCAGATCCACCACTTTAACTTTTGCGTTCACGCCTGGAGCGGAAACCAGGTGCCAGGAACCTGGCGCTCTGGGCGGAAAGGGGAGAATCTTTCAGGTAAACAGGTTGAGTCTGACTCTCCCTCCATTGCTTCATATCTTGTGCTGGAAGGCAAAGGTTGCTTCACCGGGGAAACAGTGCTGTTTTTCCTCCGCCACTCCCTTGAGGTCTTTCCACTACATTCCTATGATCCCGTCACCCGTCCTTATATAACCACCTCTCTCTCTCTAAACAATTACAGGGACAGACAGACAGGCAGGTCCACGGGGGACAGGCCGAGGACACCAGGCTGTGGTTATGCACTCCTCTTTCCCCATCTTAAATGGATATAAAATGGTGTGGAGATAGACAGAGAAACAGGTATTCACGTAAAGGTCAGCAGGTTCTCATAACACAACAACATGAAGGGTGTAAGCAAGGCTGCTCTTGGGCATGGCAGCCTGGAACCACCTTCACCTGCAGCTGAACCTTCATAACACCTTCTTCTCAGTAAATAAAAAAAGACTGCATTATTACAAGACTTCAGACAGAATGAGGCAGGAGCAGAAAGCCACAGTGCGGCTGGAAAATGTCGAGTGTTGTCTTAGAAACCCTTTGGTCAACACAATAACAGCTAGCTTAAATGTAGCAGGATAGCCGCACAAGCTAGCAAAAAGACCAACGACTTTACGACATTCCAGATGAAACTTCAGATCGTTTTCAGAGTTGGGGACTGTCTTTGTACTTACACGACACTTCTCGAAATCATCCAAGACACCATCTCGACAGCTTGAGTGGATTTGGAGCCGACTCAGAGGCAGAAACAGTCCCGGTGCTAAAGTTAGCGAGGTCTGCTGTAAACTTCAACAACTTCGATGACCAACGTAAGAAAAAGGCGGCTGCGACCCCACGCAGCTTCCAGCAGAACCTCCGGCCTCACTGTCCAGCCACTACACCCATGGGCCAGTGTTTAAATATGGGTTGCTGTTGTTTTGATCGATGCTCTTCCTTCCCCGTCTTCACTTTGCTGCCTGGCTCCTGACACCAGGGGAGGCTCTGAAGGCTGCTGACGTCATCAGAATAGACCACAGGACAGCCAATCACCGCGCAGGATGAATAATTTAAAATCCAGTCTCCATGAGCAAGTCAGCAGCCACTGGAAGGGAGGAAACTGATCTATCTATCTATCTATCTATCTATCTATCTATCTATCTATCTATCTATCTATCTATCTATCTATCTATCTATCTATCTATTCATCTCCATCTATCTATCTATCTATCTATCTATCTATCTGTCTGTCTGTCTGTCTGTCTGTCTGTTCGTCTGTCTGTCTGTCTGTCTGTCTGTCTGTCTGTCTGTCTGTCTGTCTGTCTGTCTGTCTGTCTGTCTGTCTGTCTGTCCAGCTGGTTCATCTTTCAGAAAATCACTATTTTGTAATATTTTCATAATACTGAGAAATTCAACTCAATAAATTTAACCAAATAAAACTGGAGAAATGTTTGTTCAAAGTTCTCTGTAAAAAAAATGATTTTTTTAAAAGAACAAATAAAAGATGGATGGTAGATGTTTGCGGAAGAAGCGCCAACCTTCATTCTTTTTCTTCATGCAGTTTCAACATGCAGAAGCATGTAGCCTGTTTTCCAGACCTGTCACTCCTGCACAACACCTTAGAGACTAAACATGCAACACTTTAACAACTGGACACAAGAACCAGGACATTAAGTTTGAGGATTAAGTTACACACATCCTTTGATCAAATCTGGTGATAGACAGAGGCACCAAACAGAGGGTTTTTTTGATGATCAGATTTTTAGAGTTCATGCAAACATGAGATAACAGTTCATTTTGGTAATCTGATTACGGTACTCTAATTTATTTATATTTGAGTAGTCACCTTAACAGAGTGATAAAATGGAGTAAAGGGGCTGGATGCGAACCCTGCAGTTCAAAGCCTTTGTCTTTGTCCCAACAAAAGCACACCTCTCCACAGTTTTCCAAACAGCTTTTGGCTCATGCAAGTGGCGTCTGAGAGCCTCTGCACGCTGGCCTGTGCGTGCTGCACACGTCTCCATCTGTAGCTGTGTGCAATGACATTTAATCCCATAATTTTATCTTTGTTATCTTGAATACATGGAGCTGTGCACAAGTATTTTTACAGACAGACCTGAGTGTTCTGGAGGTGCATGCACAGGCATGTTTGGCAGTAGGATGAGGTGGGGGGGTGGATTTGTAGCTACTTGTCATTCATAAAGGCAGCTGCAGAAGTGTGCAGCATTGAGAGGGAGATTCCCAGTGGAGCTTCTCCAGCAACACAGCCTGGCGGTGCGGCATCAGACCATCATAACCCCCACAAAGAGCCTGACAGCTCCAGGTCCGACCCCAAAACACTCACAGCTGGTCCCGTCTTTTTGTCTGAAACATTTTACTATGCAGATGAAAAACAAAACATGTTCATGAGGAAAATTGCAATAAGCAACAGCTGTTCATTGTGTTAGGGAACCTTCAGGAGTGCAGTGAATCTTTTTGACCTTTCATTTGGGGAAAAAACACTGACTTTGTAGAAACTACGAAAGAACAGGGAAAACACAGAATCAATATAACATGGCTTGAAGTTTAGTATTTTATGCCGACAACACAATATGAGTTTCTTCAAAGTAATTTATGTACTAGAATGTAGTGTCAGTTATAGGACAAATACATTTTAGATTACTTGCTTATTCATCTTCTTTTCATTCATCTTCTAAACCCATTTTGTTCCCTTTCTGGTCACAGGGCTGCTGGAGCCTATCCTGGCCACTCCAGGGCGAAGGCTGGGGGCATCCTGAACAGGTCACCAGTCTGACACAGGGCCACAATCACACACCCGTGCACACTCACACCTAGGGACAATTATAGCAACCAAGGAAGCCTGTTTTTGGATGGAGGAGGAACATGCAAACTCCACCCAGAAAGGTCTCCCATTGGTGTTCTGTTTCAGGTTCCATGTGTTGGTCTGTGTGCATGTGTGTGTGTGTGTGTGTGTGTGTGTGTGTGTGTGTGTGTGTGTGTGTGTGTGTGTGTGTGTGTGAACTGTAGTTGTGTTCAGTACATGCTGACATGATTGTATGTGAAGATTTTTGGAGCCAACAGGTATAATTGTGACACTTGAGTGTGTTTGTGTGTGGACAGGCCCCGCCCCTTTTGACTAACGTTTACATCAGACTGTAATGGTGATAATCCTCCAGCATCTTGCTGCTTTATGATTCTACCCCCCACCCCCACCACCTCTGTAATCCTCCTCCAGATTTCCTTATCTCCTCTTTTCCCCCTTTCTTCTGTGTCCTTACCCCCCGTCTCCAACATCCCTCCCTTCTTTCCTCTTCTTCTTTTCTGTGCGATACAATGAAAAAAGGAGTAAAATGTAATCAATATGAATAAAGTTTATCCACAATTACAGAAAGGGGTGTATTCAAATACACATCTAGTGTGTTAGAAGACCCACAATCCTTGTTGTAACGGTAAAATATGTCCAACACAAGAAGCCTTCAGCTCCTGTCTGTCTGCTCAGCCGTCGGAAAAGACAAGTAAAAAAATAAAAATAAAAATACAGTTTTTGATCCAACTTAAGTTATATTTCCTTGGTTCCAAAGACTGAGGCTGTTAACAATTTTAAAGCCCACCATTTTTAAATCATGTTTTTATAAGTGTTAGATTAACTCACAACTTCATGTAGTCACTGTCTTTCTTGCTCTCCCTAAGATTCCTCTGGTAGAATAGGATTTAAAAAAAAAATCAGCACAGAGTTCTTGACTTAACAACCTTTTGCTCAGATTCATTTGCTCTGTCTGGTTTATGTGCATCTCATTAGTTTGTCTGCTCGCATGTTTGCTCATTTGAACTCTTCAGTAGTGTTCCTCTCCTTGGTTTGACTGTGAAATGTCTGAAGTGGCCACCGAGCTTTTCCCCTTTTATTCTTGATCTGGTTGCTAAGAGACTCTCTTGGTCCACTTTAGCTTTTCTTCTTTTTCCTGGTTGTTCCTTCTAATGACTTTAGTTTTCCTTTTTTGGCCGCATCTCATCAAGGTGTTTCTCTCAGTGCTTCACAGTTCTGCCATCGTTTTATCCCATTTTTCTCTTTCCTCCTCCTATTCCTTTGATTCACCCCAGAGGATGCTCCAGGCCTTCCCACAATCCACATGCACCACTACACACACACACACACACACACACACACACACAAACAAACACATTTTAAGTCAATACAAAAAGAATACAGAACGAAAGCACACAATGATATTTCTCGTCTCGTTCAGATTGCATCTAATTATTACATTTTAATAAATGCTTCAATAATTTTAAGTTTTATAGACCAGTGTAAAGACACATCTGATAAGTGGAGTGAGGGATTGTGATGTCACCCATAAAAAATGGCTTACTTCCTGCTTCAACCAATTGAAATCAATTCAGTCACCGTTTTTTTCACAATACGGCCGCAGCCATGTTGGAGCCAGATGTCATCAGTAAGCAGTGATTGGTCTGTGTTTGCTCCGTGTTTCTGTGACAACCACTCTCACCAATTAGGAGCGAGCTTGTCGAAGGCCACACCCCTTCCACTAAAAAGAGGGCTATGCAGCTGTCAATCAAACCTTTTCAACGTTGGACATGAGGCTCCATACATTTAATGGTCAATATATAACTTTAGTTCTATATTAGTTCTTATATAAAAGGTATCAGAACCAGAACCCGTTCTTCTGACCAATAGAATGACTAACAGCTGTTTATTTCTCCATAGAAGGAATGGAATTTTGGCTTCTTGGAGCCAGCAGGTACTTCCTGTTTGGAACGCCATGCGGGAGTGGCCACTCAGTCCAGTTCTCTTCTTGTAGGGCGGCCATAGTGTAGGGGTAGGGCGGTCGGCCTCAGATCGGAATATTGCAGGTTCAATTCTCGATTCTTGCTTGCCTGTCGAAGTGTCCTTGGGCAAGACACTGAACCCAAGACACTGAACCCCATCTTGCCTCTGATGGAAGGTTGGCGCCAGTGTTCGGCAGCAAAGCCACCATCAGTGTGTGTGAATGTGTGTGAGAATGGTTCAATGGGACTGTGACTGTAAAGCACTTTGGGCCTTCAAGGAAGGTAGAAAAGCGCTTTACAAGTACACACCATTTACCATCTTCTACATCCAGTGATGAAGTACCATGGCTTTGGTCTTTCTTTGGGCTCTTTTAAGCACCACAGCCAAAGTGTAGATAGTTTTCACTGATTATTGTTTCGATTTTTGTGTTTTCTTAAACTGCGTGTACACAACAACCATCTTCTGACTCAGAATTACAACACGTGCATCGGGCTAAACAGGGGGAAATGTGTTCTATCTGATGTGAATCACTGAATGTAACTTGGATTATTGGCTTTTGTCTTAAGGAAGGTGTGTTATTGTGTTAAGCGTTTTTGGTGTGTCAGATTTTTCTCATAAATATCTGGCCCAAAGAAACCAAAACAGAACCAGCATTAAAGGAATGTCACAGGTATAGTAAAAACCTGTTTAAAAAGATGCAAAACAAATAATCGCGGGATGCTTCTTCAATGTCAATAAACTATTTTACT
Source organism: Oryzias sinensis (assembly GCA_037389245.1). NCBI lineage: Eukaryota > Metazoa > Chordata > Actinopteri > Beloniformes > Adrianichthyidae > Oryzias > Oryzias sinensis. The sequence goes on along the minus strand of CM074508.1, from coordinate 6,112,792 downwards.
CAATGATTTTGATGAGAGATCCTCTTATATCCTATTTATTAAGTGTAAATAATCGTGTCAACATGTAAGTATGTGTGTGGAAATGGTTTCTATTTCATTTGTTTATTCAATAGTTTACAAAATAATTCAGTGCAGTTTCATTTCTTCGTCTTTTTCCAATTGATTTGTAGATTTATGTATTACTTTTTGAAAAAGTCATATTTTTGTTCCATACATATTCATGGAAGTTTTCTCTGCATTTCTTCACATTTCAGTTTGTTAAATTCCAGACTTTTAGATACTGTGAAGCAGAACCTCCATCCACAGCTCAGCTGGTCTTCTGGGTATCTGTGGTCAGATGGGAGAGATGACTAAACATCCATCTGACCTCAAATCCTGACTCATAGGAGCATTTCAATCTCCATCAAAGTTAAAGTCCCACTCCAATCATCTTTTGATCTACTTTTAAAGCAGTGGTCTTTTAATTATGATGATGCCGTTTTGATGTTTAAACGTTTTCTAGGACATAGTTTCTGCAGAGCGGCAGGAGTTCTTTGGAAATTCACCTGTTAGCTGTAGGCGAGACTGTTGGTGTGGATGAAGCCCGCCCCTACTTCCCTTCATCCATTATTTCTTCTGCTAACTTACACTTCATCGCCAACTTACCGTGACTGGTTTAAAGTAATACTCAGAAAGTCTTAATTTTCTTTATGTATGTCCTCCATCATCAGAAAAATGCAATAAAAACATGTTAATAACACCAAAAACAGCATTTTTAACTGGAGTGGGTTTTTAAGACATTTCCTTTATTATAAAGCATTCAGGAGTTTAAATAAATGTGATAACATATCTGCTTTTCCATATTCCTAGTTTAGGATATGATTGTCGGATTTGATTAAAAAAATTTGGTCTAGATGATGATCAATTCAGATTTAGCAGTTTTTAAAGACATACCAACAAAGCTTTTTCTCTAGATGAGGAACTATGCTGCTGAATAAAACGTGTCTTCTAATGTTTATAACGTGTCCTTTCATTTTATTCTGTGATATCAGGCAAATCAAGAACATGTAAACGTGATTCGATTAGGTTTTTAAACAGTTTATGGTAAAGTGTCATGAAAAGAATCAGATTCCCATCTTTCATGCCTTTGATAATACCCTAAAGAATGTTGCTGCACCAGCAGGACTACAACAAAGTAGTAGGGGAAGGTGAAACCACCGAGGCTCTGGGAAAAACGAGGGAGGCACTAGACTAGATCAGCAGCATAAACAGTAGTAAATTCTGCTGGAAAACTGGAGAAAAACACCGATCCAAAGGGTTCCGTTCAGCGGAAGAATACAGCCGTTCTGCGGTCTGGTAATGCTTTGGGATTGAGCGGAGAAACACGCGCATGGATGGCAGCTGTGATGCGGCTCCAGCGTTTTTTTTTTTTTTTTTTTTTTAAAGGCTGGAAGGAAAGAGGCTGCCGCTCGAGCGGGTGGAGACTGCTCTACGTTTAAATCCCCCGGGCTGGGTTTTCACATTTTAGACACTAATTAAGTTTTTTTTTGTTGTTCTTTGTACCGCTGGACGTTTTTTAGATAGCTACTTTAATGTCGCCCATAACAGGTCTGTAAGGGCGTCGTGGTTGGGAAGTTTTTCTCGGGGGGGTGGGGGGGCTGGCCAGTGAAGGGCCATGGCAGTCGAGGCTCGGCCGGAGCTGGTCGGGAAGCGGTTCCTCTGTGTCGGCGGGGACGAGCCGCCGGAACTGGGCACCATCGCCCGGTGGCCGTGGAGGTCTGGGGTTATACGGGCTGTGAACCACCGTGACGGCGACACAGTCGACCTTACGGTAAGAAAAAAGGCGGTTTGTCCTCCTTTTCTACGTTTGTGTGGCTACAGCGAACGGGGGGGGAATCGGGGCTGTTAGCTAGCTCGCGCTGCTGGATTATCCCGCTCCCGGGAACAGGCTGGCGGCTCTACGTCGGGCTGTCCTGCTGTCTCACTCGGGGTTTTTGTCATGGTTTCGTGTTCGTTTCGTGATTTCGGTTCAATCCCCCGGTCTTCAGACCGCTCGGTGAGCCGGGGAGGGGGGGGGGGGCGGGGGGTGATGGGAAGCAAACATGCAGTGTGTGTCCAGACAGCTCTCTCTCTCTCTCTCTCTCTCTCTCTCTCTCTCTGCTGTCCATATTCCAACTCTGTCAACATTACACCCCGCGGAACCTCCACTGCGGATCCTAGATCCCCTGAAATGTCCCGGCGCCCCGTTTTCTAACAGCTGCCATCATCATCCTCATCATCAGACCGTGGCGGGATGTGGCAGAACGCCCGCCCGTATGTCCGGGCGCCTTCATCCGCGGCACACCGCTCATCATCAGCTGACGGAAGCTGGCGCTCTGCAGCTTCTCCTGCAAGGTGATCGGTTTTCACCTGAGCGAAATGATCCACCTCCTTTCGTGATTCCCGCTCCCTCTGTCTGTCCGATAATAACCCCCATGATCGACCTGTGCAGGAATTCTCGCAGAGTGTCCAGCTGCAGGCGGAACAATGGTCGATGTGTCCTGAAGGACTGTCTGCGTGGTCACAAACTGGGTCTCATTGGCTGCTTGTACGTGAATGCAGGCGGTGCTCCTGTCTTTTAATCATCACAATAATAATGCCCGAAGCAGCAAATAATGCAATAAATGGGCTGTCAGGCTCCTGGCTGGAAAATACGCAGCATTGCACTGATCTGACAGGATCATCAGTTTTCTTTTGTTCTGAGATGCCTCCTCTCAGCCATTCTCCAAAGCACAGCTCCCACTGGATTGTTTGGTACCTTTTCTGGTGGTACATGCCTCCTTCATCGGCACATGTTAGCAAGTCATCAGATAAATCATCACACGCTGGCATGTGAAGTGAAGGCGCCTTTGTCTCCTGTAATTGGAGAGGCATCTGTTGTCTTTTGGTTGTATTTTGTTGAAACCCGGCCAGCACAAGTGACCGGTTTGTGTTTGTGATTTCCTGCTTTGCTTTTTTTCAATAAAACCAGACAAGTCAGCCTAATTGTTTTCCTAATATTTTGATGTACCCATAAGACGTCTACTTAACTCAGTGGATCCGTTCAAGTGTCACAACCAAAGGGTTTGCAGGGGAAAATGTGTATTTTTTTCATGAACAGCTTGGTCCTTGCTTCCCAAATCCTTTGTGGAACTGGTCGTCGCGTGTGATGTGATTTAGGCAGAGTAGTGTCCTGGTTTAATCCTTACAATGGGGTACAGTCTCATTAGTAAGGGGCTTAACTGGCTGAGTGAATACAGTGGTGAAGGATTCAAGATTAGATTAGAAGTGTATCAAGCCAAGCTGTCAGGTCTTTGTCACCGTTTGTGGTCACACATGGAAAGACTCAAATGTAGCGTTTCACTGTCCATCCATTGATTGTGGTGTTTCAAGGAATCCGGATGTATGGCTTTATTTCACACCAATGTAAAATGGAGGAAATCCTTCAAACCGTTGAAGCTAAAATGTGTTCCCAGACAAAAGAAAGTCCCTGCAGAAGGACTCTTTACCTTTGCTCATGATTACTTTACTGTTACTCCACAGATGTCAGAATCTACCGCTTGATTAATAACACACACGTGTTATCAGGTCTAACACCACAGATTCCTGGATCTCTGAACTGTTATCAGTTATGACGGAGTATTGCTGCTAGATTCCTGAATCAGTTTGATTAAAGAGGAAAACGTCCCATTCCTGCTACAAAAGCATTTTTACTAGTTTGTGTTTTAAGCGGAACAAAAGTAGAGCTTTGACTAAATACATCTACACATTTTTACATTAAAAACTAACAGAAACCCAGAGTGAGATTTGATTTAAATTGTGTGTTTTTTATTTTTATTTCATAAAACCGGTGGTGCTGTTCATAAAGGACATTAAACATACTTTAATTTACAGTGTTTGCTTTAAATTAAAGTAACTTTACGCGTTACATATGTTTAAAATGAAAAGCTGCTTTTCTCCACGTCAGAATCAGCTGATTTATGTTGATCGCAGGTAACAGTCGAGAAGTTACAATGTCCGAGTCTGAACTCTTCCCCTGCCCCTCTAATTGTAGGGGCATTCAGAGGGGTAGGGTTGTCTGAAATGGTCTTTTGAAGGGCTAACCCTCACGTCGGAGGGATGCCGAGTCCTGGTGTGGATTGAGACCCATTAGGGAAAGGCCTGGTCAGAGAAGCCCGGGGCTCAGAGGGTATCTTTGAGGTGTTCACACAGGACTTTTGAGGGTCCAGTTAGTCTGGAGTCTGTCTATATTCTGAGGCTTCTGGTGGCTTTCTGAAAATATTTATTTATAGTGGGCCCTAAATAATAATTGAATAATAATTCTCTGTTCCTCATAGTCCAAAGGAACATAAAAAGTAAAGTGTGCATGTTGATCATTACATTCCAGTAATCAGTTTTGAATATCCGTTAACAAGCTGAACATCAACGAACAGACTCTGATCCTGCTCAGCTTCTGCTGGAATCACGGGTTTTGGGAGCTGTTGTGCCCGTTCAGAGTAAACATTTACACATTTACGCATTTTCAAAGCGTGGTCATTTAACCTCCAACCAAACGCTAGCGCTGCAGCAAAGTTAGCGAGCGATATCAGAGCTATCCAGCTGTATAGTTTAGATCCAGACTCCAGGTCAGACCAGAAAAACAAAGATGTTCATGGATGTATTTGTCTGACAGTGGATGATCAGAATGGAGCAGAGCAGGGATCTTCTGGCTTGTCGTTGTAGCTTCTACGTAACAACTACACGCTTTTTCAAGTGGTGTTTTTTTATTCTCCTCCTGATTCGCTACGATTTGAATGCAGAAATATTCTGAGATGCAATTTTATTCTTAATTTTCTTAATAAACGTTCTCCATAGTCAGAAAAATGTCACAAGAACATGTTAAAAACGCCAGAATCCCAATTTTCATTGGGGTGCGTCTTTCGGTTTCTGCTTCTTGTTAGAATCCTGCTGAGTGCTCACCAGTAAAGCTGAACCCAGGCAGCATGAAACCACCACACTCCTCTGGATTCTCTGTGAATGAAGAGAGGAGGGTAACCAGTTTGTCTCCTTTGTTTGACATTACAGTGGATGTACAGTAGCACTGCTGCTGGTTTGTTTTTGGAAAGTGGGCTTCATCTGTGCTGCTGATCAGCAGAAAGTGATGGATGTGACCGGGGAAGAACCTTCCACATCCATCCATGCATGATTAGTGCAGTGCTGCAGTTTACTGAGAGGGAGCTGGCTTTTGAATAGCAGCGTTGTTGGGAGCACAAACATGGGCTGAGAGTTAACGTGGCAGGAGAGCGGCTTTCATCTTCAACTGTACATGTGTAAGGATGTTTACGGTTCTGCTGCTTCCGTCTGACCATTTTAGAAAAATATTGCCTTTGTGGCAGATTAGAATTTGTATTTAAAAGAAAAAATGCCTTTTTCTCTCATTTCTACTGATGTATCACCATAAAGCAACGACAGCTATATCGTTATTTCATTTAGGTCTTATACTTCCCAAGGTAAATGAGCAGTTCTGAGCCGACGTGCTACAACCTTTAGAGATGCTGAAAAGAACATTTAAAAGTGTCCACAGTTTACTCTGTTTTTTGTGTGCTTTCTTATGAAGTCCTCTGAAGACTGGCCTAATATAAATTAAAAAAGTGAACCTAAAGGTGTTTGTTTTCAAAGACGGGTCCCGCTGAAAGCCAAAGTTGGACAGACTGTAACTTTGCCACAACTCAAACGGGAAAAAAGTCACCGCATTTAGTTGTAAAACATCAACCCTTTTTAAGCAATAGATGAAAAAACTGAAATGATTTTAAAATTGATTCCTAAAATTATTATTGCATTATCACAGAAACAGTGACTTCCTCATTTTAGAATTTACAAAAAACCCTCAAATAACCATGTGTAGATGTACTTCTGGGGATTTTCTGTAGACAATGTTTAGTGGCTTTAATGATCTAAAGCCGGGGTGGGCAATTCCGGTTCTCAAGGGCCGGTGTCCTGTAGGTTTTAGATATTTCCCTGTTTCAACACACCGGATTTTAATTAACAATCATCATCCCCACATCAAGGTCTGCACAACTCTGTTGATGACACAGTCATGGTTGTGTTAAAGCAAGGAAAGACCAAAAACCTGCAGGGATACTGGTCCTCCAGGACCGGAATTGCCCACCCTAAGAAGGGCTGAATCCACTTTGTGTTTGTTCCAATTTATTGAGAGAACCAAAATTCACATACACTTAGAACCTCGGTTCCACCGACAGTGATCCGCATGGGCACACAAAGTGTCAGGTTTCCATGTACCATCCTACTGAGGGCGGTCCTTTGAGCAGAGCGGCATGTAGCGACTTACGTGGCTTACGCGGCATGTAGCGACTTACGCTGACATTGATGGCAATAGCCATCAATGTCAGCGTTTTACAACATCAACACATATATATAAATGATATTTGTGATATTTCTAAGTTGTTACAGTTTGTTTTATTTGCTGATGATACTAACTTTATTTGTTCTGGGGATAATTTGAAAACCTTAGCTAAAAGTATTGAAATGGAAATGATAAAACTCAAAATGTGGTTTGACTACAATAAACTATCTTTGAATCTAACTAAAATAAAGTTTATGGTATTTGGTAATAAAAACAGAACAGAAGTGACTTTGTCCATTGACAACATAAACATAGAACAAGTGTCTGAATTTAAATTTTTAGGGGTTATGTTGGACGACAAATTAACATGGAAATCTCATATATTTTCTCATATCTTTTTGTTCTGAACAAATCTAAATATGTTTTACCATGTCATATTATGCACATGTTATATTGCTCTTTGGTTTTACCTTATTTTACGTATTGTATTGAAGTTTGGGGAAATACATATGAAACTAATATAAGGCCCTTAATTTTATTACAGAAGAGAGCTATTCGAATTATTCACAAAGCTAATTTTAGAGATCACACAAATAAACTTTTTATTAAGTCAGGCTTATTAAAACTTAAAAATTTAATTGAATTGCAGACCTTATTAGTTATGTTTAAAGCCAGAAACAGAAATTTACCAGAAGACCTACAAAAGCTTTTTATTTTTACCACAGGAGATGAAAATCATAGGAAAAAATTTGATTTCAAACAACAGATTGCTCGAACAACATTAAAGCAAAAGTGTTTGTCTATAGCAGGGGTAAAAATGTGGAATTCCCAGGAGAATCAGTTAAAAAGTTGTCAAAATATTATTCAATTTAAACGGATGTATAAAGCTAAACAAATTAGTTTGTACAAACTTGACTGTTGAATGGAATTTTTGGAATGTATGTATTAAATGAATGGAATGTATTTACTGTGTAGTGGAACTGTACATTGTGAAATCTGAGCACAGGTGATGGTGTGAGAAATGTAAATGTAATGTTTAAAAGGGAGCAGATAATTATAAGAATTGTGTTCTTCAATTCTGCTCCCTTCCAATCATGAAAATGTTTAATATGTAAGAGAAACATGTAAACATTTGAACATCAATTTTCATGAAAGGAACAAATCAATAAATGAAAATGAATGAAAAAATGAAAAACACACTCGAAGTGCAGCATCTGAGTGATTTGCCAGATTACACTGTTAGACTCTTCTGGAGTTAGATGAAAATGTACAAAGTTATTCATTTAGATAATGGAATCAATGGACCTATGCAGACCTGCAATGACTTGGCCTTGTTCTATGCTGTTGAAGTATTTTTTAATTTGTTGGGACAGCAACAAACATTTTTTCCCCCCTTCAAACAGGCCCTGCCTTCTGTTTTTCACTGTGTAGATTGATTGGTCTGGGTCCCGGCGTACAGGAACATAAAAGCACAGCAGATTGTTTGTGCTTTCAGTAGGACCTCCATGTCTGGCTTTAATCATTGACTGTATCCGAGAACTGGACCGGGTGAGTGTGAAAGTGCCTTACTTCAGGCTTCAACCAAATGAAGTCACAATGCAAATGCTGCCATGTTGGAGCCAGACGTCGTCAGTAAGCAGTGATTCGTCCAGAAGATGTTGCAGAAGGGTATTGGAGCTGGAATGGTTCTCCTGACCAATAGAATAACTGGGTAACCGCTGTTTATTTCTCTGTTGGCATCTATGGGAATTTGGCTTCTTGGAACCAGTGGGTACTTCTATTTGGAATGCAAGAGGGGAGGGGTCACTCGGTCCAGTTCTCATAGACAGTCAATGGTTACAAAACAAGTACCAGAACTATGGGTTTGTACCGCTGTTGACCAGAGTCACAACGTCTCTGGTAGGATTGGGCCTTTAATGCGGCTCTTTGTTCTCTGTCGTCAGTCCAGGAGCAGAATCGTGTCAACGTTAAGGGGATGGGAGCTCATGGTTGGGTTTGCTAGTTACATTACTGAGCTGTTCTTGGAGTTTGAGCTGTCAAAAATCCAGATCTATCTTACCGATTCTAAAAACTAAAGTATTGTCTCCTAATCAGTATATACATCTGTTGTTCCTTCTTTACTTCAGGGGTGGAGGTTGAACTACAACTCTTCATTTTCATCTTTAGCCAAACAAACAAAACCATTAACCATTAAACTTTTTATTTATTAATTTAAATGATCCTTTTTTATCTATCTAGTGTACATCATACAGGGTTTTCCACCTTGGTTTGCTGTTGTCTTGCACAGGACATGTTTTCTCCTCTTCCAACACTCTCGAAAGCATGCCATGGGCCAATGAAGCGGGGGGAATTGAGTCATGTCAAAGCTGGTAAAAGCTGGTGCCTCATTTCCCTTTCTACTCACCTTTCTGCTGTCTACAGAAACACTGCTTTAGGAAAAGAAAGAAGGAAGGAGGGACGCTCTTGAAGGTTAAACCAACTGTATGGAGATGGCAAAACCTAAAGCCATGTATTCCTGAAGACCTGCAATGTTCCTGTTTGAAGGCGGCTGAACTCATTGCTGTCATGAGGCCTTTCTGAGGCTCGGTGCTTTCACCAGAGTGAGGTTTTAGTGCAGTTACAGAAATAAACACAGCATTATTGTTGACAATGGGTTCTCTGCTGAACAGAAATGCTCTGAGCTGTAGTTTTTCATCTGACATCCATGTAAAACGGTGTTTTGATTGCACAGTAACTGGATATGTGTTGGAACTTTGTCTCCTAAGGCACCAGAAAACAAACAGAATACAGAGTGTAAGATGAATCCTGGATGGTATGGCTGGATTTTCCCCTTCCCCCAGTTCAGAGAGGCTCACGGACCGGCGCACACGCGGCACTAAATCTTCTTGACACATTGCCACATACAGCAGTCATAAAGGCTTCTGCAGACTTCCTAGATAACTCTGGGAATATATTTAACTCGCATGTTTACCTGCTGCTGTGGTCTCGCAAAAACAAAACAACAAAAAGCGAATTTAGGAAAATGGGAGTCCTAAATAGTTTCAAGCTTAAAAATTCCTAAATGCAGGATAAGCCACACTAGCCATGCTCTACTTTTCTATTATCTGGAACTAACTCGGATACTTTTTGTTGTCTTCAAGCCAAAAACAGATTTTTGAAGATCACGACCTAAAAAAAAAGTGGAAGGTTTTGTGAAACATGAATGGGAAACAAAATGGATAATAGTTTGAAAGCGTTAATCTTCTGTCACATATTCATACTTCTGTGCTCCAAACCCTTTTCTCCTATTTGATGCTGGTGCTCGTCATTCTACATATCTGACCACAGGAAATAAGGAAACTTGAGCAAAAGTTAGTAAATCAGAGAGAAGCTGAAAAACTGGGATGGCACCAGGAAGCAGCAAAAATAAGTTTCATGTCCTAAACAGAAATGAGCCACGTTTCCTTAAAGGCCTTTTAGGGTCGACTAAAGATTGTGTAGTAACTATTGCATTAAGATTGTATGGGGATAGGCCTGCACAATATACCGCAAATTTATCGTTATCGCAACATTAAGCTGTGCAATATGCATACCGCAAAAGATGGCAAAAATCGCAATAAATGGTTACCTTGAATGTGCTAAAACAAACTCATGGCAGCTTGAAATATTGAACAAATGAAATGAATCCCTTTATGCATTGAACCTATCAGAAAGGGTCGTTTACATTGTTGATCAATCAGATGAGCCCTTTTATGTTTCATGTTTGCCTCCTACGTCGACAAGGGTCATTTGGAGTATAATTTTTAAACTGTTGTAGTGAAATGGAAATGATTTGTTTTGGTTGTTTTGCTGTTTGTTTATATACCGCAAATTATATTGTTATCACAATATTAATCACCAATATCGCATATCGCGATTTTTTTCCTCATATCGTGCAGCCCTATATGGGGATATTTTTAAAGGGCCGTTCAGCCAGAGATTTCACATATGTATCATCGTGTGTGAAGGTGTTCTCAGCCTCCACACCCCGTCTCCATAGGAGAGCTGCCTATGCTTTTAGGACCATGATGCTTTTGCCCAAATGACTCTTCAGCATTGTGATTACCACTAACAATAATAACACAGACGAGAATATGCATCGCTGTTGTCAAAGTTACATAGTGCGCATAAGAGAAGGCCCTCTTTGTACTCTGTAATTCTTGGTAAGTTAACAGAGAGAACTTCTTAAAACATAGATGTGAACCTTTGCATTGTTAATTTTGATGCATTTCTCAGTTCTACTTTATGATGCTGAACTCATCGCTAACAAGTCAGCTGCAGGGTTTTTTGGTTTTGCCACTAGTTGAATTTGGTTCCATGAGTTTTTGTTGGACAAAGTAAGGAACCGTCAGGGAAAAAGATTCTTTTGGTAGAGCAGGTTTGTCCTGCTGTCTTTTCCTTTTGTTTATTGGCAGTGCTAACCTTTTGTTTCAGATTGTTGGAAAATAAATGCATTTAATTTGATTTCCTCTTAGCTTGTTGTTGTCTTTGTAAACTGTGTATTGTCTGGTGTTAATATGAAAGATAAAACCAAAGCAGATGTGTGTATCGCATGCTTTCTGAATGTTGTACAGTCCTGTTGGGCACTTTTCCCTCTGCTGTATAACTCTGTGCGTGAAAGTCTTGATTCAAGTCAAGCAGGCTGTGGCGTCTCGTTCAGCACATAGTGAGACTCCACAGTTGTGCAGCAAAGCTTTGTCGGGAGTTTGAAACCTAGCTTGTCTACGTCTTTTTGAGCTTCAGCGTCTTTCTCGTCAGATGAGTTTTCTTTGGATATTTGTGAGCTTGCACATACGGCCGTTTCTTTGGGACCGCACTCGTTTTCTTGTTCCTTTGTTTTTTTTTGGTACACAGTTGATGGTATATTTGTATATTAAGATGTTGCTTATAGCTCTTTGGTACTAATAAAAAGCAAAGTAAAAACTGTCTTCTCACTGATTTTGCGCATACTCAGGTAGGTCCCACTTCAAGGAAAATAAATAAAACCGAAAAACTTTTCAAGTAAGCTGGAATTTGTTTTTGGAGTCCAGCAGATTCAAAGAAATCTGCATGAAATGATGGACCGTTGATGCATTTCAAGGTTTGAATCCAGAAATAGTTGAATGCAGCTGCTGCTCTTGTTTTTTTCCATCAGCCAGAACCTCTTTGTCTTCCTCAGGTCGTTTTTTATTCTTTTGATTTTTAAAAAGCTTAAGGCCAACAAATTAAAAAGTCCTGTCCAAACTGGGCGGCTGGCGGTATTTTCTTCTGGCTTCCTTGCTGTCAGATTGTGTGCGCCCGTGTGCGGTTTATGAGTCCTCACTGGCATTCTGATATAACTGAACTGCAGAAAGAGATGAGAAGAAGGGAGGAGAGAGGGGATTGTGAAAGGCTGCATGTCATTTAAAAAATGAAGAAAAGGAGAGAGGGAGCGAATTGAAGAGCTGGGTACTCTTATTAATGGTTTGGTTTGAGAGAGAGAGGTTTCTTTCTGCTCCGTCTGGCCTTTCTCCCATAGCAACAGTAGCTTAGCCACGTGAATAGCAGTTCCTTTGAGTTCACCCACTGCAAGAACTTAACTCCTTCAGCCCCAGACTGCAGCTTCGCTCTGCAAAGGCAGGAAAGCAGGCGGAACGGGCGCAGAGAGGATCTGCAGTCACGCTCTGCTGGAGACCAAAGACTGTTTTTAATATTCTGACCTGTTTTTACTGGAAAATACCTATTCTCTGTTAAAAAAAAATGGTGCTTTTAGAAGAGAACTATTTAAATCCACATTCCTAAGCTTTGAAAATGTGTTTAAATAATTATAACTTAACACGTCTTGGTGTGTGCAAACCACACTGCTGCTTCTGTCAGCATTTGTATTAATGTTTAGCTGGTTCAGGAGCTGTTCAAGCTACATTCACACTGCCCTCAGTGTGAACGTAAACGCGTGTAAATGTGCTTTTCGGGTCTTTTGCGATCACACATTTCACACAGAACACTCACGGTTCTACGACCGTTTTCAGGCTTTACGTACAAAATGTGCAGCATTGAAAATTACACCAGTTGAACTTTGAACAATCAGGGACACGGATTTCCCACACCGTCACAGCCCTAGTTTATATCTTGGGCTCGGTACCCATCCCTAGGAAAGGGGCACGGTGGAGAACAATCACCGAAGTGGTGGCTTGGCATATAGCTAAAGACATGGTACCCGTATATACCGAGGAGAAGATGGGGTTTATTAATTGAATTAAAACCTTAGAACCCAGATATGAGCTGTATTGTTAATCCTTTAGAAAGTGGTGCTACTGTCAAGGTGAATGTTAGTCTCCTTTTAGTCTAGACTACAAAGTGTGACTGAAAACACAGCTGGGACTTTGATTCCAAGAGTGAGATCATTTATTTATTATTCATCCAGAAATGGTGGTTACATTTGTCTTGAGTTTGATTGAATAAAAGCAAAATTTGCTTTAAGTTTTCTGCCGTTTGTACTTATTGCTTTCCTTAAGTGGGGGAGGGGTCGGGAAAAATCGGAAATCGAATTAAAAAAAAATTCGCAGATCGCCCTGCCTCTCATGAGCTATAGGCGCGTTCAAGAACCTGCGTTTTCTGAACGCTCATCATATGCCTGGTCTGTCTGTTACTTCAGCTATTTTACTTGGTGCAATGCTCTTGCAGTTAACACACCTAACTTAATTCCAATAAAGCACAACCATTTAATGTATTCCTTTAATTATGTTGGTTATGGTGTCTTAAAAAAAGCTTGAGGTGTCTTTTGTAGCACAAATACATCTGGTATAGTGTTCCCTAGAAGCCTCTTCAAATGTCACCTTAAGAATTCTTAAATACATTTTTAAAATTAAAGCACAAACCGATAATGGGATTTTTATTCACACAGCTTCATGAGGTGTCATCAAATTATTTTGAATGTCAAGCAGTGCTAGTTCTAGCTTAAACATGACTGGGTAACACTTTGAAGTGCCACTTCAAGTGTTCCCAGTGGTCATTTCATTTTCATTGTCACTTTTGGTACTGTTTTCCACTGTTTTCTGCAGAGTGACAGAAGTTCATTAGAAATTATCTTCTGAGTTGTTGTTGGCTTGGAGCAATCCCGCCCCCCTTCCCCGTCTCGTGGCTGAGAGCTTGAAGCAGGGAGTTTATTTTCTCCATTACAAATTAGTTCTTTTTCAAACTGCATTTACTTGTCTGCTCCTGATTAACCACAGCAAAAAAGACAAACTCAGAAATGTCCTCCATCCTCAAAAAAATGTCATGGGAACATGTTAAAAACACCAAAAACACCATTTTCATCTGAGTGGGTCTTTAACTTAACTTAATTTATTTGTTCAGTAGAACAAAAAGTGCACGCAGGACGGCCCAGTTTATCATGTCCCGGCCCTTTAACAGATACGGGCCTTTCCTAAAGTGAGGCTCAGAGTAAACCACTGACCCAAACAGGTTCAGTTCTGCTTGACTGTAATGTTTGTACCTCATCAAACTCAAGCAGAGTTGCATTTGCGTCTTCTACAGTCTTTGACATTCTATCTTTACCAACCTTTCTCGCCCCAAATATTGACAAACAAGTTTTACTTGAATTCTCCCAAGGAAATGCCTATGAACTGAAAATTCCCATTGAATTTGTAACCGTTCACATGCACATTTATGCCCTCTCATTTATTGGGATTCAGTTAACAGAAGGTTGCATAGAAACCGCAATCGTTTATCAACAGAACAAAGCCAGCTAAACTGGTGCTGGTAGATTGTGTTGGTAAGCGTGCTGTGACTTTCTGCAGCTGATAGCTGGCAGAAGGCAAACGTCCCCCCCCCCAAATGTTCTATCAGTATTATGTAAAAGACTGCCCAAGGTGAACCCCTCCTCTGGCTGAGAGAGAAGCTCCAGCTGACCCATGCGACCCTGAACACAATGTAGACGCTCCATAATACATGACTTTTAATGCTCCATAAATGCAAAAATGCCTGTAGATGGTGTCTAAAACAAAAGATGGAACCACAACAGTTTTTGAAAAAACTCTAATTTATTGAAAAAAAAGTCTTGTGATTGGAGGAGGTGGTTTTTGAGGCATATTTTGTGAAACTGCAATGGAAATGCTTTTTTCAAATTAAATGAGTCACATGACCAACAATCGGTCACATGACCTGGTAGGAATTGGCGGCCTTGGGCCCACAGCGTCACACCGTTCATCCAAACTTGAGCATGTGGAATTGTTGGATCCACAGCTCCTCTAGAAACTCACCATTTGCCTAAATGTCTTCATCCTGTAGCCCCTCCCACGTGTAAGGATCTCGCCGCTCCATGGCTTAAAAAGACGCCGACGTCGCCTTCGTTCGATGATGATGAGCGCTAATGCTGTGGCAGAAATTTGAATGTTTCTGCTGTCAAAGTATTGGTCATATCTGTGGTTTAGCATGAATGATCACATGAGTTGGTTTGTGTTTATTTGCATAATTGTGATTTAATGAAAACTGTGTAATTGTCATGATTTGAATTTGTTGTCTTTGTTCTGTCTTGTTTCTGTTTCCTGTTTTATTTTGAAAGTCTCCTGTCTTGTCTGTTTTCTTGAGTTTACTTCCTTTGGTCCCCATCAGCCCTGATCGTGTCCACCTGTGTCTTGTCTGCCCTGTCTGTATTTAAGTCCTGTCTCTGCCTTCCTCCTGTGTTGGTCCATTAGTGTTCCTGTCTTGGTGTTCCTGTCATGCCATGTTTCTTGTCTCTTGCCACGCCATGTCACAGTGAGTTTTAGTTTTGTTTGGTCTGGTCATCCTGCTTGGCAGCGCCTTTTGTTTGTTTTCTAGTTATTAAACCCACTAGCCCTGATCTCCATGCCTCCGCCTCTGCGTCTGGGTCCAACCGGCTCTCGAGCCACTCAGCACCATGACAGTAATTGTGAAATTGTGTTTTTTTTTTTGATTTTTTTTTTTTTTTGCCACATTCTTTTTTATTAAATTTTCAATGCAATAAAAAAATCTGAAACAGATTTTACATTTCACGTGATTCAGCCTTTACAAAAATTGCAACTTTTATCAACAGTATTTAGGTAATGCTTTCTCTTATTCATAGTCTTATTTTAACACCCCACCCCCACCCCAAGAACAAGAGGGTCTCTCCTTAGACATTGACAAAATTAAGAATATAAACTTAACAAACTTAAAATCAAGAAAGGAAAAAGTAAAAACAAAGGGTCTGTTATTCCATCCATAAATGACGATCAACATTCTATTCTGAAGGATCCATAAACTTTACATAATGTTTGAAAGGTTGCCATATATTTCAAATTCTTCTTCTTTGTCTTTTCAAATATGTCATTTGGCATTGCTGGTGTTGCATATGTACTAGGCCTGCACAATATACCGCAAATTTATCGCTATCGCAATATCCAGCTCTGCAATATGCATATCGCAAAAGACGGCGAATATCGCAATAAATCGTAAAACCAAAATATGTTAAAATAATTTTATGGTAGCTTGAAGCATTTAACAAATCAAATAAATCTCTTTATGCATTTGACCAATCAGATGGGTGACTTCCCATTGTTTTCTATTTGTTTATATACCGCAAATTATGTCGTTATCGCAATATTAATCTCTAATATCGCATATCGCGAGTTTTCCTCATATTGTGCAGCCCTAATATGTATGCATTAACCATTTGTATTGTGTTAATTTTTAACTCTTCTAATGACATCATAACGTCAGAATAAGGAAAATGTAAGTCCCGGATGGTGGAAAGACCCTTTGCTGCCCATATTTTAAAGGTGGCATCCGCTCTACCTGGGGTGAAGAATTTGTTCCCCCAAACTGGGCTGGATTGTGATAGTGGTTGAGTTTGGTTCATGTAATTTAGAACTCTGAACCATATTTGTATCATGTGTTTAAGATTTGAGTTCTTTGTGTCTTTGCGTAGCTTTTTTGAGGTTTTTGAATTAAGAAATGACATTTCTAGAATTTTGATAAAGTTTTGCACATATGTGTCATGGAAACGCAGCTATAGATGCACTTTAACTGTAGGAGACAAAAAAAAACAAGAACAGCACAGAGCTGTCCTCTGGGAGAAGTGGGACAAAATCTGGGGCTGAAAAAAAACAGCTTGCTCAACACTTATAATAATAATAATAATAATAATTGAAAATAGTTGATGGTCTACAATGGTCCCTCGCTATAACTGCAGTATTGCTGTTATGCAGATTCCTTTTGTGAGTCCAATTTTTGTTTGTTTTTTCTTTTGAACAGCAGATTGTGTCCTGCTTGGCTGTAGACCTCATCAATCAATTTGCGTACCATGTTTTCTTTACAGAATGCATCCAGTTGGCCAAATCTACATTAGTCTTTAGCGCAATCAGATCTTTTTTTTTTTCTACATACGTTTGAACTTTGAAACTTTAAACGCAAGATAAAAATGTGAACATGTTCGTCCCCATCTGAGAAAAATGGATAAAGTGTGTAGTGCGGAGTTTTATATTAAAAAATATCTATGATTATTGAACAAAAAAAAAAAAAAGACGACTACTTCAGCTATCCTGGGTTATTTTTAGACTGAAATTTCAGATGCCCTTCCTGACCCTGGGAATCGAACCCTAGTTTGTCCATGTGGCAGTCGATCACCCAGCCAACTGAGCCATCCAGCTGCTACAATTTACAATGGTTACATTTTTTTAAAGGAGTGCTGCAAGCTAAATAACTAATGAAGCATTAGGATGTTAAAGTAGAGGTAACCAGTGCCCCTTAATTCTACGATTGTGCTCCTCTAATCTCCTGTAGTAAAGATAATTTGTTGTCCTGGGACATTTAGACAAGACTTGTTTCTGTACAGTTTGTTACACACTGCTGTTACAGTTGGTTACATTGCTGTTACAGTTGGTTAAATTGCTGTTACAGTTGGTTACATTGCTGTTACAGTTGGTTACATTGCTGTTACAGTTGGTTACATTGCTGTTACAGTTGGTTACATTGCTGTAACAGTTGGTTACATTACTGTTACAGTTGGTTACATTGCTGTAACAGTTGGTTACATTACTGTTACAGTTGGTTACATTGCTGTTACAGTTGGTTACATTACTGTTACAGTTGGTTACATTGCTGTTACAGTTGGTTACACACCTCCCTAAAGTTACAAGCACCTGCAGAGCGGCGGGTCACGCTGTGTCAGGCCAGTAACTTTCAGGCAGGGCCAGTAACTTTAAAAAACTACTGGCCCTGTGGGCCAGTGCAAATTTCTGGGCTATGTCAACCCCTGTAGTTTGTTACACACTGCTGTTGTTTGTTAAACACTTCTGTTACAGTTGGTTACACACTGCTGTTACAGTTGGTTATTGCCTTATCTTCTACTGAGACTATTTAAATAAATCTTACCTGAGCAGGTTAACAGTTGGACAGCCCCTCCCACGTTTTAAAATTAATTTTTACCATGATTAAGTAAGAGATAATTTAAAAATGTGGATTCAGTAAAGACCTGGACTTTACTTTTTTAAAGTTGTTTGCGTTTTAGACTAGTCGTTTGATTTCTGTCTAGTTACAGATTATCTGTTTAACATAAATCCTAAATATATACATATTTTCCTAAAAACAGAGCCGTCTGCCAGTTGAAATGACATCTTATTTAGTGTTTGAAACATGTCATTTAGCTTCATGCCTTCAGTTTAACGGACCGTGCTTCAACCCAGGATTGAATGGCGTCGGTTCTTGACGTTCGTCGGCTGGAATGTGAGCTGCAATTAAACAAGTTAACTCCTGTTACCTGGGGGAAGGATGGTTCAAGCCCACAAGCTTTATTCTCTGCCTTTCACCTGCTGTAGTCCGCCTGTTCTTTTTTAATTCTGATATAGCTGGTTAAATTATTGTAGCTATAGTTTTCATCTTTTTTTAACTTGAGTGAATTATCATAGCACACAAATGTGGGTTTAGATCAAGCAAGTCTGAATACTACTTGATTCTTTATTTTATGTCATAAATCAATCAGGAAGTCGTCGTCCTGTTTGAATTGCACTTAAACAACAAGACTTGCTCTTCGCTGAAGACTTGCAATGATGAGATGTTTAGATCTAATGTTTTATAAATGAACATTACTGACATTGTGTTTTAATAACCTATTGTTATGCTGATTACAAATGTATTGTTTAACTATGTAAATGAAGTATACTACAGATTGTTCCAGTCTTTTAATCTTTTTTAAAATTTATTTGTGCTTTGAAGAACGAGGCATTGTTTTAATGCACAAAAGCAATTGAAAGTGTTTTTTTTTCTTTATTCTGTTGATTGAATCTGGATCTTCTGGTTATATTATAAAGGAAAATACAACACTAGTTTGTTCCTCCCTAAATGACTGAGTGCTTTTTGACACGGCTCGACAGATGAAGTCTTTTTGCCGAGCATTGTGCTGTTAGGCTGTGGTGGGATGGTGGCCCCTGTGAAGATTGGGATCGGCCCAAAATGTTTCCATGTGTGAGTTATTTCTCGCACTACAGAATGTTGTACAAGTTTTTTTTTATTCCATCAAATGTTAAAAAAATCTGGCTGAAGTACTAATATACATTTGAAATAAATAATATAACTTGTAGTTGCTGATCATTAGAAGGTCCATCCATCTGCTCCTCCTGTTTGGTGCTGTCCAGATGTCCAGATCAAGAGTTACGTCCAGATCAGGGTTTCTTTGGAGCCCCATCCAGGTTATTGGTGTTGGAGTACACACTGGACGAGTCGCTGGTCCTTCACAGAACCACACAAAGACACACCAACATTCACTCCTTAGGGACAAGTTACAGTCGGAGCATGTTTTTGGACTGTCTGAGGAAGCTGGAGAAAACCCGTACATACACAAGGAGAACACGCACAGAGTAGGGACAGGATTAGAACCAGAGCCAAGATGCTCTGAGGCCTCAGTTGTTACTCTGTAGCTCCACTAAACATGAAAACGATACGGTTTTACATGTTTTCCTGTTCTCATCTGATCTTTTTCTAAAGAACCTCTGTGGCTACGTGTCAGAGACTAGGGATGGAGCGTGGTGACGGTCTTGATAACGGCAACAAAAAGCAGCTTTTTCAGTAGGAATGCCCAGACACTCATGAACTCCACCATGATGTATGGACTGTTTACACAATGAAGGGGTTCATGCCAGGTGAGGTTGACTAGAAGTCGATTCATGGCACCTGGACTTATAGTCTTCTCTTGATATGTCAGATTGATGAAGCTATTTGGACGAGTGGCAAAATGATGGCTGAATGGCAAAACATTTTAAGAAGAGAAGACTGTAAGTCCATGTTCCATGACTCAACTTCTAAACTGTTGGCCCAAGACTAGGAAGAAAATGTCACTGTAAACTAAACTCATGACTAAAGACATGACAGGAATCCAGCAGCAAACCCAGTTTTTCTTCAGCATTATTATTACCTGTGAATCTAATCCCATTCAGTATCGGAGTCAACTTTTTGTATTAACCATATTGTTTGGTTGGACTGCTGCAGCGAACTGTTCCGTTCATGTTCTGAGTGTGTTGATCCATGTGTGTTCAGCCCACCTTGCCTTTGCTTGCAGACTGTTGGTGTTGGCTCCAGCACCCGCATGGCCCTAATAGGGAAAAGGCGGGTACAGATGAAGCGGGATGAGAACTTTTTGCCTCGCCACTTGTTCAGTCAGGCCTCAGCCCACCACCCTGATGCGCGGCACTACACTTTATGTTGAAGCCGCCTTACTCTTTCCTGGAAATATTCAGACGTCAGGCTGTTTTCTTATAGAATGTGTGCAATCGAGTTGGGAGTCGAGCTGCCGTGTAAAACACATTCAAACAGACGTGTCTTGGGCGTGTCTGGTTTCACACACACACACACAGCTGAGTTGTAAGGCGGGGTGTAGTAGTGGCTTCAGAAAGGGCAGTTAAACTGGTGACTATGGAAAGAAGCACGACTGTGGCTTTGAGTAAGACGTTTCGGAGGAAAACAGCTCATTTTAATAAGTTTTTTTTAGGTTTTGACTTGCCTTAAGCTTTGTGTATTTTCTTAAAGGCAGCCCAGTTCACTGTAATATTGAAAGCATGGCTTTACATCGGTCAGATTTGAGCAGACACCCCCCTCCATTTCTAGTAACAAAAGTCAAATCATTTGAAAGTATGGCTTGGAACATCAGAATACACTCTGAAATGTGCACTGTCAGGGTGTTGTGTGTTTGTACATTTGTGTCTGACTGCGATGAAGTGTGTGAAGTCCAAAGTTTCTGTTGACATTGCGACAGCACACTGTTGCAGCTGATCTGGAGGCCAGCTGTCACGACCATCGCGGCTCACGTTTTCCTCCTTCACTTTTGTCACATAACATTAGAAAAGTTTGAGCTTCCTTAATAGCTTTACAAAGAAAGTAACGACATATGTTTATGATAATAAGGTATTGTAAATAACGGAGAAAACAGTTATGTAATGACTTTAAGCCAAAACAAGAGCACTTAAAATGGATGGAACACGTGTGTCTGTAGATAGAACATCGTTATCAGTCCACTGACAGTCCTGGACATTTATTTGGCTGATTTGTTTTATTTATTTTTCCCCCCCAAATAAATTTAGTGGAAACTTGATGTTAACTTTATTCTGGTGCTGTAGAGATGCACAACTAATTCAAGAATCACAAACCCTAGTGATGGAACATTTGTAACCTAAACCCACAACAAGAGCCCACAAAACATCACTAAATGGTGCTTTCAGATGTTTCTAGAATACTGCTTTTCTGGGAACTGAAGCTACTGGGGTTCACATCAGTGCATCGAATGTAACGGCCATCTTTGTTGCTAGGAAACCTGTTTGAGATGTAAAGAATGTATGGAGGTGTTTTAAAAAAAAGATGGAGATGGAACCGACAAATCCGATTCCACTGCAGAACGAGTCAAAAAGCTGTTTGGATTAACGGAGACAATAGGTCAAATGAACATTCACATTATGATCGTCTGAAACAGGATCTTAAGAGTGTCCGCAAACCCAGTTTGTCCCCGACATTCCTGTTTATGCATACGCAGTGACTCCATAAACTAACACACTTGAGTGGCGTGGTAATTATATGACGCTTTCCAAGTTCACATAAACTTTTGTTCCATTTTTATCCCAAACACTCAAATCCCAAACAAGACAGCCACAGAAAACTGCTTCTATCTCTGAAAAAAAGGTCATATTCCATATAGATCCGGGAAAACACATTTGGGATATGTAATATTTTTCCATATTAACACTTTTCAAAGAATAGAAGTGATTATAAGGCACAGGCGTGCAGTAATCCACTATTTTTCTGTTTTTTGGCTTGTTTTTGTCAGATAATAGAGTTGCTGAATGGCATTTTCTCCCTCTAAATCGTGAACTCTGCTCTGAATTAGGGTTTGAAAAGTTTCTCTGTGGCTAATTCTTTCCCATAAACCAAGCAACTGTCTATCTAAATGGAAAAAAACAAAACAAATTCCGACAGCGTGTCGGCTGTCCCGGACAATGTTTTAGTCGGAATATAAGCAGAAAAATGGAACTGGTGAAAGTGCTCAGACATGCCTAAATGCCATATACAGAATATTACATACATGCAGATGAAGCTCCCTCTTTGTGCATGTGGTGTGCATGTGAACAAAGCTGGTGTTGGAAGCTAGTTTCGGTCACTCTCACACCAAAAACGGAGCATCTGGAACAGATTGAGCCCCCTCTCAGACTGCAGAACGTATCCAGAGTGCAGCGCTTGGAACATTAAAGGTTTTTTTATAGACATAAACAAATGTCCGGTTACAATGCATGATAATCTGGCTGTATAATGTGTAAGGACTGTGTTTTCTTGTGCATGGTCCCTGCAGGACTGCACACGCTGGCCTGAGTGACTTACATGCAGCGTTTGGGACGGCCAGTGAGTGGAGATGTAACATGAGATTATTCCTTGAGAATGTAGGGCAAGGTTCTTTCTCCACACGTGTGTGTCTGTCTACTCGTGCTGCGCTTGCTTGGTGGCTTTCAAGTGCACATCCATACGTTGTTTGTGCGCGTGTACTTGCTTGTGTAATTGGATTTGATAGTAAATGTAATAATGGCTTGAAAGTATGCTTTTGTGCAAAAGGTGGGAGTGTGTTTGGAGCAGTTCTTGTATGAATGATAAGTCAGTGTGCGTGCACGTGTGTGTGTGTGTGTGATCACACTTGGCCTGTGAATGCTCGCTGTGTGTGAGAGAGTGAATTACCCGTCCCAGTGCAGCCGCTGAAGAAGGGAGGGTGTTCTGCTGCTGGCTCCATTGATTGGTTCCACACTGCCTGTAACATGACCTCCACAGCAGATGTCTGTAACGCTGCCAGTGACTTCCACACATGCATCGGTACCGCCAACACCCACAGGACACAAGTTTACCAACTCCATGCTACACTTTTTCACCTTCTCTGTTAGTAT
The DNA here is from genome assembly GCA_037389245.1 of Oryzias sinensis. Lineage (NCBI taxonomy): Eukaryota > Metazoa > Chordata > Actinopteri > Beloniformes > Adrianichthyidae > Oryzias > Oryzias sinensis. The sequence continues at coordinate 6,090,070 of CM074508.1, read as the reverse complement.
GTCGACTCACTCTGCATTGCTGTCTCAATCTGCTCCGATCACTTGTCACTGAAAGGGGTTTTCTTGTGAAAAAGTTCACACTTTTTCCTGAAAGAGTGAAAAGGATCTTGGCAGGGGGCTGGGAGACAGGAAAGGCGCATGCAGAGGATTGTAGTCTTTGGCAGTACAGGAATGCAGCTGAGGTTGTGTTGAGGCTGCTGGAGGACAGTGTGTCACCTTTCTCTAGTATTTCACATCTTCCAGAGAGCTTTGGCAGAATGGGGAGAGGTCTTTTTTGTCAGACGGCATGATGCTAGTTTTATGACTCGTCCATACATCCATCTTTCAATACATGCAGTACGGCAAAGGAGGACTGAGTTTAAAAACGTCAACTAATCTTCGCAGGATCTGTTCCTCACATGCATTCTATTGTTTTGTTGTTGTTTTTTTAGGAAAAAATACTTCTCTCTTTGTTTTTAATATAAACATTTATAATTTTAGGAACCAAAGTTTCACATCTTTGGCCTTTTGGTCACGAATTGGGTGAAAACAGTTTGTCATAACTAGAGCTGTGACTGTGTGGGATTTTTGATCACCAAGGTGAGCAGGGGGCACGGTGTTGCGGTATAATAATAAAATAATAATAATAAAAAAACCACCTAATGTGGCTAATGGATTTCACCATTGCTTCTACCAGTTTTCTAGAAGCTGTTTTCATTCAATATGGTGCCATATTGGGTACCTACCAACCTGTGACGGCAACTGTAGTAAAAATATAATACCACTTAAATAGTACCAAGACATAAAAGTATATGTTTTAGGGAAGGGTTAATTCAACAGCCCTCCCCAGTTCTGTGTACTCTGAACCTAAATTGTTTTTACTTTTGAATTCCCTTGAACTTGGAGCACCTGAGTTCATACACAACAGGTCATAATCATTAGTGTTGAATGGCTTTTGTCAGTTAGCTAACATGTGAAGTTGGTGCCAAAAAATTCCAAAGTGTTGGCCAGGATCCAAAAACTCTGTCTGCTTCTGACAGAAATGCGGGTTTATGTGTACGTCGTTCCATATGATTGCAACATCAGTCAACAGTTTGTCCTCAAACAGCTGCTGTCACTTTTATTTTTGTCTGGTAGATGCAGTGCTGTAACTGAGCTAGCTGCTGATGTGCGTCACTTTTAATGACAAGCGCACAACTGTTGGAGGATGACAATATGTTCTATGGGGCGATGAATTCTAACATTTCTCTGAGCTTAGTTTGAGCCGAGAAGGATGGGAACTTGTATGTCATGGTCACGTTCTTGGGTTCATTTCTTCATTTTTCCCCTTAAGGCTAAAGGGAGGGGTTATTGGTAATAGGGTTTCAGGATGAGGCCTAATATTGTAATTTATGTTGATCTTTATAACTCTTTAGAAAATATATTGGCCAAAAATTTGAATGTATTTGAGTACATTTAATTTTAAGCTGTTAAGGAAAATCTTTTTTTATTTTCACGGGTCTATATCATGCTTTTCTTAAGCCTTTCAGAGATCGTTTGCACATAATTCACCATCTCCCAATTTTTTTGCCTGCATTGCCATTATATAAAAGTTTTTTATCCAACGGAAGCTGGAAAATAACACGATTAGTAAATGGACTCGGTTCAGCCCACGTAAGGACTGCAGAACTCAGGGTTTCAGCTCAGACCTGCAGAGAAAAGTTTAAAGAGCCTATATGATGTTTTTTTAAGCCTTTCAGATTCAACCATATCCATATTTATGATCATATATTACCTTTGGCACTCTGAAGAATGATTTTTTTAAATGAAATGACTTATTTTCACAGTTCATTTTCCAACCCAGAAGTAAGACAACTTGATCTCTGAGGATCCGCCTTTCGCTCCATGTGGGCGCCGCACCATGTTCGTATTGTTCACATAATAAGAACCCGTTTAGCTATTTATCACCGCTGGCTCTGCGGAGAAAGAAGGCATGTCTGTTAGCTTTGGGGCGGAGTTGGCAGAGCAGACTCTTCCTGGAAGGGGCGGGTCCTCACTTTGTGATGTCACAATGTGAGGACCCGCTTGTTGCAGACTTATAGGTCAGATCGTTTGGTTGTACATAACTCTCTGTGTCACTTGTGAGTGGTTTATATGGTGCTCACATTTATAGAATATTCCAATTAACAGTTGGAATAACAGTTGTTTTTTCGTCAGCATTATCATCAGCATCTAGGTGTGTTGTTTTCCATCACTGATCATTGGTTTGATGTCTTCATTTTTTTAACCCAAGGTATTAAGGGGGGGGCATTTTGGGTGTAAAAACATTCTAACCTGAATGTCACTCTAATATGAAGGGGATTTTACTGGTGCTGCAGTGGCTTCTGCTACAACCATTACTATTCTTGTCATGAAATCTCTACAACCAGAGATTGTACAATCTGCTATTGTTTGCTGCCATGATAATTGTGGGATTGTTCCGCTGGAAACGCACACTGACGGGGAGTCTGCAGCTGTTCCTTCCATTACTTGGTTATCTGACCTCTAAACCCGTTCTGAAAGCGGTAAGCACTTTTACTGTATGGTTGCTGCCGTTCTTTTGCAAATGGAAATAAATGGCCACTGATACAGTCCAGAGGATTTGCATGGTCATTGGCTGCCAGCAGTGGTGGTTTTGAATAGTAACTGACAAGGATTAGAATGACTGAACACACATACCAATCCCTTACAGCGGCAGGATTTATGGTAACGGTTTGATTGAGCTCTGATTGCGTCCTGTTTGACACTTAAGCCTTCTGTAAGTGGATAATGGATTCACCTAAGCTGGAAAAAAATGAGTTCAGGACACAACTCAGACCAGGGTCACAAATATGCAGGTAATCTGTTCCAGGTTCTACCTGTGTACATCCTATTACGCATTCTGCGCATTGACACACAATATACAAAGCAGTGTTTTTCTGTACACTCTGCACAGAACAGAACAGAATCTGGGGACCAATCGCGTTCATCCCACAGATGTTGGGGGAACCTCAGAAAGAAAAGAAAAAGCTTCACCTTTTGGTTATCATATTTTTATGAGTTCTCATGACTGCTAATTGTGGTGAATTACTGGCAAAGCCTTCTGGGATCTTGGGGAAAAAACGTTTCATGACAGGACTGCCAGCAAGATGGGTCTGAGCTGCTGAGGCATCGGTTGGGACCGAAGTCTAACCCCTGCGCTTGCTTTGTGTTATCAACCAGAATACATTTGTGGCTATAGTCTGGTTATTTAACAGCTTTACCTTTGCGGGGTAATGCCTGCTCAGTGCTGGCGTGCTGCTGTCGTACTCTGGTTAACGCTACATGTGGAGAGTCCGATTTTTCTACAAATAGTCCAATAATTACAACCTCTGTCTGAAGTACAATTTGGGAGGTAGAGAACCATGGATATTTGATGGATCGACAACAGTCCTGTGTGTATTTCACTGGCATTCTGTCAGGTTTTTGTCGTTGATCATTAGTGAAAACTGATGCCTGTACTTAACCGCATATATTCAGTTTCATACTTCAGTTCAGGAAGTGGCAGTAGCACATGTGAGTAAATAGATTGTAGTTTAAAGACACAGCCAGATTATTATATTGTAGATGAGATTCTAGGAAATCATCACTGTTGTTCCTCTGTGTGTCATCATTTCAGTCTTGGCTGCTAACCTTACTGTGGATCTGATTACAAGCACTGTATCAGATCTGGTTTGGGTCTGCTTGTCAGTAGACCCCCTCGTGGTCACAAACAGACCCACATAAGGATGCTAGCACCATAAAATCACCTGCAGGAACACTTAAAGTCTCAGTCGCAATTTAAACTTGAATTTCTTTCATATATGTCCTCCATTATGAGAAAAATACTACAAGAACATGTTAAGAAACACGGAAAATACCATTTTCATTGGAGTGGGTCTTTAAGAGAAGAGCATGTTCGGGATGATACGGGTTAAGATCATTTCGTTAATCTTCCTCCATACTTCCCCATAATCAGCAAGATTCAAAAGAATTGCAGTGAATTCCCAGCAAACCTGTAGAAAGACTTGTATGATTATTGTTTCACAGCCCGGTCTAGTTTCTGTTAAAATCATTGACTCTGGTCTGTAATGGCCAGTTGTGTTTGTGAATGTGTACATAATGGTCTGTGTAAGCAAATATACAGCATGTTTGTATGCACACACCTTTTTAGCTGCAGGCAGCTTGTTCGCGCTCACGTGAGCGTTCACTGTGTTTTTTTTTTTTTCGAGCCTGGAAACATGCAATTGGAAATGGTGGGATAATGGTGGAATTTTGAGCCCACATGCTGCAGTGGGAGACGGCGGCACGTGAGCCGGATGACCTCAAAGCATCTCTGGGAGGGGTGGCGGGTGGCGGTAAATCCGTCTGGAGAAGAGAAGGAATAAAATGGGAAAAGGAAACCATACTGAAGGAAAATCTTTTAAGAAATGTGAGAGGTACTTTTTCAACACAACTCGTTTGATACAACACAAAAGCTGCATCTAGTGAAAAACAAATGACAGCATGTTATTTATTCACAACAGAAGAAATTTAATGGGCAGTATTGCATTCCAACAAAAAGAATCCAGCCTGGAACCACATTGTTGGCTGTTGTTGCCTTTTTCTGCATTGATTTCTTCATTCAATCATTTTTCATTTTTCAACATTGTTTAAATGTACTAAAAGAAGGTGCATTTGGGGAAAATAGGAATGTGTAGCTGGCAGGCTTTTTTTTTTTAAACTAAGATGCTCTTATTTTCTTGTAACTAAGCATAGGCTTCATAAGACATGACTAAAGACTATAAATGCACACATCAAGATCCACCATTTCCAGCCATTTACATATCAAAGCCCTTCATTCTTGTCCATTTGGAATTTTTCCCTCCGCTGTCAGCCTTTGTTTGCTTTGTAGGCTGTTATTAATAAGACTATCTGTGCCTATTGAAATGAGCTGAACTGAATTGGACTCTATCGTTATTAGGGAACTTTAATATGGATGTTTGTGTTGCTTTTGTTGGGAACTTTATAAACTTTATAAATAAACTGAATTGGATAAATTGGTACTGTGTTGCTCCATATACTGACTGCATTGAGATGTTGCCTGTTTTTAGCTTACATTTGCATTAGGACACTTTATATTGCTTTGAGACCCATACCAGGATGTGTTGATTGGATTGGATATCTGAATCTATTCTGATCCAATATTGCTTCAACAAGTGTGGAGATTGAAAGACACTTCATTTCAGCCTCCAATGGTATGGACCAAAAAAGGAAACGTGTTTGCTGCCAGCAAAGCTAAAGTTCTAATCTTCCTTAAGAAGAGCCTGCCCTATAAGTTGATATGATTTTTTTTTACTTGAAAACGTGACATTTTATTCAAATTCATGATGTCGACACGATGCTGTTTTCTATAGATTTTTTCATCATTTAATTTAAATAAAGTTTCAGTGGCATTACTGGTTTAATATGCTAAAAAGGGATTTAATTTTTTTTTTTAACAAAAGCAGCAGATGGGGGCAGTGAGTACAGGAGGTACGGAGTAACCATGCCAATCAACCAAGGCTGCAATGTCCTAGCCTGGCGCGTTAGACCGCATTTTCCCATGTTTGACTGGAGAAGTTCTGGTAACCCCTCGGGAAACTCCCTGATTCCGATAGATAAGGATTCCTAGAGCTAGCAGACCCTTTTTTGTCTGCCAGCTTCGGCTTTGAGTAGTCTGTCGGTCTGGGGCAAGATTTCTTGGACAATTTGATTCAGGTTCTTCTGATCTGAGCAGAATGTCTTCCATTTTCCATACAAGCAGTCTGCCCAATTGGGCAGGTAAGGCATTTTGGTTGAACTGCGACCGTCGTCTCCCAGTCTGAGCCTTAACCACTCGGTGTGTCTCCACAAACGTACAAAACCCCGCCTCTCGCTGTCAGCAGTTTCCAAACTGACGGCGGTCCAAATGATCAGAAACTGGATTATCAAACATCCAAGTGGCTGGACAATCTTCAACATCAACTTTCCCGTCTCACTATATGGACAAAATCTGTCAATCGAATTTGGACACCAGCTTATCAGATCCATTTCTAGACTGAGAGGGTAACACAAAATGCAGACACGTGCTCAGAGAGGCAGGAGAAGACTTGGGAGTGATAAAGGAGGAACAGAAAAAGTGTACGACTTGGAGCAGGAAGGAGAATAAAAACATGGCAGATAATTCAGACTCAAATATGTCTATCAGTATCAAAACTAAAAAGTGGGATGGAACCACCCTAATTTGCATAGCTTGAATGCGTTGAGGTTTCTTAAGTTGTCACCATGTTATTTAAAACTAGTCCACCAGTTTTTCAGACATTGGTCAGACGACTGTTGTCCACTGGGTCCTATTCCTGTGGTGCTTCAATAGAAACACACCTCAGACCAGGGATCTTGGCGGAGCCTTGGGGATTTTCCCCAATATTTTTTGTAATTGCAATGAACAGATTTTCATTTAGAGCACAAATCTGCTTTGAAATACCCCAAACAATCACAACATAATTTGAAGAATGTCTTGGACGGGTGGAAATTTTTTTTCGGAAGACAATTGGATCAAATGATAAAACTTCAAGGTGTCATCTAGATAAATCTTCATTGACCCATAATGTTGTGCTGGACTAACAGTTTGATCCAAGCAAAGAAATAAACGGCTTCTAGCCTGTTCCAGAGCCACGGTGTCCCGCTTGATTAGTTACCGTTTGCGTCCCGACCGGGACTGTACCCGGAAATTACAGCGTAGTTTCCAACTACGGTCTGAAGCCTGAGGCTGAAAGGTAACACGCTGACAGCAAAATCAGCGCACAAAAAGCACCTTAATAAGTCATGTGATCTCAGTTGGTGTCTCCTGAGTTGACGTCACCGAGGTACGACTCGCATTTACTGGGGAATATCCGATCTGTCTGCTTACATGGCACACGCAAATGCATGTATCCGATTCATATCTGATTTTTTTCCACACATGAATGAGATCTGAATCCGATCTGAGAAAATCAGAATCCATGCGGTTTTGTCCTGCTTACACGTTCACCGGTCATATCCGATCTGTGCCACATGAGAGGAAAAAATCGGAATTGGGTCACTTGAACCATGCAGTGGAAATGGGGCCATATTGTTTTCAATAAAACTGTCACAACTATTCAGAGATAGGTTGGTGTTTTTTGATTCCTGCTGAAACACACAAGCTATTCTGGTAGGTTACAGAGCGCTTTGTGGTTTGACTTTTAGGTAAAGTGTAATTATGTTGTTTCTAGATTTAAACCATACTAGGATTATATTTAACTAGCTAGCTACACAGAATGTAGCTTAAACATCTATTTACAGTTTAAGAATATATATATTTTATTATTTTTTAATGATTATAGTTTAAAACGAGCCATTTTATGTATTGTGAAAGCTACAATAAACCTAAATTGTAAGCATGGTGAGCTAAAGTTGTGTTGTTCAACTATGTATTTGGTAATGACAAAAAGGAGTGTTAGAAAAAACTCAAAACATCTTTTAACAGTTTGATTTAATCTAATTTTACTAAAAGATCACACAGAAATATCATACGTGCGGCAGAAACTTCGCCATTTGACCTTCCCTCTGACTTCTTCAGGTGTCGACATCAAAGAGCAGCTGATGGCGAGGGATACTGCTCAAGGGTTACCCGCTGTGAAACCTCCTGTCTTGTACTTGGTACCTGTGACTGTTATTTCCCCCAACACCTGGAGTACATGCCTTATGCAGCAGCATTAGGATCTATAGTGAGGGTTGAAATGTCCTGGTTAATAAGACGGCTTGTTCTAGTCTCATAGTAGTTCAGTTGTTTTGGCTTTTTTAGCTGTTATCTGCAAATGTTTATTGTCCCTTAAGTAGCAGCTTTGTTTGGTCTCATGAGTGAACCAACAGAGACTTAAATTTAACCCGGACTTCCCACTTGCATTTGGAAACGTTGGGAGTGGAACACTTTGGAGAATGTCCTCATGTCCTTTATCGCTACTGGCCAAGCTTGGGACATAATCTCTGTATTCATTGGGTTGGAATCTTCTCTGAAGACAAAATAATTTAATAAAATAAGAAGAAAAGAAATAACACATCCTTTTTATTATGTAAAAAAATTGGATCATTTGGAGCAAATGTTTTTCTAAGTTTTCTTCTCCTCATGAAGGACATTACGCCGTTGGTGCAACAGGCATAACAAACGATAACAAAAGTCACAGTTTTGTTATTAAAAACACTATAATGTTCTGTTTTAAAATGTATTTTATATTATATTTTAAAATATATACATATTTTAAAACGTGGGTGCATGGTGGGACAGTGGTTGGCGCTTTTGCCTCACAGCAACAAGGCCCATGGTTCACGTCCCGGCTGGGGGACCTGAACAGAACACCAATGGGGGACCTTTCTGTGTGGAGTTTGCATGTTCTCCCCCTGCATGAGTGGGTTTTCTCCGGGGTCTCCGGCTTCCTCCCACCGTCCAAAAACATACTTCATGGGTGAATTGGTCACTCCAAATTAGGGCTGCACGATATGAGGAAAACTTGCGATATGCGATATTAGTGATCAATATTGCGATAACGATAAATTTGCGGTAAATAAACAAATAGAAAAATAAACAAAAACATCATTCCCATTTCATTGCAACAGTTTAAAAATTATACTCCAAATGACCCTCATTGACATGGGGGACAAACATTTAACATAATAGGCCTCCATCTGATTGGTCAACAATGGGAAGGCCTCCATCTGATTGGTCAAAGCATAAAGGGATTTATTTGATTCGTTAAGTGCTTCAAGCTGCTAGAAGATTGTTTTAACACATTTTGGGTTTGCGATTTATTGCGATATTCGCCATCTTTTGCGATATGCATATTGCAGAGCTGGATATTGCGATAACGATAAATTTGCGGTATATTGTGCAGGCCTACTCCAAATTGTCCCTAGGTGTGAATGTGAGTGTGCATGGGTGTGTGATATGTGTGACCCTGTGACAGACTGGTGACCTGTCCAGGGTGTCTGTCCCCTGGCTTCGCCCATAAGTGGCTGGGATAGGCTCCAGCAGCCCCATGACCCCGAAAAGGTTAACTGAAGGACATGAATGAATGAATGAATTTTCAATCCAAGATAAAACATGATTTCGACAGATTCCATGATATTTCTTTCTCTTGGGAGTTGGATTGCCAAATGGCGCCGTGGATCCCCCCGTTTTAGAGCCGTTATTTCTCATGTTTGTTTGATTATTGCTTAGACCTGCTCAGTCACTGCTTTGGTTTGAATTATCCTATGTAACCCAGCATCAGGGAATGAGTGTGGTTAGGATTCTGTCTCTGCTTGTTGCTCCTCGTCTGGTTGCATTTCGCTGCCGAGTGCCTGAAGGCTTTTGAAGCAGCTCTGTTGTAGTGTCACGTGTGGAAGTGGGAATAAGGACAGCTTGGCTAATACCAAATCAGAAGAACACAATTTCCAAAACTTTCTGTGATCCTAGGAGTGTGGGGTGCTCGATTGGATAAAGCACTTAGCCTGCGGCCGCACCAAACAAATAACCGTGTATACAACTGTATTTTATACAAAACTACCAGAATAAAGGGGCAAAGGAGGCAGCGGTTTCATGTGAAAAGGTTTTCCAGTCACATGAAAGTAATTGTAAGTAATCAGCTCTGTTTGCTTTCATAGCCAAAGCTTTTGAGTTCATGTCGGTTTGAAAGGATTGTGTGCCGAATGTAGATTATTTGCTGCTGTACAGATGTCACAGTGGCCCTGCAACCGTAGGCGCATGCTACTCCAAAACAACCGATGGGACAAATATCTCATGAAGGCCGAATATCATTCAACTACACAGCTTAAGAGTAATAGTTTGCTGAGTGAAATCATGAAAATGTCTCACAGTCTGTGGCCCTCATTGCCCCCCCCCCTTCATCTAAACCTTGTGCTCTCTGAAATAACAATGATTTTGTGTTTAAAGCTCATTCTGCAAAGGCAGGATGACCTTCTTCTTTAGCTGGGTTTTCCTTTAATCTGGTTGAAACAGAATCTTCGCATCATGTGGTTTAAAAATGGGCTTTTTCTGTAACTTGTTTCGACAGAAACCTTATTCAGTAGAACCATATCACTTAATTTTCTCAGTATTTAATAAACAAGTGAACAGATCTATAATAATCCATTTTTTTACTCCTTAGCGCTTGCTCCAAACAATTCATTTAGCAAATATGGAACCAGGTAAATGTGAGGAAATGATCACCGAGTTTAGCTGCTTCTGAGCAGAGAGTACACAGCTGCATGCTGGGAAACTGTTGACAAGATGTCTTCAAACTAAAACTTTCCTCGCTATTAATTATCTCTCAACTAGTCTGTTGGTTCGCAGTTCTAACTCTAACAGTAGTTTTGTCAGAGGAGGAAAACATCTAACCCCACATTGCCTCCAACTGCTGGAAAGCTGGAAATTGGTTTGGACAAACCCAAAAAAGGCTTTGCAAAAATATTCCAAAATAATGTATTATTTGTATAGTAAATAATGTATGAAACTGCAGGTCGTGTGATGAGTGGCACAGCACAAAGCCAGCAAGTGTCATGTCTCTTAATTCTGAGCACATTTGGAGCTACATTTTAGAAATCTGAAATGATCTGAAAAATTTTCCCCCGTTCCCTTTTCTGCATGCATCTGATTTCAAGTCTCTTCATTGAAAACTGGAGTTTCTGCAAGGTTCCGTCCAGCATTTTCAGGGCGGTGAATGCTGATGGGAAATGTAGTTTAGGTGAATGTGTTTTCACAGAAAGCTCTGTCACAGTGGACACGTTTTATTGCGAAAAGGAAAAATATCTGTGGCTCCATTTAGCTTTTTCTTCTTTTCCTATTTTTTAATGCATTTGTAGGCTTGACAGCTTGGGGTTACTTGAAGTCCAGACTTTTTCTTGGTTAAATGCAGACATGAATTATTCCTGACTAGCTGCAGCTCCTTCAGGAAAGTAATTCTAGACTCACTAAAACAAAGACCATAACCAGACCCATCCAAAGACAGCTTTACCAGGATGGCATGAGTTTTAAGTTTTTCTGATTCACCAAACCACTTTACAGATATTATCCCTAAAAATATGGCAGTCCAAACCAAACCCGTTTTAGTAGGATTTTGGGCACATACTGCAGGAATCTGGCCTTATTTCTAAAACGTCAACATGACTGATTTAGCATTGGCGCTCACTGCAAAGGCAGGCATGCAGGCTGGAGAAGACGGAAGGGATATTCCCGTACACCCTCTGCAGCAGATGCCCTAGATTCCAATAAACGATTGTCTCAGTGCAACACGGCTATTATTAGCGCTGTATTATCAGGAGAGACGGAGTGAAAAAAGAGGGACACTGCACGATGCAGAAAAGAGACAACAACCACATCCTATTTTCTCTTTCTAAGAGCCTCCATAGCTTAATGTTCAGCATTTTGTCCTGGTTTGTATTTTTTACTAAAATGTTTAGAATATGCGCCTCTTTTATGACTTTCTAACTTTTATTTAGCTGGCCATTACTTATGTACAGTTGGTATTTGTCAGGCCTTAAGGTTTGTCATAGAAACGGGTGAACTGTGAGAGACGGGAGGTAAACATTGTTTGGATTTTTTTGAAGTCCCAATCAAATGACATTATTTTTCGGTAGTAAAATTGTTCCCAGTGGTCTTAATTATGACTTAACAGTTTTTAGCCAAAATGGAAAAACAAACAAAAAAAATGTCATTTTTAAGCCCCATTTCCTGCAGAGCTGCAGAAGATCGTTAGAAATTCCCTTTTGGGTTGTGGATGGGACTGTTGGTACAGAAGTTAGCCTAGTTAATTTCCCAGCATGCCTTTGTTTACATTATTTCGCACTGACAACAAGCGCTTCACAAGCCCAAGCTAACATAAGCAGAGCAAAAAAACAGCGAGCACTACCGGAGGTATCCAGTCGCACAGTTTAGGTGTGAAAATGAAAACGTACATGATCTATTTATCTGCAAGTGGAGGATTTAGAATTGTTGAATTGTTTTAATCTTAAAGTATTACATACACGTCCTCCATCATGAGAAAAATGCTACAAGAGCATGTTAAAAACACCAAAAACACCATTTTCATTGGAGTGTCTTTAAAAAGTTTGTTTGCATAATGGAGCAGAAAATAAGTATTTGATCAATAACAAAAGTTTGTAATCTAATCCTGGTTTGAATGCAATAGGTCAAAGGTTTCCTGTACAGCTTCAGCAGGTTTGAACTGCTGCTTCTATTTTGGTCCATTCTTTCATGCAGATCTTCTCAAGAGCTATGAAGTGTTGAGGCTGTTGCTGAGCAACAGACCATGATGTTTCCACCTCCATACTTCACTGTGGGGATGGTGTTCTTAGGATGCAATTCGGCATCCTAAGACGCGCAGTTGGTCTATGTAGGCAGGCCGGGACATGGGCTGGATTAAGCAGGAGGACCTTAGGAGCTCTGCAGAAATGGAATCTGTGTGCACACTGGGCCCACAGCACGATTTAGTGTGCACTGATGTGCACACTAAATCTTGCTGTGGGCCCAGCTCTCCTCAGGTCATTGACCAAGTTCCCCAGTGTAGTTCTGGGCGGTTCTCCAGCTCACTTATTCCCCACCAGGTGAAGTCTTTCATGGAGGGAGATAGTCAGCGACCATTTTCTAAGGACTGCTCCAACAGCTGATCTCTTCTCTCCAGTCTGCTGCTTTTTGTAGATTGGTCTTGTTCAGATGAATAATCTTGTCCCTGGTGTCCTTTGACAACTCTTTGGTGGAGAGGTTACAGTTGAACTGTTCAGTCTGGACAGGTGTCTTTTATACAGGTGACCACTTCAAACAGGTGACATCAATGCAGGTAACCAGTGGAGGATAGAAGAGCTTCTTAAAGAAGTAGAAACACAGAGTTCTTATTTGTTGATACTTGTTTTTCTGTTCCATTGTACTTATTATTTAAAAATGAAACAGTTGGATTTCCTGGATTCTCTTTCTACGTCCTGTTTCTCAAGTGTTTATATGATGAACATTACAGACCAAACTCGGCTTTTAATGTGGCACAACTTTCAGAATATGTGACTGTAAATACTTTTGCATAACCACCAGGTTTCTGTAATTCTGCTGCCCTTTTAAATCCAGTGTGCACACTTTCTGTGGGGGAATTGAGGCATGTCGTACTTCCAGCAATCTAATTGCTAATTACTAATCGGCAGAGTTAGACACAAAGGTGTAATAAACAGTTTAAGGCTTCATAATTTATGGTGGACTAATGATGGACTGCTTACATTTACAACAATTAAATCACCATGAATCCTTTATTTTCATCAATAGAATGTAGTGAATGATCAATAGATAAATCTACATCAATATTTGCTGTTTCCACCCTTTGCCTTCAAAAAGGCATGTCATTATTCTAGGTACACTGACTTAGTTTTTTAAGGAACTTTGCATTTTCCAAACATTTGGAATCAGATATTTCAGATTTGGAGTCATTAGTCTAGCTGACATTTATTTTTATAAGTTTAATGTGTCGTTCTTCCTTGATCAACCACTGTGTCTATGAACCTCAACATTTCTTTGTGCTCCCTGAAAATTCAATTGAAGAAGACTTCAACATTTGTCTGGTGGAGAACTTGTTCATGCAGTAGAAGAACCTTGTCTTGTTGTTGTGCTCAGTCTTTTACAACCTCATTCTGGTTAGTTTGTTCCTCAGCTACGTTGAAACCTTATAACAGCTGTGTTTTGTTTTGCCTCATGACCGGGTTTTAACCTACGTGTCACATTGATGATCATCAGGTGTTTATTGGGAACGCTCGATCATAAACCTGATCAGGATTCTACTGAATCTCAAACTTTGTGCAAGTGAAGCTATTAGAATTGATGCTGGTTTGAAGGCAAAGGGTAGATTTGGATTTGTCTTTAGTTGAAATTTATTTATGCAGTTATTTTTTTCTCTATTTTTTGAAAAGTACTTTGGTTTCAAAAGCATTTATCTGCATTTGTCTAAATGTTTTGTACAGTACTAATATATGGCTGGGCCATATGACCAAAATCTTAGATCCCAATAACTCATTTTAAATGCTGATAACAGCGATTTTGTTAATTCTGTTCATGAATAGTTTACATAAATTTGCAATGTGGTAATGCAGCTTAAAATAAGACACTAAATAAAGACCATAACCTCCAGCGGTACATGAAACCTTAGAAGTGGGACGCCATGTGACACAGGAGGCTGAGGAAAAGTCAGACAAACGTGGACATACATGGAATCATTGGGGGGGGGGGGGGGTAAGCCAGAAATGCAGTAACCTTAGAAAGGTCAGAGTTTTCACCTTTTCCATCTCTGTCCACGCAGCCCTCCTGTTCAAATGTAAAAAACAAAACAAACGTCCATGTAGTGTTCATTCTTCTACCGACTTTTATTGTCTCACTTTGAACATTTTATTTTTTCAGATTAAATCAGAACTTATACTTGTTTTTATGAAAAATCCTTTTTAATTTGAACTGCAGAACAAATATTTTTGTATAACATGTCTTAAATTCCCATATAAGATTCAATGAAGGGCCTGATGTCTAAGGGTTTTGCCAATGATATGGTCATATGTTAAGGCTATGTCAAATAGTTTCTCACATGCATTTTCTGTCTTTCATGGTACATGCGTGATATGCGGAAGTGTTTCTTGCATTTGTCAATTTGTGCAGATTTCCGTCGAGGGTTTCAGCCGACGGGTCTTCACGTGAATTAGAGCTGTTTTAAAATTTTTGGTTGGTTTAGAATTTCTCGGCTTATGCTTGTTTTATGTAGTTTATGTTCAATTATTATGTAAATCCTATGCAATCATGCAGCTTTTTTGTGCGATGCATACGGCAATTTGTGTCTTTCCACGACGGTTCCATGTTTGTCTAACCGACTTTTCACGCATGAACTACAGATGTGTAACTTTTATATCGCATATCACGTTTAAATGATGTAATTGACCCACGAAGTACTAATGAATGAATTCCAACAGCACAGTAATCATGCATGACTTTTCCTATTCTTTTACGTGTTCGTTGCGTGGTTTATTCCTAATTCTTCCATTGTTTCCAGCTTTGCTTTCTTATGGCTGTTGCACTGGAAAATATTTAGGAATGACGGCATTAACCTCAGTGTCTTTAATTTGTTTAGAATAAAACACTGCCGGTCTTCAGTTTGCTCCAACTCTCCCAGTAAATTCATTTCACAGACCCAACACATCCGTCCTCGCAGAGATAATTGAAGGAAAACGAAAGGGGTCGCTAAGTCACATCCCATAAACTCATTCATCTGTTGTTTCTAGCTGTCTTTATCAGCCGTCGTCTAGCCGGTTTTCTGTCTTCCGTGACCGTCCTTTCAAACCTCTACTGTTGTGCTCATCTTCACCGGCTGCTCTGTTCTTCTGACCTTGTATCTGCTGTGCTGCCTCTGTGGGACGAGGCTGACCTTGTGGAAGAGGGAGAGTCTCTTCATGCTGTCATTGGACATTACTTCAGCTTGTCTGCAGCCTTATTTTGCCCCTCTTCCTCACATTACTTCCATCCCAGAGAACATCCACAACAGACCCTCTCTCCTCGCAGAGTTCAGTCTGTCTGTGTGTTGTGAAAGCTGAATCACTCGGGTCGTTTTAGGGCTCCTCTTTTTCTTTTTTTATTCTGGTCAAACCACGCTTAGGGGTTCTTTAAGGTTTCTTTTAGCTGACCTTAGCTGTGAAAACAAGGCATTCCTCATCACATCTGTTGCTATACATCCAAAGCTAATTCTCCTTCGAGTCTTTATAGAGGGACCGCCTAATAATGATTTGGTGCCAAAATGGAATTTCACGGGCTTAGCCACAGCCCAGGGCTTCATCAGGAAAAGGACATTTGGCGTAAAACTCGTCGTCTTGGGATTCGCATTGCTGTGGTCACCCCAAAAAAATGTGAAACGGCAGATATGCATGAAGGAACAGAGAAGGTTGTGTGCTCTGGAACCCTGCATTTAAGGACACAGTTTGGTTTTAGTGTCGAGATCTCTACATGATATCAGGGTCACACAAGGTCACCACTCTCAGATGTTTTCTTCCACTAATGTGTAGCTCTTAGAGATGACCTCTGTTTGACCTGGTAACCATCCAACCAAATGACAACTAGCAGAATGTCACTACTGACAGTACCATTGGTACAGCGTCTGCCCCGTCAGCTCTTTCTTTTAAACTTGTCTTCATTTTGGCATTGTGTACATTTACTCTGTTGTGGGTGTTTTGTATTCTGTTCGTTAAGCTTAATGCGTTAGATTTTTGATTTTGATGAAGAGGCTGTGTCTGCGTCCGTAGATGTATACGCTATAGTGTGCAACGGCTGAAACATGATTATTAAAAGGACTGGAGAGAAGTTGCATAGCATTAAAAAGGCAACATTGTAAGTCGATGTGAACATTTAACATGTATGTTTTATGTGATGAATGTATGAGATGAATCCAAGGTGTGAAAGCCTTTGTACTTTATGGATTATTGTTACACTAAATGGGTGAAAGGACATGTGTAAACAACGGCACAACAATGTTTTCCATCTTGGTTCTGAACATTTTTGATCAGTAGGAGGCACACTTGTGTTCTTCTCTAACCCTAACCCATACAGCTCTGTATTTTTTGAGAACATGGCTGCTCTCTCTGGTTGGTCGAACAGTCTTGCATCTCATGCCTATTGGCTGCTGCAAAGCTGCGGCGCAGCCAGCCAGACGTCATCTCATCCACCGATGATGGGCAGATTATCTGCTGCCAAAATAACAAATGCTGATTCCCCCCCCCCCCCCCCTTTTTTTTTAAAGGTCAGAAAACACTTGCGAAGCATCTTCCCAGTGTTTTCTTTATAGCTTTTCACCATTTTATTGAGGCACAGTTCAGTAGCAATTGAACAGGTCTTCATGTGGGATTGAGTGTTATGGATGACGAAGTTTATGAATGTTTGATTTCCTTTGAGTTCTCACCACGTCATTGGGCGACGTGAACAGTTTTATGGACTAACTGTTCTCAAAAGTAAACCTGTATACACTTGTCTTTATAGGATGGTTTGCTGGGGCTGATTCTTCTCATCGTCACTCGTTCTTAGCCGTAACTGTGGAGCGAGGTCCATGTTAACATTCTTCTCTTGAGCCCACAAAAGTCACAACGACAAACTCCAGCTGGCTTTCATGTCACTTGAACCCTAAGAATTGGTCCAAGATGATGCTGATTGTTGATGCAAATGTCTGTGATTGGGATAAAAAGACCACATTAACAGTGTTAGACGATGGGAAGTGATGCAACTGAAGCGTCTCCTTTGTTATCTCGCTCTCAGATGTGTGTCTGTGTGCACCTATGCTGGGAGCTCACTCCTGCTTCCAGTTACTATAGCAACAGACCGGATGAGCATTTTATTCATTTGCAGCATGTGTGTACTCTGTGACTAAATAATCCTCCTCCTAGTGGTCGCTGCATGTGTGAGTTCCTGTTTTCTACCACCGTTGCTGCTGGCCTTGCCAGAACCGAAGGTCTTCATGAGAAGAACCAGAGGTCTGGTTCAAATTATAGAAAATATCCAAAAGTCCATTCACGCACTGATAGTTTAAAGTATAAAGGTGCCGAAAAGTAGTCGTGAGCTGTGTGGTACATAAGGTATGATTGCAGTATTTCCTTGTACATCCTTTTTTCCTCTGTATTTACAGCCTTCACACATGGTTTTAAATGCCTTTGCAGTTGATCTCTGTCACACTGCATCTCTGTTTCCTTTATTAGAGGAGCTGGAGGGATGTCTTCCTCTCTTAAGGTCTGAAGGGATTGACCGTGAAAACGTCTTCGCTATAAATGACAGATGAACTGACTTCACACAGTTCATTGGCTGCAAACGTTTTCCTTACCTCGGCTAATACAGACTGCAGGAAGTGGTTAGTGTGGTTCTGTGACGGCAAATCCAGCCAAACAGAAATATATGCAGAGGACGGATTTTTCATTTCATCAGCCTGTTACTCAGAAGAGTTTAAAAAAAACCAGCAGACGCGCAGTGGCTCTGACTTCTATCTGCCCATCAGTTGTTTTGTCTGCTGGTAGGCGTATGCTGGTACTTAGAAATCTTTTGCAGACGGTCCACCTCACATGATGTAAGGAGCAGCAGTGTTAACATGTGGGAGCAGATCAGCATCAACTGTAGAAAAGGAGCTCTGTAAAATGCATTACCAGCATGGACACCAATCATAGTTAATAAGCATTAAAGGTAAATAATCAGCTTTAAACAAACAGAAGTCAGCTGATATTGTTCTTTATCCCTTCTGTTGTCTTGTCGGGTCCAGATGACCCCACCCTTACACTGATGTGTTCTCCCTACCATGACAAAGGTGGATTAAGGTGGAAAGATTTCATGTAATCCATGGACACCAGTGAAGATCACAAATCATTGAAGAAAAAAGGTTCAGAGCACTGTAGTGGGTCTAGATGACCCAACAAGGCACGTTAACGTTGGGAGTGGGGTCATCTGGACCCCACAAGACGGCACAAGGGTTATTTGCTGGAGAGCAACCCTGCATCGACCTCCTCTGTCAGAACACTGACCGCTTTCCCTTCTCACACTTGACTGTCAGCAAAGGGATTTCTAGCTGTATTTTCACCCTTGAGACTCTGCTTTGCCATCTTTCAATGGCACGCACAGAGCACTCCAGTGAGGGATCGGGTAACAATTAGTCTTCTTGAGTCTGTTGGTTTTGTGACTGCCACATAACCCAGAAAAGCTCAGCGAGGCAGATTCTACCTGAGAAACCGGAGTGATTCCCTTATAACCTAGATGGAGTGGGGGGTTGTGATGTCCACGCTGCTTGGCATTTAGCTGATTAATGGAGGATTGATTTAAATAGAAATAGTGTTTTTGGTTTTTAAATATGTCCTCATAGTATTTTCTCACAAGGGAGGAAAAATATAAAAGAATTAAGAATTTCTGAATTTTCTTCTGAGTATGTCTTTATTCAAATCGTGATGGATCAGGAGCAGACAAAACCCCCCTTTGAACAGATCATTCAGTGTTCCCCCGCTAATGACGTTTCAATAAGAATGGGCTCTTAGTTTTAAGACACAGAGAGACACTCCTGCTGTTATAAAGTACGCTACGGTTCAGTCTAATGATCTGAATAATATAGACTTTAAAATAGACTTTCATACATGTTTCACAAAGTATCAGGAATATTTCAGAGGGTTTTTGATGGGGACAGATCGGTGATGAATGGCGGTGGGACTCTCCGTATTTGCGTATTTTAAGATGCGTACTAACCACCGCGAGAACGGGGGGAATTACTGTATTTGTGACGCAGCAACCTAAGTCACCCTGCTCAAATCTGATGCACCCACCTGCAGACAAATGGATCTACGAACGTCTTTGTTTTCCTTGTCTGAGCTGGAATCTCCTCTAATCTGAACGTCTGGATAGCTACAATATTGTTCGCCATATTTGTTGCACTTGTAATGTTGGGTTGTGGGTGTGAGGGGCTGTTAGCTAATTGGAGAGTGTAAAGAAAGGGATGATGGGATATCAGCAGAGGCGTACTTCTGCACCAACCGCACAGGTTTTTGAGACTTTGGCTAAAAACGGCATAATCATAATTAAACGACCACTGGGAGCGTTTGAAAATAGATAGAAATATTGGTGGAGTTTGTTGCCATCTTAGCCTCCCTGTGATCATCTGTGAACTCATCTGGCTCCAGTTACTGACTTTAAAAAAAAAAAAAAAAAAACTAAAACAAGAGGTGCAATGTTTGCCGTATATAAAGGACTGGATTTGTGTGTGTGCTGATGTGCGGTCAGGCAGCCAACCAGAAAGGTTGTGGCCTTTTTCCAGAAACGAGCTTCTTCAAACACACACAGAGGATACTGGAAGTGCCTCTGTCCAGGTCCCATGAGGACAAGTTTCCTGAAGAGAGAATGCAAAGTCCTGCAGGCAGAATTTGGACATGAGACCGGCGGTATGTCAGAGATAACGGCACATCCTCACGCCTCTGTGGCAGTTGAACCAATGAGACGCCCGATACTCCAGGAGCTTTTTTTCTGCTTTAGGGCCAAACTATCAAACAAAAAGCTGAATGGAAATGAAATGGCAGAGAAAAAGGTTTTCTCGTTATATTTAGGAATTATGTGATTTGGTTTTTAAAAAAAAACACACTTACAATTACATAAAATCATAGTGTTTACTAATCAATAATAATGAACAAAGCATTTCTTTTAAAGTTTAATTCCACTGCATTTTATTTTCATTAGTGAGTTAAAGGATCAATTAGAAATGGGATTTAGTGTTCTTCATATTGAAATCCCAATGTCTTGGTCTTCCTCTAAAAGCTGTAAGATCATTTCAAAGACTTCCCTGGAGCTTCCTGGTTCAGGATAAAAACATGGAGACTGACGCAGGATGGTGGATCATGTGCGGGTCCAGGATTTGGTTTGGGGGTTAGCAGAGGTGGTTCTGGAATTCCTCCTTTAGCTGCAGATCAAATGAGTCTTTGGGACCAAAAGGTTTGTTTTTGGGCGAACTTTGTGCTGTGAAGCAGATTCATTCAGGTGGTTGGAAAGCAGCGGTGATTTGTGGACGGACCACAGACAAAGGGGAGAGGGGGGCGGGCGGCTGCACTTCAGGCTCTGCTGGCTGGGAGCGATCACTCGGATGACTCCGGACGGCCATTGTGGCGGGCGGGCGGGCGGGGAGGAGGATGGGAGCCTGAATGAGGAGGCATGCACTCGTTGATCCCTCCATCTCTGCCTCTGCTGAGAACAGTGGGGGAGGGAGCATGAAGGTGAGGCTGGAAAGCATGAGAAGGAGGCGACGATGGTCGATGCATGTGTGCGCGTTCGGCCGCAGTCTGAAAGAGTTTGACATGTTATGTTTACAACAAGGGGAAGACTTGAAAACCGTATATATAAACGAAAAGGCCCACTCTTATGCCTTCATTCGTTCTACATGCTGCACAGTTAGACGTCTGCACTGAGATGGGTAGGATCATGGTGACCATCTTTCAGGATAGTCACCATCCATGAGTTTTAGGCTGTCTGAATTCCAACCCAACCTCTAAGTACTAACAAACTACATAGGGATAGTGTCCTGAATTTTAAAAGCAATTCTGACACCACGCTCACTACTTTTTTGTTTTTGTTTTTTTAAACGGCAGATATGACGTCATCAATTTCACAAAGTTAAAATCTAGGTAATATGAGCGTTTGGTGATGATTATTTATGAGTCCACTGTCTCCTGAAGATAAAAACGTTGATGGTTTATTTAAAAAATACATACAAATACATCTTTTTGGCAAAAATTGTTCTGTTGCAATGCATTGTGGTCTAAATTCACCGATCTAGTGAGCATTGATGCACACTGGTTTTGCACAGAGACTTCTGGGACATTTCTAGGGCACTGACTGGATTTTGGAACTTTAGATTCGGACCCTGATCAAATATAAGGATATTTTACTACAATGGGATAAAACGCCTCCTTTCATACATTCGTGGTTGTCATGGCAACACAGTGCTGTACAGTAAGCCTTTTGGCCTCAGTCCTGTGTGTATGAATGTAGATTGTGTAACGTTTCATCTTTAGATCTGCTCTTTAGCATAAAATTATACCACGACTCACGCTGGCACCCCGTGGACAGTTCATGTCCAGATGCTTTTTTTCCCCAGAAGTAAATGATTTGCCTTCCAGATCGACCTGAATGCTGTGCGGCTGTGGTGACCCCGGCTCATCTTTTGAGTGACTTGCTGTGAATGGGATAAAGTACATGTGAGGCATTAGGGTTTAACCACGGGGCAACCGTCCTCGGGGGTCATGGTGATGGATAAACTTTGACCCTCTTTGCCCTCTCTGTGTTGTGCAGGAAACAAAGGAAGATGTGTTCAGTTGCTTCTAGCGGCCTCCTTCCATGGGTGAAGCTGACTGCAGCATCAACTCCTCCAAATTTAACGTGAACAGAGAAGAAACTAACATCTGAAACATTTGCACGTGTCGTTGACAGTGGGGTGTGGTGGAAAAAATATCCAGAGATTTCACAAACACATGGGGGTGTTGTGTTCATGGTCTCTTTGTCGTCTGTTCAAAACGGATGATGTCATCCTGTAACATTACACCACTGTTGTTTAGATTCTGTAACCTCTCCTCCTTTCTCCTCACTGCTGGGTTGTCTGACTGTCGGCAGCTCCAGCCCAAAATATAACGGAGAACTTCCTCCTCCAGATTCCTGCTTTTTCCCTTCACCATCTCCCATCTTTCGTGCTTGTTGAGCGTGAATTTACACTTAAGGTTACGCGTGGTAGCTTTCTGTTTTAGGATTTCAATAAAATGTTCCTTCTCCTTGTATATTTGACCTTTTTTCTAGTTTATGTTCTTTTAATCTTTCATTTTTATCTAAACATTTTCCAGAACAAATACCGTTCCTCCTGTGCTAGACTTCTAAAGCAAAGTTGTGTTTCTCAAATGCTGGTCGAGTCTGTTGAAGAATTGATCCGTGTTCTCCGTTTTGGATGACAGGAATGTTTGTAATGAATCCTTTTTTTCCTCCTCCTTTAGGTTTACGTGGAATTCGATGACCAGGAGTGGGAGAAGAGAGAGTGGGTCAAGGTCTACGAGGATTTCCAGCTGTTTCTGTTGGAGCACCAGCTGGTCTGGGCCAAGAGGAAGGAGGGAGCCGCAGGAGGCGCGGGAGCTGGAGGCCTGCTGCCGGGAACCAAGGCCAAGCACATACAGTGGCCGGCTCTGGTGAGAGCTTAGTTGGTTTTATAGGCTAGACACATTCAATAGGATTAGTGAGTCACATGACGGAGATGCTGCTCTGCCTCACACAGTGCTGCTTTTCAGCTCCAAGCAGGTTTTCAGACTTTTCTTTTTGGTGTTTGCTGCTGTCTCAGATTTTTGTCCAGGATCACGTCTTTGCTGTCTTTGCTGTTACACCGGTGTTTCTGGATGCTTTCTGACTTTGTGACGGACAGCAAGGAAAGCCATGTTGGTTTACTTCATACAGTCTTAAGATGCCAGGCTCAAGAAAGGTTGGGGTCTGGTCTGATCCAGTCGTGGTTTTCTTGGTTTTTTTACCTTCTGTGCCTTTATGAACTCAAGACCTGATTCGTTTCATGAGCTCAATTTCCATCACACATATGCGCAAAATGTTAGATGTGACCGATTTGATCAATATTTCTGCCACGGCACTATCGCTCATCATCACCGTGAAGCGGCGAGCTCCTTACATGTGGGAGGGGCTACAGATGAAGGGATTTTGGGAAATGGTGGTTTTCCAGAGGAGCTGTGGATCCAACAATTCCACATGACACGATCAACTTCTGATGAGCTGTGTGACGCTGTGGGACCTCTGGTGGCGCCCGCTGCGCCGCGCCCAAGGCCGCCGGTTTCTACCAAGAAGAGCTTTGCCATCTGGTTGTTGGTCACATGACTCATTTCATTTGAAAAAGGTGTTTCCATTGCAATTTTGGGAAATATGTCAAATTTGATTGGCTTCAAAGGACAAAAAGAGGTTTGCATTTCTTCAGTTTGCCAGCTGAAGCAAAAACTAGACCACCCAGAGGAGGTCTGACATTCATTCCATTTCAATTAAATATCAATTCATATGTCAGTTTTCCAGTTTAAACAAATTTAATTTGGTTATAATTACTACATTACTAGTGATTCAGGAAAGGTAGACGTTTCCTTTTGAGCATTTTTCAGTAGAGGATCATTTGAAGTCAGTTGACCAAGCCGAGCTTTGGTCTTCTAGTAACAAAAGTCCTATAAATTACTTGGCTGTTCCTAGCATTGGAGTCTTCTTGTCTGCAAGATCTTCCTCTTTATCACTGTCCTGTTATCCATCACTGCTAGGACAGATTATATCTAAACCCTGGAGGTCTTTGCAGGATCATTGTCAAACCCGTCACAGATAGACTTTCTGTTTCTTTGTTTCTACAATTTATGTTTCTACTACCTGCTAACATTTGACATACTGCTGTCAAAAACTAGATCACCGGAGAGAACGTTTGGTTGTCTGGACTGAACTATACCATTTTATATCATTTGCGATGAAACCAGAGCGTTTTTTTTTTACCAGATTAAAAGGGTGTTCGTAATCAGAAATGTATAGTTAACCAGTCATGTCACAGCTCAGTGCATCAGTCGTCTACTCCACAGACCTTGAAGTCCACTTGACTGTGAACCACATGAGCAAAGGTTTAGAGTTGTGCAACTCCTGCTTTTAAATGAACATTTGTTCTGTGGATCAAAGGAGTTAAAGTAACCCTGGTGTTAAGGGTTTCCTGATGACTTAGTCTGTGATTGGTCGTATTGATGCTTGTGTCTGTGCAGCTCTGTTATGGTGCCATGCGGCTGCTTTAGTGTGTTCTGAATGTTGTTCACACACACAAACATTGCATTATTCTGAGCTTGTGTGGCTGGTGCAGGAGGGAACTCCTTGTTTTTGTGTCTCTGGAATGTGAGGTTTAGGTCAGAATCTCACAGGGCGTTCTTTGGACTCTTTGTATTCCTCCACATGTCAATGCATGACGCGACTTTGTGTCTAATCGCTGTTTTGGTTACGTAACAGCAGACTGCACAATGCAATCTGACACACACGTGAGATAAGACTCGCCCCCCACCCCCCATGTAAGGAAAGGTAGCACTGGCTGAGTAGTCCGTCACCTTTTTCCCTCTTGTCTGTTCATTAACTGTTTGCTGAGGTGTTTCTGACCACAAAGTACAAACGATGACCCGCCCACCGGGTTGTGGTGCTGTGGGCCCAGTTTCATAACCAGTAGGTGGAGGGTTTGGGGCTGTGGTCACGGTCCAAATGGGTCATGAAGAAAACTAAGAGCACATTGTTTAGATTCAATCCCCAGCAAAGAGGAAAATCCTGAAGAAAAGTTCTTCTTCTCCTGTCAAAGTAGCACAGCAGCTCTGATGATATGTTTCCAGACAAAGGGTTGATTTGTTCACGGCAGTGCCAGCCGTGTTGTCAGGAAGACGGGCAGGTATAGACCTGGAGCTGCACTGCGACGGTTAGTTTAGATTTTAATGGTCTTGGTGATCGCAGGACTGCTGCTGCTGCTGCTGCTGCCAGCAGACACATTTACTGCTGTGTGGAAAAAAACCTAAATGTCAAATAGTTTGGTTGGTGAAATATATATATATATTTTTCTGATGATAAAGATTTATGTATTCCCTGTTTTTGTGGCATAAACCACTCTACAGAATCTTAATGTATTTTAACTTTAAAACTTGGTTTCTGTTACGAATCGCAGGTTTTTCTGTTCTTTTAATTTTATGGGTCTTTACATTTTGCATTAAATCCAAGCTAGTTTCACATAAATGACTAAGTGCAGCTTTTTGAAGTCTGTACAGAAATGTTCTGGTTCTGTTCTCGGACACAGAACACGTATCTGCTCGTGTCGTAGAATCAGTCCTTACTCTCACAAGAACGGTACAGTTGTACTATAGATGTGAAACGTTTCAGAGTATGTTTGACGATAATTTCGTGACCAAACAATATGCCACATGACCCATGACGTAACAGTCCTATGAAGACTAGAGAAGACTATGAGAGCCTTTGGATTTTGACAAAGCTGCACATCTGCAACAAAACAGGACCACAAATTTAGATGTTGGTGATGTAGACAAGCTGTGAAGTGTCTTACAGCTGACTGAAGGAGTAAACATTGCCCCCTGCTGTACCAGTGTATAAAGCAACTGTACTGGATCGCCAACCATAAAGCAGAATTTTAAGTACAGGCTGGGCAGGCGAGCAGTAAGCGCCCCGTTGTCTGTGGCAGAGTTCAGTACAGATGTATCGCAGTGGTTAAAAGCTGCTCTTTCTCTGTTGTAGCTGCATGGGGTAAATGGAGGTCACACAGCTGTCACATAGCTATATAGATAGATAGAGAGATAGAGAGATCAACAATTTACATTCATCTTTGGCTTAAACCTTAAAGTTTTGCCTAACAAAAGGATCTTTGTTGGTTTTTTATGTGTGATCGTTTATAGGGCTGGCAATCACTGGGTAGCTCACGATATGATAATATTTGCGATACATTGCTCACGATAACGATACTATCATGATATGGCAATATTGTAATAATCTAAATTTCTCGTCTCTAACAACTCACGATCTATCAAACTTTAAGAAAGAAGAACTTGAAAAACTGTTTTTTGGAAAATATTTCCTCATTTATTTTTTAGTTTTCAAACACCATGAATGTAAAGAAACTTGTCCTGTTTGGTGTAATGAATAACAGACTTTTGTGTCGATATTTTGGCACACGCCTAATCGTTTACCAGTGACTAACTGCTGGTTAATGCACAGCCTGCTCTGGTACATGCTAACTCAATCTGTACTGAAATGCACAAGAGATGCCACCAACCCAAGTCTCCCAGATAGTGTATCTTCATCTCAATGCAATGACCTCATAAAGACATCAGCTTCAGACTGTGGTTCCTCCTCTAACGTTGACGGTGTGTCAAAGCCCGGATAAACTGGACTTTAGAGTTTGGATGAGCAGTGTGCCGCTTACATAAACCCTAGGGACTGTGTTTTGATTGGTGCGCCTAAAAATAGAAAGCTTGCAGATCTGTTGGTCATCATTCAAACATACACAGACGGGCGGGCAGGCCCAGCTTCTGCAGTTATTACGTTGTTATGTAATGGAAAGAAAACACCAATGTGTGCCGCCTTCATTTCATTTGGTTCCTCACTTTTCTTTGCTTTCAATAAACAACCTGTTTATTTTTACCTGCTTGATCGACTGAAGAAGGTTTTGTAAATCTTCGCCTTCAGGAGACGACCTCTTTTGGAAAAATTCACAAGATCGGTGCGAAGAAAGAACTGAACCTACAAGCTCTCAAACCATGTGTTTGCTGCCATCATTTAGATGATCAGACAACGTGAAAAAAAAAATAGCTGTCTACTGCTGCAGAATATTCTTTTATTTTCTCAGTTTGTGTTTAGACAGACAGCGGGGTCATTTAACAGGCTGAGATAAAGACATGTGGTCTGGTATTTATCTCCCCTACAGCAAACACAGCTTAGACCTACAGCACTTTCTTCCGTCTCTTTTCCCACTGTGACTTTTGCTCCAACTGACCCCCACCTCTGACTGCCACTGCTGTTTCCCAAGTCCTGTCACTTCCTCTCTGAAGGCGTGTGAGTGTGTGTGGGTGGAGGACATGAGTCGACGGTAGGTTTCCTGTCTCTGCTGCTGCCTTTGAGTCTTTCAGATTGGATAAGGTAACGTGACTCAAACGTGCCAATAACTTTTGATTTAAAGGTCGCGGCACACAGCCACTAAGTACATTTTGCACGTATGAAATGTCGATCTTTTGTGATATATGCGTGAAATATGTCATTCGTTGCGTTCGTCGATTTTTCTGATGGACACTTGGTCTGCCCCTAACCCGCTTATACCATGGTCACCTACAAAAGACATAAATAATGAATCAGTTTTTAGTACTTTATTCTTGTTACTTGTTGGGTTTGGATCGCTTTTTGCACAGACAGTGCAGGTCCGGCACCTACTTCTAGTGCAGTAAAGGAAAGCGATATTTATGCTGATGTTTATGATAAGTTGAATAAAGCATCGGCTCAGAGAGAAGGTTCACGTCTTACCGCTTGTTTTTGTCCAGATGATGAAGAAAAGGTTTGAAAGGAAACAGCGCAGTGATACAGAACATTTAGGCTACGTGACCAGAACTCATGTTTTAGGCGTGCATGATCACTTTTTAATAGAACCGAGAATTCACCCAGACCAGGGCATAGGTGGATTTAAATAACTGTCAGACTAGAGTTTGAATTGCTCTGCACATGAGAAAGTTGACCCTATATTTCTACAGCTTTAAAGTTTAGGGTGAAACTTTACAACATGATTTATTTGTTCCATTAAAATGAAAAGTGTGGACACGCTCGATGTTTTATCACGTTGGGAAAGTCTCCAGTCATCACTAGCAGTTTATGCCATCTACACCCGAAAGGGCATCACCAGGAGAAGGGCAGCGCTGTCCTCCCGTCTTCAGTTTTCTAAAAGCGCCCCCCCCTTCCTGTGGACGCTCTCCACCATCAATGTTCCCGTCTGCGTGACACATGAGGCCCGTGGTGACCCATCCTCTGCGTCTACGCTCACAAGCTGCAGCTTATGCAGGCCAGATGCCGCCTGGATGGATGGATGGATGGATGGATGGATGGATGGGGGCTGTAGGGTCTCAGGAATTGGTTTTGGATGGTCCGCCTTCGCTGCCCCCCCCCCCCCCCCCATGTCCTTGGTCAGCAGCTGGATGTAGCTCAGCTGTGCTGTTGACTCCTATTTTAATTAAACGGTTGCAGTGAAATGGAAACGATGTATTTAGTTGTTTCGCTATTTGTTCATGTATCGCAAATTATGTCGACATCGCAATATTGATCACTCGTATCACTCATCGCAGGTTTTCCTCACATTGTGCAGCCCTAGAAGGGGGGGGGGGGGGGTCATGTGAAGTGGCACATGAATTCTGTTCGTGTACAGCTATTGATTTGTTTAAACACTGAGGTTGTTCAACTCCAAACATTATTGGGGGGGCTGTTACCTCAGAAATCTTTTTGTTTAACCTGAAGAATTCCACTCATTCTGTTGTCCTTTTCCTCCTGTTTTGGTCTGCTTTAGTGCTAATAAGCACACGAGCGTTCAGCAGAATCCTCATCCATCCAGCCCTTTAGGAGCTCAGCCTCTAAGCCGTCAGCCCGCCTCAACCAAGCGAACCCCCTCCCTCCATCAGGCCCAGGTATGGAGGTTTCAACAGCGGCTTGGGCCCCTCTGCCTCCGCTGTGGCTCCATACCCACCAGCTCTTTTTCCGCTGTTACATCTTACTAAACCTTTCCTTCACTCTGTATGTTTATTCAAAGTCATTAACTCAATCAATAATAAATTGTTTACTGTCGTGCCCCCCACCCTCACCGATATACTTCTATCTGTGCTGTATATTTGCATTGCGACGGCTTAGTTGTGGGAATTGGTAGCCTGGAGCAAGACAGATGCAGTTTTCATATAAAATGGGTCAATAAAAATACTACTACCCCCCCCCCCCCCCCCACACACACACACACACTGCTGTCAGTGCCCCCGTCTGTTCCCCTGTGCAGATGGAACTGGGCTAGTCTAATCTGCCTCCTGTGGATTGTGTGTGTGTATAATTATAGTCTGGTGCCACAGTATCTGCAGCAGTTCAGCCTTCTCTTCCACGCGGTGCAGGATCTTTACACGGCATCTGTGCAGCGTCTGCACTACAGCCACAAGCACCACCCACTGGGAATCCGTGCACAATGCCAATGCAACACTTGTTCTTTTTGAGATTTTATTGCACAGATAGTAAGAAAGAAGAGCCTCTCAGACGTTCAGTCGTCTGTAGTGATCATTCATTTTCAGGTTTTTTTTAGCTGAAGACCTAAACATTTGTTTGGTTTATCTATAATGTTCTTTTGAAGCACTTTTTTGTTTTAGCATTACTTTTGACATTTTATACTTCCTTCTTGGGGTTTTAACAAACACTAGTTCTCTGGGATCAGAGGAAGAAACGGGAGCTAACCACACGAGCAGACCCTGGTCTGCATGCAAACGCTGACCTCTATTCACTCTCAAGTGAACCCTGTTGCAGTTCACCAACAAAGTGAGTGCAGCCAGACTTTCCAAAGACATAGGTGATGGAAAAGAGGCAGACTGCAGAGTGAATGAAAACCTCTCATTGGCGAGTGTGGTGACGGTATGAAGGCGCTAATCAACACGCTGTTGACAAAGGGCTGGCGGGATGAGCCGCTTATTGTTTGTGGTTCTTCCTGGTCAGAGTTCGAGTCTGTCACATCAGACAGCTGTGAGGGGTTTTGATCCTGTTGAGATCAAATTAAACCAAGGGGCATTTTTCTGGATCCGCTGCTCAGGTAAATCCAATTGAGCAGATTTTCCGACCCTGAAGAACCTTTCTTGAACCGCCTCTGCAGTGCTGCCGGCTGATCCTTTGCTATTGTTCTAAGTCAGGGGTGGGCAAACTACATCTGGCCCGCGGGGCCGTAGTTTGCCCACCCCTCTTCTAAGTCCTGTTTTGTGGACGATAATCACGATGCTTTGAACATCTTAATTGTGACCCGCTGAACTCCAAAGGTCATGACCTCCTTTTGTTGGCGGTGTGACTGTTCTTTTTATGGCTGTTTCTGTTTGTAAAGAGAGCAGAAACTCTGGAAAAGGCGTCCATGAAACACATGTGGATTCTGTAGCTTCTCCTTCAGAGCTTTTCTTTGAACAAAAAAACCCTGAACGCTAGAGCACGGTCTTAAAATGTTCTAGATTAGACTCAGTTTGCAGTTAGTTTAGTCAGAGTTTAGGGCTGAACGATGGCGTTTTATGTTCCCATAGAAACAGTGTAGTAGAGAAGTTTTAGCCTGGTCTGATTTAAGTTTTTTACATTTTTTTAAAATGAATTGCTCATGTTTGCATTTCGAGTCACATGTTGGTGAATAGTGAAGGGGGGGGGTAAACAAATCTAAAGTCAGCAGACAGGAACGGCAGGAGTGATGACGAGAGGAGTTGACAAGAATGGAGAGGCAGGACAGAAAGTGAAAGAGAAGCCGGCGTCAGACGGAGAGGAAGTGAGCGTCTGTTGACACCGCCTCCCTCCCTCCCTCTCTTCCTCTCGGTCTTTCCCTTTTTTCCCCCCCTTCCTCGCGTCGGCGGCAGTTAAAATGTCGGCTTTGTAGCTGGCGTGCTGCTTTCTCTCTCGCTCTTCATCATCTGTCTCCTCTCATCCTAGGAGGGACGGAGAGATTTGGTTTTATCTCAAACTGGATGTTTTTTCTTTTTCCTTCCCCTCTGCGGTGTCTGCTTCAGACCTCTCCTTGCCAAACGTTTCCACAGAGTCGCTGCTTGATGATGTTTGGAGACGAAGGGGAAGGTAATGTCCTAGGATTGTTGGCTCTACTTTCTGCTCGTCTTTACCACCAGAAGTAACTGAACTCTGAACGGACGGATGAAACCCGCTGCTGCTATTTCCCTACCGAGGAGGAGAAGCGTTAAATGCTTTTTACGAAGCTTCGGCTCCAACACAACATCCACCCACTACAAACATCCGAGCTACAGCCAGTAGAGCCGGTCGCTGTGTCAGTTATTCCTGGTGTGAACCGTTTCGTCTGTTACCTTTTGCAGGCTTCTGGCTGCAGGAGGTTTTCTTTTTGATTTGCCAGTATTTATTTGCAGAGCAAATTTTTCCAAAAGTGCATAATTACCCGCTTCAGCAACTGTCTGCTGTTTTTCATCTTGAACACGATGTAATCTAAGTACTTCCACTTTTACGCCACATAGGTGCAAAATACAAGTTCTCCCACGTCAAAGTATTTTCTTCCTGAAAGGGTTTTCCAGATATTTATAAGAAAACTCCTAGAAGTGTAGAGCTTTCAGGTATTTTTTAAAGTTCAGCTCTAGATCCTTTTAAATTATAAATCATTTTTAACCATCATCTACATGAGCTTTAAATCATTTGTCATGTATTTTGGTAGTTGTTCACTACTGTTTCACCTAACTGATTAATTTTGTGATCAAAATTTGAGATTTTTTTCAGAAACCTCATTTATCTGATGCCATCTATCAACTCATTTACTCACCTGAGCTCCTCTGTAATAGCGCTGGGCGACATGGAAAAAAAACGTATAGCACAACATCAATTATTTTATATCACAATAACCATATATATCACGATGTACCACAGTCTTTTTTCAGCTCTTCTCTGAAAATAAATGTTCTCTGGCTTCATTTTTTTAGGTGACATGGAACTGAATTGTCACAAATGAGAAACATACATTTTAGTGCAGCAAAATAAATCAGAGATGACATGGAGTTAAAGTCATTTCAACTACCGTACATTTGCAAAGAAACTCTTTTAAAAAAAAAAGTGCACAACAATTTTACGTTCTGAGTACAAAGACACGTTTTTGCACTAAAGTTCAGCACAAAAAAAAATGTGCTTTTGCACGTAAATTTCAGAATAGATGCGGCCAGTCCTGAACTTTTTCCTGGCCTCATGGACACAGAGGAAGGGTTAGCATTACAGTCACGGTTAGAGTTAAACCACCAAATGGTTCCTGAGCGTGGCGGTTTCTGCAGCTCGCCACTCCACCAGAGGATGGATCAAATGCAGAGAACACATTTCAAACACGGGTAATACGAATAATCGTACTTTAACCTCAAGCTATCTTTAAATACGTGCAGCCAACAGCAAAATTCAGCCTTAAAATCCGTGTGGGCAATGCAGCAGTGTGGACGTATTATGTACAGCCAATATGAATACAGAAACATAAAGACATGCAAATAACCTCAGTCTAAAAAAAAAAAAACTCTGACATGTGTATGTTCTCAGTGGGACGTGTTCTCATCTGGTGTGTCTAATCTTCAGATGGCTGTAGTTCTTTTACAACTCTCCGCCTCTGTTCCACAACTTGGGTTGATCTCAGATTCTTTTGTAATCTTAAATTTCCATTTTTGTGGACCTTCTTTAAGTGATAGAAGTGGTTTGTTGTGTTGTCTTTCTAACATCTATAAGGCATTAGTAAGACATTTATAAATGCTAAATAATGCCTTATACATGTCTTATGCAGGCTTATAAACATTACTACTACGTGTTATTGTCTTATAACTGGATTATTCAGAATCTTATTTCATTGTTTGAACCAGATCACCACCTTTACAAGCTGCCACATGTTTTTGATCTTTTTTTTTTTTTACATTTTCACATTAAGACCTGCAGCTGGAAGAAAAGCTGAGAATGAGGAGTTCTCTCTAGTTAGAGACGAGTGTGTTTCCTTTTATGTTTACCTTCTGGTATCTACCTCTAGGTGTTTATAAGCCTTTTTTTGCTGCATTTTTGTCATTCAAAGAAGGTGGATATCTCTCATCTGTGCCTTTCATCTCTGATAAGTCAACATGACAATGTTTTATAGGGAAAAATCAAGTCTAAACAGTCCCTTCAGTCCTTGCAATGTATCAATGGTAAACGAATCATTACAGTTCTGGATTTAAATATACAGACACCAGCTGACTGTTTGGAGCTGGTTTGCAACCATTTGGGAGAAGCTGAGCATCAATAAAGGTTTGCAGGAGCCTCCATTACCTTTACAGGTGTACAACCTGTAAATCAGAACATTTTAATCATGTAGGAGCCCCCTTCAACAGAGGGGATGATTTGCTAGTCGACCCACATCAAAGAGTTCTAGAGCACCATTTTTTACCTCGTCCCGCACCTTCCTGACCAAAGCTCCCGTGGTCGTTGCAGGTCTGAGCACCGCTGCCAACTATTCCAGTCAGGAATTGGCTGTATGCTCTGCTTTCATGGTTTAGCTAGCGATTGATGAATAGTGATTTATGTGTTGCTTGGTCTTGTGTGGCATGCTTAGCAAATCCACCAGAGCCATCCTACGCCAGAGTCCAGTGAACCATGCTCCAGATCCCCCCTGCAAGTCAGCCTCTGCAGGTTTTAGACCGGCTTTGACGGAAATGTGACTGCCGGTGAGCCTGGCTACAGGGCTAAAAGAAAGCTCAGCTTACTTTATTTTCTCTTTTAATTATGACAAGTTATAGAAAGTTCATTTTGAAGGTCTTGCCACATAACAATCCAGACTAAGAATCTTTAAATTTCCTTTCCTGTTATTTTGAAGACCCCAGTCTGAGGATTAAAAGCTGGAATTGGTCTTTTCTGTCCGGTTACTTTCGTCTTCTAAAGGACAACCGTCAGCGCTGAACATTTGGATTCTCGGCGTGTAGTGGTGTCAGGTAGTTAACCGGCACATGAGTTTGAACTGTACCTGTGACTCTGGAGCCAGGATGATCAGATATTCATAAGTGATGAGAATAATTACTTTCATATGCTGTGCATTATATACTCTTAAACAACAATGGTCATGAGCTAACACAGTAGTTCTCAAACTTTTTATCGTGTTCCCCCCTTTGGAGGACGAAAAATGTTCATCCCCCCCAAGAAAAAACTGTAAAAAAATAAGCCAAATATTGACTTTAATAACATATCACAATCTTAAACATTCCTGCTGCTAGAGACTTAAATAAAGGATGTTTTGTTAATGGCTGCAAGGTGCCTGCTCTGTGCTACACATCTGTTCAAAAACAGGTTGCAGGTTTGTTACTGCAACTCTCAAGTCCTGCTCAGTATTGAGCCTCGCTCTGTTCTTTGTTTTCAAAGTGGCAACAGCAGAAAATCTCACAAAGATGGGATGTAGAATGGAAGCAGAATGCCCCCAGCCTTCTGCCCCATGAGGATGCTCCCTGTCCACACCCAGCAGAATTCAGGGAGAGTCTGCGCTGTAAACCTCATTCTCAGGGTGGGTGGAGTCTGAGTGATTTCAATGGACTGATCCTCCTCAGCAGAGCTCAAACCAGCAGCTGCTGCTGCGTTAATGGATCTGTCAGCCAGTCGTGTTGAGCTCTGTTGTCTGCGAAATATTTGAGAAAGAATCCTCGCAGGCAAGACATGAACAAAGTGATTGATTCTTTATAAAATATAAATGAATTAAATAAAGGATCATTCACTTTGTATGTTCTCAAACTGTGGGGCGCCCCACAGTTTGACAACCACTGGGCTAACACAACGAAGGGAAGTGGGTGTTTAAAACAATTGTTTTCTAGATTTTACAGTTGCAAAAGTGTCAATGACGGTTTTGTTTGATTCACCGTCGGCTTGTTGTTTTTATTCTAAGTGTGTCACGTTGTTCCAAGGAGCGACAAAAATAAGATGCTGCGCCTCCTCTGACGGAGAGCTCTACATCCGCAGGAAGAAACTACATGCTAGAAATTAAAGCCAGCACATGAATCGAGCTGAAATCACTCCTTTCATCACGCGGACTCTGATAACTAAACTAAAGGAGGTTTTTGGGGCGATGAAGTATTTGGTCGTGTTTTCAGGATTATGGCTGCCCTGCTTTGTGCTTTTCTACTAATCTACAGAGTAAACGCGGCAAAATGGTCTGAGTGAAGCAGAGAATGCATGAATGCTTCCACGGCCGCATACCTAACTGCTGGCTGCAGGTCTCTCTCCTCATCGCGATGGTGATTGGTTACTTCTGCTTTTTTGAGGGCATCTGCATTTTGCCGTCAGCTGATGCATCTGCGGCGGTGAATCTGTAAGGATCTCTGTCTGTTGCCTGGTAACACTCTGTCCAAGAAGGCTTTGAGGTTTCAAACACACTCGTCTTTCTGCTGCATCTTCAACTTTTGCTCAGTGAGTTGACATGTCTGGAGCAATGTCTCTGGAATTGAAGGTCTCATCAGAAACGGGTCGTTTTAGAGTTGAAGTCCAGGTTCTGGTGCTTAATGTCGATGCACCTTCTTCAGAACGCAAACTGTTGTAGGTTGAACCGTCTCTGAACGTACCCTCACTTCTGCATTTGAGGTAATGATGCATCAGCAACACATCTAATAAACATAATTATCCTCCAATTTTAAATGAAAAATGCAAGTGAGTCCTACGGCTACAGTTCAGCTGGAGGATTGAGCTGTTGTGATACACTGCCAGTCTGTTTCTGTCTGGTTGAGCAGTGAAATCTCCAGAAGTCTCTTGCTTTCCCTTTTATCTGCATATCTGCCATCACTCGAGTCACTAAGTCCGTGCACGTGTGGGTTGCAGTAATTATTGGATCGTCTACGATCAACCATGATGGTGTTGGGACCGGTTCCTGACGCGGCTCCACCAGCCGATTCCTTTGATTTGCTTTGATTTGAAAGCCCCTTTTGTAAAATGAGCACAGCTGAGAAAATGTCAGGGATGACAGACGGACGCTGGTTTACTTTGTCACGCTGTCCCAAAAACCAAACCGTAAATATTTTATAACAGTTCTAAGCTGGATTTCTATTCCCAATAAAACATTTACGTACTTATCAAATGTTAATGTGGCAGCAAACTTTTTAGAGAAATATCAGCTCAGCTTAAAAAACCCAACCGAGTCATTCTTCTGTATGACGGCACCCTTTTTTTTTTTTTTTACTACATGCACATCTGGAAACATGCATGGGCCGGAGTTACGGGAGTTTCCCAACGTTGTTTTTCTTTCTTGAATTTTTGGGTTGGACTCTTCCATCATACTTTTGTAATGGATGAAATGTGCGGATTAGCACTGTCTTGTGGAAAGATGGATGTCTTGATAAAGACATCGGTTGCTGTAACATCTGGATGTCCTCTGTGTTTCCTTCAAGATGTACCAACTCCTTCTTATAGGCACTCATAGGCTAAAAACGAGCCCATCAGTTCCTGATCCTGTTCCTGTACCTTCATAGTAAAGCCTCACATTCGGGAAGGGCACAAAAAAACGTTGTTGGAGAGTAAAGTGTGAACGGTGCCCCCAGATTTGTATATAATCTGTGGTTGTAGCCTCCAATAACTGCTTCCCAAATATTGGAAGCATTTTTCTGGCATTCTGCCTCCTTACAACAGTTTTTTTCTTCATTCTACATGTCACAGTTCTGTTGGTTTCATCGGTTATCAAACTGTTCTTTACTGCTGGATACTATTCCATCCCACTGCTGATTCTACCATTAATGTAGCCTGAGACCTCATTATTTATGAAACAATAAAATGTCACTTTGAGCATCAAATATGTTTTATACAAGCTTTTGAAAGGGAGTTTAATCTGAAAAATGGTATAATTCCATGTTTGAAGGGTCTATATCATGTTAAATCAACGTTTGGAGCTCTTCAGTGTATTATAATGTTCATTCCTCACCACAAACAATTTCAAGGTGGAATTTTGAACCCTTTCACGCAGAGGAAGGCGGAGCCTCAGAGATCAAGTCGTCTTACTTTCGGGTCGCAACATGAGCTGTGAAAATAACTCATTTCACTAGACCAGTGTTTTTCAACCAGTGTGCCGCGGCACACTAGTGTGCCGCGGGAAATGGTCAAGTGTGCCGTGGGAAACCACCCTCATTCACTGATCTAAAAACATTTCCCATCTCCAGGATCTCAGCTCTGTGTTCATCCAAACAGGCCCTGATAAAACACTGAGTAGTTAGGAATATGAATGATCATAAAATACTTTTTTCTTTGTGTTTATTTGATTCTATTAAAGATATTTTGATAAGAATGACGGTACCGTGATTTAGCCGTAGCTTAAGCTCTGTTTTTGGAAAAGTCCCGCCCCTTTAACTGTCTCCACCAATCATTCTTGGAGGCTTAATCACATGTCATCAGTCTGACCAATCAGTCTTCACTTCCTTGTTCTGATTCTGCTCATAAAGTCTCTCAGTTCCAACAAAAATACCAGCTAAAGCTCGTCTTTAGTGGTGTAGCTTTCCACAGAATCCGGTATCAGACCGTGGAACAAGTGAACAAAACAATGAAGCTCAGAGAAGAGAGTCTGTCTGCGTTCGGCGGATTTTTCCACTACATCCCCCATGATGCATTGGGTTAAAGTGACAGCGGCTTAGCGCAAAATGAGTCTCTCCTCTTAACGTCTTAAAACAACAACAAACACACATCAAACAGTTTTTAAATCTTCTAACTTAACTTTTATTCCATCTTTTAGAAAAAATAGCTGCAGCTTCCAGCTTTTTCTGCCACAATTATCACAAAAATGCACGTGAGATTGCAGAGGGACTGTAGATCAATACAGACTATGAGTTTTTCCTTTCTTTTCAATTTTTGGATGCTGGTGTGCCGCGGGATTTTTGACATGGTTAAAGTGTGCCGTGGCTCAAAAAAGGTTGAAAAACACTGCATTAGACCACGGTTCTTTGGTGTGCCAATGGTCATACATGATCATATATATATAGATATCGTTTACTCTGAAAGGATGAAGAGCCGGGAATAGACTCTTCAATAAACTTTTCTCTGCAGGTCTGAGCTGAAACCCTGAGTTCTGCAGTCCTTACTTGGGCTGAACCGAGTCCATTTACTAATCGTGTTATTTTCCAGTTTCCTTTGGAAGAAACATTAGTTTTATATAACAAAGGGGCAAATGAGGAGATGGAGAATGATGCACCAATGATGAAAATGAGTGTGTTGTTCCCAGCATAGCAGATGAGTAAACTGAAGGAGTGTGCAGCTGCAGCCTCCTGGCTGTGTTTCTGCGGCGGCGGCAGCAGCTGAGCTCCGGCGTCAGCCCGACACACTCTCTCACACAGGCTGTTTGCCCAAGTGGCAAAAAGGCAACATCAAAGCAGAGTTTTCTGCGTTTGAACTGTCAGACTTCTCCTACTCATTAATTTATTCATGGAGCTCTGAAGCTCTTCCTCCTCCTCCTCCTCCTCCTCCCTTTTTCCTGCTCTCCTCCATTCATCATGGCTCCACTGGTGCCTTTCCTCCCTGTAATCCTTTGGTTATCTCTGTCATTTTTCTTCTCTCCTTCATTTCTGCCCTTTCTTTGAATTCCTGTCTTCATTTTTTTGGGGGGGACATTTGGTTTAACACCTACAACCCTAGGATGGAACGGGGATTTTTTTTCTGTGTTGTACAGTTAACAGAAGGCTGCTGTTTGTGAAAAACGAAGCTCTTACTTTCAGTGTTGTCGTGCTGTTATTGTTAGTGCTCCCTGAATTCTTGTGTAAATAGATCTATCCTAGCTGACAACCACATTGTTTGGTTTGTTTGCAGGCGTTTAAGCCGGTGGTGGGGAAGAACCTGCTGTCTTCGGTAACGGCGGTGGAGTTCTTGTTGGATCGTAAACTGGACTTCCTGTCTGAGCATTCAGCCTGCCAACCGTACCAGGTAAGGGGCTCCCACACACATCCTCACAGAACCCCCCCACGACCAGGCTGATGTGGACTGCTGAGGACCACCGTTGTGATGTCAGAGTTAGGTTTGAACCCCACCAGTCAGTGCAGATGGTTCTCCCTCCTGGACTCTGGTTCTGGTGAATGACGGAGCACGAAGAGTCTTAGAAACTGGCCAAAGTCCTCCTTCATAATGTTCCAAAGGTTAAAAAAAAACGAAAACGACAGGAACTGCAGCACGTTTGGGAAAAGCTACCAGTGCAAAAGAGAACTTTTTCTGGAGTTGAAGAGTTTCTGAACCTGGCTTGCTAAGCACCAGTCACTTTTCTTTAGGTTCCAACCATTAGTTGAGGCTGCAGCCTGTAACTCAGCCCCTCCCACAGACAGCTGGAGAAGGCTCTCCTTCAGAGTCCTTGCAGAATTCTTCTCCTTTCCTCCATCAAGCAGAGTTTTATTTGTCCCCATTACTATTGCTGTTGCTATTGCTTTGGTAAATAACTAATGGTGGGAAAAAAGTCCACTTTAAATGTAATGTGAGCTGGATGCTCTCCTGTCTGTGTCACAGTCAGCAGTGACGGTACATGGATGCTGTACCACCTCTAATGTGGGCAATTGGAAGTTGGTATTTATCAGGTAATTGGCTGCTTTTCTTTTAGTTTTATTTTGGGAAGATTTAACATTTTAGTGTTGACATTTCCAGATTCGTTTAGCAAACAAAATGTATCACTAATTTATTGGGAGTCACGTTCGGTGGGAAAGGGAATCAAATTGGGAACTTTGCCACTGAAAATGAAATCAGTTGCATAGTTTGGTTCCATTCCAGCTGAACAGATTTCTCTGAGGTTTTTACGGTGAACTTCTAGATTATTGAAGCTGTGGACTTCCTTTTGTCTTCAAGTGGGGATGGGTCTGCTACTTCTGCTGCTGATGTCAGCCAGAAACAAAGTCCAGTGTCTGACACACATGCATGTCTGGCATTGATGCGTGGTTGATGCTCTTAACCTGTTTTCTGGTGGTGGAAACAAAAAGCACAGTTCACTCCGGGCCAGCATCTAGCCTTGGGGAGGGTCAGTGTGGCTAAAAAACCTCTACTCAACTTTGCTGTTTGGCATGTTTCTGATGGAATGATTTTACACTTTAAAATAGTTTGTTGGTTTTTGTGTAACACTGTGCTGTTTATAGTGTGAAATGCTCAATTAAATGTTATTGAAAAGTCCAAATAAGGTCAGATATACATTATATTGCACATTTGTATCCAGTTTAAAAACGTTTGTAAATTCTGCTCTCAGCTGTAGGACACAGAGAAGCGGACCCTCTCTGGGCTCAGCATTGTACCGCCTCTTGAAAATGCGTTTAAACGCTGCACCCTGGCATAGCCCAGGAACGCCATAATGCAGAATTGCTGAAAGGTCATTGAAAGTCTTTTATGGCATCTGTGGTTACGTCTTCTCTGAAGGGCAGGTCAATTGTGTAAAGTTGATTCTGGCCACTTTAGGACAAAGTGCCTCCATCCAAAGCTAGCAGATCCAGAAATTATATTTTTCCAAGTGGAACCAACTGGTTTCTGATATGTGTTGACGTCTGCTCAGGATTTTGCTTTAACCTAGCTCAACCCCCCCATCCAGCATCTGGTTAGGGGTACTTTATCCTGTGCGTTGACTGTCTAATGTCATGAGGGCATTTAAAAACCTCTCCAGGGAGACCAGTTCATTTAAGTTGCACTTCCTATTGCTTCATGTTCAGTCAGGATGTGGTTTGATAGTGTCGTGATGAAACTCACGGTTCCTCATACTCTGCCGTCTTTCCTTCAAATCTGCGACATTTGCTCCAGCGTTTATGATGTTACATGTCACAGCAGGAGAGCATCTGCAGAGTTATTTAATGTTCATAACACGTGTGGTTCTTGTAGAAACATCCTGGTTGTGGTAGCTCCCTTCAGAAGGAGGTTCTAAGGCAACTTGGCCTCAAACGGTTTCCAAAACCAAACTTCTCTAATGGAATTGGTTCTTTGGAATATGTGAAAAAAAGAGGACAAATATTCACCATGGAAGGTTTGTACTTTGAAGTTCTGTATGTCGTCACCGTTGACTGTATTTGAGAACTGGACCGAGCGAGTGCGACGGCACCTACAGAAAACGGTTCGCTTCAGGTTCCAGCCAAATGAAGTCAATTCAGTCGCCATTTTATATGGACGCTGCTGTGTTGGGGCCAAACGACGTCGTAAGCGTTGACGAACCAATCCAAGTCATTGTTTCTATGGCAACCACTCTCACCAATCAGGAGTGAGGTTGTTGAAAGGTCACAACCCCCACCACCTGAAAGCGTGTGCGGTAGAATCTGTCAAGTAAACGCTTTGAATGTTCAACGTGAGACCACCCACTTTTATTGAGACATCTGATTGGTCAGTTTATAACTTAAATAACCTCAGAAAAAATATATATAATAAAAAAAAGAGGATCATCAAGAAGATGTTACAAAATAAAGGTATCAGATCCAGAACGGTTCTTCTGACCAATAGAATGACTGAGAAACAGCTGTTTATGTCACTAAAGACGTCTATGGGATTTTGGCTTCTTGGAGCCACTTCCTGTTTGTAACGCCAGGGGGGAGGGGTCACCCAGACCAGTCAGTGGTCATCACACTAACCAAGTCTGAGGGAGAGCTGCTGTCGGGTGCCCTCCGCTGATCTACTGCACCACCCTGTTGTGTCAAAGTAAACTGTTAACCGTTAACCTACGTGTTTCAGTTGAGCTTTTTCACTGAAGCTGAGGATGATGATGGATGAAACTGATTCTGCTGCTATGCGTAAATGACAGCCACAGTCCATGAACTGCAAGACCTTGTTGGCGTAAAAGCAGAAATGGTTCCAGATTTGATCTTTCCTTTGATTTCATAGTAAAGACATCATTTCTCCCTTTATCATCTTGTAAGTTTAGATGCAGGAAATCGCCGTCACAGACGTTCGTTTCACTACCAAGACGGGTCTGATGCTGCTTGGATTTGTTTGTATCAAACGGAGGGAAAGGCAGTGGAAGCAGGCAGAGAGCGAACACCTTTTTTTCATGTTGCTGTGTCTTTGAGTGTGTGTGTTTGTGTGTGTGTGTGTGTGTGCAGGACTCTTGTTGTATTTCTCCGTCTGGAACATTGTGTTCCTCTCTGTCAGCCAGATGGGATGACTGGGTTGTGCGCTCACACCCTCACCCATCCATTTGTGCCTTGGACAAGTCCAAACGCAGCAAGAGGGAGAGAGAGGCGACGGAGCTGCTGTTTCTCTTTGTTTCAGGCTTTGCGGAGTCGCCGCCATGTCCTGTGATGACTCATGCTCTGAATCTGTGCAGACGTCATGCACGCTCTCCAGCGTTCGCTTTCCTCTCTGTCCTGTCAGCCGCCAGTGGAAGACCTGGAGATGCAATGGAACCAACGTTTGCCTTCAAAGTTCAGGGGGAAACCTGCTTCTATTGGGTTTGGCGTGAATGAATGTCAGATTCTTCTTGGTTAGCTGTGTCCAGCTGTCCAGAACCAAAGTGAGGACATGTGCTGAACTGGGCTCTGTGTTCCACGTGACCGCTGTTGGCCAAAGTTCACAGGTAACGCTGGCTGAGAAA
The DNA here is from genome assembly GCA_037389245.1 of Oryzias sinensis. Classification (NCBI taxonomy): domain Eukaryota; kingdom Metazoa; phylum Chordata; class Actinopteri; order Beloniformes; family Adrianichthyidae; genus Oryzias; species Oryzias sinensis. The sequence goes on along the minus strand of CM074508.1, from coordinate 6,047,756 downwards.
GCCAGAGGGCTGAGGATCACACAGGCTTTCCTGAACAGTCTGCATGATTCATGCAGCTCTTTCCCCATAGATACTGCTTGAACAGGCATTTCTCAGTGGGAGACTCCACTGGAGACGCAGTTTTATCCGGCAAAAAAGAACTCAGAAGATGTCACAAGGGTCTGCACTGACTTGACTTTAAAAAGCCAACACAGCCGTGAACCGCAGCACTGATTGGACTGGGACTCCTGGTCTGATTTTGGGAACCTTCACACTGTTGGATGTTATGTTCTTATGTGTGAGCAGTAATGGATGCATTTGTGGAGCTTTGGGATCGCAGAACTTCCTTATTATTAAGATTACTATCAGCTCTTCTGTGCTTCATTGATTTGTTGAAATGTTTGCTTTGACATATTTTGACTTCAGAGTTTGTGTTTAGTTTTTGCTTAAAAACTACTTGCAGCATTTTTTTTACTAATAATTCAGACAAAAATACAAACGTCCACACAATTAAAACTTAATCTATTTCTAAGTGAAGTATATCAGTTAAAGCAGGTCATTTGTATGTAATGTAATTTTGTGTTTTAAAACTCCTTCCTAAATATTCTCACTTATATATTTTTGTAAGTTCACACTGCTCCCTGTCTGCTTCATCCCTCCTCCTAACCCACAGTGTATGGATGGACAGATGTCTTCTGCTCATCTTTGTCTCAGAATTTCACTCTTGGATGTAATATTGGCCTTTCTGCAGATCTAGAATCAGTCTTCATCTGTGGTTCTGCAGTCTTCATCTGTGGTTCTGCAGTCTTCTAATTCAGCACATAATTGTGTTTAGTGTGTTTAATCAGATCAGATGAACATCAGATGAGCTGTATTCTGATGATGAGTTCATGTCTACAAAGACAAAACATCCCATTCTCCAAAGAGCGGAAGCTCGGCCCAGAAGAGAGCAGGTCTAGAGCAGGTCTAGAGCAGGTCTAGAGCAGGTCTAGAGCAGGTCTAGAGCAGGTCTAGAGCAGGTCTAGAACAGGTCTAGACCAGGTCTAGAGCAGGTCTAGAACAGGTCTAGAGCAGGTCTAGAGCAGGTCTCTTGCGTAGCTAAGTAGTAGTATTTGAATGTGTTTACTAGTATAGATTTAGTCAGCATCCATGCGTTTGAAAACAGGAAACGGCGAGCGCTGCAGCTGCTGCATCACTCTGGCGGATCCGTCCTTCCAGCCGCCCACATCAGCAGCGTGAGCAGCCAGAGGCTCCGAGTCTCCCTGGCACCGCCGGCTGCGGCGTTTCCACACACCCGTGCATTCCTTCTGCCTTAAATCAGCCGCTCCGCTCCTGCAGACCTCCGAGCCACAGAGCGCATGAAAAACACACTGCGCCGTGGGTTGGCGGCCACTCCCCTCTCTGTTTATCCAGTTGGACAGGAAGGACGGGGGGAGGGAGGAAGGGAGGGAGGGGGATGGGCTACAATCTGTTTGGCATCAACCTGACAATGAAGTCACTGTTTGAAAGGCCAGCCCCTGTTCTGCAGTCCTGTTGGTAGACGGTAGTAGCGGGGACTCCAGTCTGACCCAAGCCGGCAAATCCTTTGACACGTCTGAACCCTGAAGCTAACCGAGTCCGTTTCTTCATCCGATCTGACGGGATCCAGAACCAATTCTGCATGATCCAAAAAAAATCTACAACTCCTATAGTGTGTGCATGGTGTCCCGCCTCCCTCAGGCTTTTCCAGGCTGCTTCCCTTTAGGGCTAGCAGCACTGGGAGCTCCTGGACACACAGCCATTGTGTGGAGGCGTTATGTAATGCAGCAGAGAAAGCCTTCAGGCTTCATTCAGACGGACAGGAATTCTGACCTTCCTTCATAGAAGTGCTCCACTGTTCCATGAGCTCTGTCTTTGCACTAATGTATTTTTACTAACCAGGCACTTTTTGGCCTTACAGAGCTAAGATTGTGTTTTTGGTTGTTTTTAACTTGTTCTTTAACATTTTTCTGATCATGGAGGACATGTATAAAGAAAATGATGGTTAAACTGCGTTTCTGAGTATTTCTTTATTCAAATTGTCCTGAATCAGGAGCAGACAAAAAAACGTTTGAAAAAGCGGGCCACAGTGTCCCTGCTCTGCTCCATTCTGATCATCCACCTGCAGACAAATGGATCCAGGAACGTCTCTGTTTTCCTGGTCTGAGCTGGGATCTGGATCAGAACCGTACGGCTGGATGGCTACCATATTGCTATTGGTAGTGTGGGGTTGTAAGCAGGACATCCAAGCAGATTAATGATGGGAAAAGCGGACAGGCTTACTTTGCACCAACAGTCCTGCCCACAGGTCTGAGGTGAATTTCTCATGAACTCCTGCCGCTCTGCAGAAGCTATGGCTTAGAAAACGACACAGGGTTTTTGGATTTTGTCTAGATGGCATAATTATGATTTAAGGACCTCTGGGAATGCTTTGAAAACAAATCAATAGATGATCAGAAAGAGAGACTTTCAGGATTATCAATCGTATTCATTTATAAATAGATGTATAAATCCGTCAGGCAGCAGAATTACAGCAAACTGTCAAACATTCGGCGTCTGTGTGAAACAGGTCTGCCTGTCAAACCCACCGAGCAACAAACCGCCTTGCTCTTTACTTTTTGTTTTCCTTTCTTTCTTTGTATTGTTTGGAATCACCTATAGATTTGTTTTCTTTTTTCCATGTTGCTGTTAACACGCGCACACATACCTACATGAACCAACAATGTGGCGTTGTGTCTCTGATGAGTCAGTGTCGTCTTCTTCTCATCATTGTTGGACAGTTTCTATTCACTTTTAGTGGACTTATTGGAATTGTAGCAAGAGCAGAATAGTTAAATGTGTTGCATAACAAACATTTTCACAGGGGTAATGCCCCCCCCCCTTTAAACATCAAAAGTGTAGATGCATAGAAACCTCTAATTATTATACATTCTATTCTGGTTTCTTCCATAAAGTAGCTTTCATTCTTCTCAAAATGATCAGATGCTAATTAATCTAAACTTTTTGTACCTCTTTAAATGCCTTTTTACTGGTGTGATGGTTTTTACCATTGTTGGTGGTTGTAATTAGATTACTTTAAAAGCGTATGTTAAGCATTTGATTGTGACGTATTTGTTCATTTTTGGGGAGGGGCTGCAGTGTCTGTAGTAATCTTGTGTTTCGGAGTAGTTTAAAAATAAACCTCCACAGAAAAGGCTTTTTATCAGTTCCCTTTTTAACAGAAGTACTTTTTTGTTCTACTGGTCGGGTTTAGTAAATGCTGACCAGGACACTCTGATAACAAGAATGAACACTTTGATTTGAAAGTAAACTCTGAAGGATGATAATCCTGGTTGCAGATTTTTCTGCTACAGGTTGACTCAAGATTGCAGTTTAAGCTCTGTCACTGTTGCCATGGAAACCTTATGTAAGTGGCAGAGTCGCAGAAGTAATGGAAATAAAATGTTCACCAGGCTAGAGGTGTTCCAGTTGTGATAAGCATCGATGCCAATTGACTCACCAAACACCGATGAGAGGTTTGGGCTCATTAATGGCTGCGGCTCTGATGGCATCACGCGTGGTTGTCATGGTGACCGTGTCTTCTTGGTAAGGCTAAATGTGCATCTGAGCAGGTCGTGGTGAGGGCTGCTGCAGCGGCAGGAGACTGTGTTTACATCGTTATAGGCTATTCCCAAATACTCTGGACCTGTTGGTTCTCTTGTCTGAACCAGAACCAGAACGAGGTCAGACTCTGGGTTAGCCATCTGCTGGATAAGACAGGTTTGATCTGTGGGGATATCTGTTAAAAACAGAAGCCTTATTGATAATAATGACCAGCATCGGTGAAGGCACCACAATAGCTACTCTGCCTGTCGGAAGACAGTTTGCTGACTCTGCAAACGTCTCTCCAAGCTCTCCTGGTTGACCTGGCAGAAACTAATGAGATTCAATGCATTGTTACATATACATTGAAGCCAAAGTTCTTACTGTTCTGCAGCAAACGATGTGCTTTGGTGCAGAAATGCACCCTTAAACACGTGCACCGCCCCTGTTGCTGCTCTCATCTCCCTTTGAATAAAAAAAAAGCTGGATTTATTTAAAATCAAAGGAGAAGGTTGCAGCGGCACTGACAACTGAAGCAACTGACTACATTCAGCGGTTTGAAACTCCGCTTTGGTCCTCGTCCTCGTGATGATTTCAGTCATCTAAAGGTTTGATTCCCGCCCGGCCTGCCCATGTGACAAAGTGTTTTGGTGAGGTACTGAACCCCACATTGCTCCTGGTGGTTGAAGGTTGGCGCCGCCATCAGTGTGTGAATTTATGTTTGGGGTGTAATGATTTGATACATACAACATAGTTTTGGTTCATATCCCAATCTGTGGTTGACGATCCGATATACTGACCTAAAATTGATCCGGGACATCTTTAGCCAAAAATTCAACCAATGTGACTCAGAGATGAGTATCTGGGTTCAAAGGGAACATTCTTAGAACATTCTTGGAACACTGTATGGTCACATGACTTTGCTAAGTTCAAAGTGTTTCCACCCATTGGACTGGAATGATGGACTGATCATCACGTGTGTTGTCCGCTGTGATGGTCATTCTTGTGTTATAGTAAAGTAAACCCACAATGCCAGTTTCCAATATTGATATAATTGAGTCATGTCATTTTAAAACCATTTTTAATTCTATAGGTCGATTCGACTAACAGACAGATGGATCTGGTTGGATAAATGGATTCATCAATTAACCGTAACAGCCTGGGGGTGTGGATGGGGGAATTGGACTGTGACTGTAAAGCCTTAATAAGGGGAGAACTACAAGGAAACACCAAAAAGACTTGCAGCAATTCTTCCTTTTCTTCAGCCAGAGAGTTCGTAAGGTTGCAAGTCTCCCAAATGTTGTTGCTTTGGAGTTGGTGTGTTTCCCTCTGCTGTGGTTTACCATCACACACTTCAGGAGGGTCAGCGTTCTGCCTTTCCTTCATTTTCTTGTTTTAAAACATCAGGACTGTTTTGGATTGGGGTGTTTGTTTCCTCTCAGAGACAACAGGACCCAAAACGTTTCATTTGCTCTGTGCTGAATCCATTTGAGGTTTCCTCTGGATGACTGTTGCAGCAGTTGAGATCATTTTTCTTTGTTGGAGCATTAGTTGTGTTGTGACCTGATGTTCTATCTGTGTTCCTCAGGACGAGGTGGACAGTCAGAACCCTCTGTTCAGAGACAATCCACAGCTCCATGAAGAAGTGAAGAGCTGGCTGAAAGACCAGAAGGTGCAGGAAATATTTATGCAAGGTAAGCATTCATGCATCGTTGTCGTCTTTCGGGAGGCTCTTTGTCTGCAGATGGCTGCACAGAGCTCTGCTCTGCCATGTGATTGTTGGAACTGCTGTGGAGGAAGGAAAGTGGCACATTTCATGAACTCTACCTGTGTCCCCCCCCCTCCAGGACCCTACTCACTGAATGGCTACCGAGTGCGCGTGTACAGACAGGATTCGGCCACCCAGTGGTTCACGGGCATCATCACTCACCACGACCTTTTCAGCCGAAACATGGTTGTCATGAACGACCAGGTACCCGCACCCGCCGTCTGTGTCACGCACACTGAGTACTGAATGCAAGTATGAGCTTTACTGTCACAAACTCGTGGCGCGTTTATCTTTGCATGCACTAGAAAAAGGTTCTACAGATTTAAAAAGAATAATTTTCTACTGCTTATGTCCTTAAAATAAAAAAATAAAAATGTCAGGGTTCACATTGACCTCATTCATATTTGGACTGGAATAAAATGGAGACATTCTGTATTGACTTGTTGCCATGGTAACTGGCGGTTTAGATTTCCTTCGATGGCCCTTCCATTACGGATGCTTGCACTGGTGTTCACTGAATAAACTCTGATCAGGAAACTCTCAGGGCTTTTTGGGTCTGAGCTGGGTAGATAGGGGGGTGACCCGTGAAGTAACCCGTTCATAGAGGGTTATTTTTAACGCCATCGTTCTGTCCATGCAAGCAGATCAGGGTTCAGAGCCACAAAAACAACAACACATTGTTTAAATTTAGAAATTAGGGTTACCTGGTTAGCGTTGATTTATATTTAGCTGGTTAGATTCATGAATTTATGATCCAGGTGTTTCTATTTTATTGTTGGGGTTGTTTGTATTAGTATTAATATTATTAAGTTAAAATCAGCTGTTTTCTTATGCTGAACTACAATGTTTAGTTGCTGTCCTGGGGAGGACAGGTGCTCCAACTATGTATTTGTGCCCAATATACATGTTATTCTGGTAAACCACGAGCCAATAGTCCTGTTTATATTGGGTTAACAGCTGTAGTGCCTAGAGAAACAGTGACAGCCCATCATAGTAGACTAGGAAATGTCATTTTTACCCTGCAGTGTTTAAAACCAGTAGTGACAAAGTAGCAAACAGTAAAAGTATTTCAGTCACAGGTTCTGTTAATTCTCCCACATAGAAAGATGAGTTTGGTCTTAATGATAGAAACATTTTAGCTGTGAAAAAGAATAAAGGATCCAGAAAATTAAACTGTTTGATTAAAAAAAAAAAGCTAATATGCAGAAAATACATATTTGGTCAATAACAAATGTTTTCTTCAGTACCTATTACAGTACTTTTATGGAATGTAACCCTGGTTTGCTCACACTGTAGCTGCTATTTTGGTCCATTCCTCCATGCAGATCTTCTCTAGAGCTGGGATGATTTGGGGTTTTTGCTCGGCAACACAGACTCTTGCAGAATTTGTCGCTATACTTTTGCCGGTATATACAACATGTGATGGGACTCACAATTTAAAAACAAATGAAATGTGGATTTTTGATTTTGTCTAGGACGGATTTTTCCTGTAATATGTTGGTGTTTATTTTGTTAATAAAAATAGAACATAAACATATGAGACTCAATAAAATAGGGGGAGCTTTTAAGGCATCCGGTGTCAGAAAACGGAACAACTTAAAATCTTCTTAAATATCTGGTAGGTGGATTAACAAATTAGACCTAACGCACTAAAACTGATCCTTCAGTGGTAAGATAAATGCAATCAATAAAACAGGAAATTTAAAAGTAAAAAAACAGATCTTTATAATAATGCATACTTTTTAATAGATGGTTTATTTGGTTCATAGTTATTTGTTGGTTTGTTTTTCGTGTTATCTGAAAGACAGAGCATGATTGTACGGCTCTCCTGGCGATGTTCTCCAGTCACGTTCCCAACAGTCATGTGTTTTAAAGAACTGAGCACTTTCAGATCCCTGGACTGTGACCAGCGGTTTGAGCACACGCCAAACACGCCAAACACGCTTCTGCTGCCAACAGCAAAACAGCCTTCAAAATAAAAGCAGAAGGCTAGGCTTCAATCAACATTCTCTTTACCTTGAGACATAAAGGTTAGTCAGAGTTGGGGTGTAACGATTAAAAGACCGATTTAAACTGCACAGTTGGGATTTCTTGACAGCAGAGAAACCACTGAATGGTTTCAGAATATGTCCTCCATATCATGAAGCTGAAATGCTCGTTGTACTGCGTCTGGGTGAGCTCGAAGAATCGCAGTGGGTTCAAATCCTGCTGGGGGTTATGATATAATGGTGAGAGTAACGTGTGTTCAGGTGCTAGAGCCCCAGAACGTGGATCCTTCGATGGTCCAGATGACCTTCCTGGATGACGTGGTCCACTCTTTGCTGAAAGGAGAGAACATTGGCATCACCTCTAGGCGAAGGTCGCGGTCCAGCCAGAACAGCAACACGGCCCATGTGAGTAGAAACACCTTTAAAGAGAAGAATAAAATATGCATGTAGTTGGTGTTTAGGAACAAGAGAAATTGGGAGAATGGATTCTCTTCCAGGACTCTTGACTCTTGTCATTTTGTCCCAACAAGCCCCCAACCTCATTGTAAAGGGCTTACATTGAATAGTTGTGTAAGATGTACGTAGAAATTATGTAAAATTCTCTAACTGCTTAAAGCTGAATTCACGTAAAGACCCGTCGGCCCTCGACGGGCGTCTGCGCACACGACGAACGAGAGAAACGCTTATGAATGCCGTTTATCACGCGTGGATCACCAAAGAAGGAAACTTTGTACGTGGACAATGCACAAAATGTACGTAGCGGCAGATTGACACGGCCTTTAGATGCAGCTAGAAATTGGAAAAAAGGCAAATTTCACCTAAAAACGGTTCCAGAAGCTGCTTCTGCTGTGTGGCTGCTCTGTTGGCTTCAGTCAGCTGTTGTTGCTTGGCTTCATGTCTGCCATTACTTTACTGGTAACATTTCCACCAAAAGGAACTGCCACTGAAAACTGTCAGTTCTCCTGCAGCTGGGAACACATTTCTTCTGTTCTCACATTTTATGTCTATTAATTCCTCTTTTTTTATTTTCTTTTTGTTGTTTTTGCCTCCAAAGATGGCTGGAGGCCGACCCTGCGGAACCACCGGCAACTCTCAGGTATCCCTCAAATCCCTCCTTCTCCTCCAGACCCCCCAGCTTTCTCTGCTGTCTGTACTCCAAACACATGATACGGTCAAGTTTGCATCCAGCTGAGAGGACGCTGTTCCTTCAGAAATGCCTGTGTGAATGCTGAGAGGCAGTTTACAGACGTTTAAGACTGATGCAGTGGATCCTCCTGAAGGAATGCTAAAAAGATCCTTTTTAGATTCAACGTCACATACTATTTTCAGCCAGGATTACCACCAAAAAGTAACTTTTATTCTGAAGGGGCTTCCTCTGGATGCAAGAAGCCATTTGTAAATCATAAATTAAACTAAGATCAGGTGACAGAGGTCAACAGATGCTGATTTATTTATTGTTTGGGCTTTTTTGCAAAAGAAATTGGGGGGGGTTTCTTTCTAAAATTCTGCTCGAAGATGTATGAATAAACCACGCTAAGAACACGTAAACCAACGTAGAACATGAACCGTGGGATTATTAATTCATTAGTGATTCCTGTATCAATGACATAATTGTAATGTGATCTGTGCGCCGGATACGTGATCTAAAAGTTACACATCGGTGGTTCATGCGTGAAAAGTCTGTAACGGCCGTGGAAAGACACACATTTGTGTCTGTATCTCACAAAAATCACACACAATTGCATAAGATTTACGTAATAATTGCGTTTAAGCTTCATGAAATACGCATAAAGTGGTAAAATCCAAAGGTTTTTTCTTGTCTGTTGTGTTGCAGCCTCACACACACGAGGGCTGCAAATGCCGTGTCAGCAGGATGCTGCAGCCCAGACGTGTTACCACAGCCACTAGTGACGTAAAGACCAGCCGTCTCTGATTCAGGAGGCTTTTGGTCTTTTGTCACGGAGTAAAATGTGTGAAAACTGTATTTATTATGGACGTAAATCCATGAAAAGTCAGATTTAAAGTCATTCCCATCAGACCCACTTTAGTGGCAGAATCGCGTGTTTCTGTTAGTCCTTCAGACTGTGTGGATGTCACTTATCAGCCGGCTGCTTTCCACAATATCAATAATCATGTTTTGATTAGAGGTGGAAGGCATTGATGTGGTCGTACGCTCACGGGCGGCTAAGAGCTTCACTGATCAGAACGCTGGCTCCTCCCTGGTTTCAGTGCTGGTGTGTGAGGAGCTCCCTCTGCATGTGTACACAGATCTGCTCCCCGTCGGCACGTTGACAGCTGCAGGCCGGCTAGCAAGCCTGCCGTTAGCTTCTCATGAGTCTCTGTCCTAAACCGTTCACATGAAGAGCCTTGAACTGTCAGCGTCTCCACCAAAACAAAGTGCAATAGATGCAGCGGTGAACGTCTGCGTTTCTGTCGGCTGTCTCCACAAACCTTCACCAAAACAGTAACAGTTTGTATCCGTCTCTCATTTTAATGTCATTTCTTTTCTTCCAGCAGAGTCATTATACACGAGCTCAAGCGAACAGCCCCCGCCCAGTGATGACATCATCGGGACCCAACCCTAAAAGCTCCCCCCAGCAGCAAAGTCAGTCTCAGCAAGTCCAGCTGGCGCTCAACCCGTTGCATCACTCGCCTGGTGGGAGCGGGCGTGAGCAGCGAGAGCCGCGCGCCTCCCGCTCCTCCAGGAGGAAAGGCTCGGACAGCAGCGTCCCAGAGGAGGACAAGGAGGCGGCGGGCCGAGGTGAGCGCCAAAACCAGAGCATTTTATTGTGAAAATCCCTCTGAACGTTGCCGTGAGGACAGTCTTCACATGTTGGTGTTTGTCTGCTCACTGTCGGGCTGATTACCGTGGGAACTGGTAAAAAGGGTTTAATAAAGGGAAGAAATCCAAACCAACCCAATTTTTATCTGGTGTTTGTTCAGAGTCCAAGGCCAAAGTGAAGCAGACGATGAACAAACGCAGGAAAGGCGAGGAAGATGAGAAGAAGGCAGGATTAAAGAGGCTGAAGACAGAAGTGACGTCCGACCTGTCGGACTGCAGCGACTCAGAAAACCTCCACAACAAGAGGACCACGGACTCATCCTGCTGCTCTTCCTCCTCCTCATCCCTGTCATCTTCGTCCTCTTCTTCCTCCTCCTCCTCAGAGGTCAACTCTGAGAATGAACTAAAGATGCGCAGCAGCGATGAGGTACAAAGTACCATTTCCCAAGTGGAGGAGGAGGAGGAGAAGCCAGGGATGAAGGGACCTAAAATGAATGACTCCTCCTCTCTCGTTGGTCACTTATCCCCGTGGGCAGACGTGGAGGCTGCAGAGAAGCTGAAGAAGAGTGTGCTAAAGGAATCAGTAAAAATGATGACAAAGGAGGAGGAAGAGCTGGTGGCAGTCACACAGATCACTCAGTCTCCTCTTCAGCCGTCGCAGCTGATGGTGGACATGAGCCAGGGCGGAGCCTTGGAGAGCATCAAGAACGCTGTGAAAGGTACTCTGCTGAAGGACATCCGGCGCCGATCCAGCGCTCCGCCGTTCTAATGTTTTTGTCGGCGTTTGTTCCAGCTCCGGGCGCCGCCGTCAGCGACATCATGGATGACGCCCAGGCCACGGTGCACAGAGAGAGCTCGGAGGCGGTGTCGGCGCTGCTGGCGTCCCAGAAGGCCGAGTCCACGGCCCTCTCACCCTACCTGCCTCTCAACCCGTCTCCGGTGTCCTCGCCTCCCGTCCCCCCAGCCTCCTCCCCATCAGAGGGGTGTCGCAGGACGGACGTGGAGTCGCACGCCAAGCAGCACGGCTTCATGGGAGGCGGCGTCCCTTCAGCCAAGAGCAACAAAACAGAGTTCGGTTCGTCGGAGGTCATCAGGTGAGAGCAGAGCCAGCAGCTTTTTTACTGAGCGGGGGCCGCTGTGTCTGCGCACATCCGGTCAAGGGAGGCGCTTTGACCAGCAGCTTATGTGCAGTAATACAGTGTCCACCCCCAGGGGGTTCAAACCTACGGTGGGGTCATACTAAAGGTTACAGAGATGCAGTGACGTGCGCTGAGGTTGATGGCAGGTGAGACCCAGATTCACAAGAACTGAATATCTCAGTATTCAGCAGGAAACAGCAAAGATCAGGGGGGTCAACTCATTTTCACTGGGGGCCACATCAGCATAGTGGTTGATCTCAAAGGGCCAGATAAAACTTATACATGTAACTAAATGTAATCACAAATAAATGTAACTACTCCAAACTCATTATTTATTTACTATAACTTCTTAAATGACAATTACAGTTGCATAGAAAACATGTGTTTGCTTGTTCTACCATAAATCCTTTTACATTTGATTCCGCTTGTTAAAACCCACATAACTCCATAAATAAAGGTTTAAACTGTCCAAGTGAATTAAGAATAATAACATCAAACTGAGCTAGAAAGAACATGTATTATATTTTACATAAAAAGGCTGCACACAGCCTCACATCCAACTGATGGTTTGATGACAACAATTTGTCTGCAAACACACAGAAGACCTGCAAACACTGAAGAATTACAGCTACACATAAATAATATGTAATCAACTAAAAAAATATATATTTTAAGAAATTAAAAACTTTTTGCTCTTGTTGGCCACATAAAGTGACATGGGGGCCACATTTCCCCCCCCGGGCCTAGAGTTTGACACATGCGGCTTATAAGATACACACAAGAACATATTTGTCCTACAGAGAATATTTCTGTCATAGACATGAATAGAACACTCTTCCTGTGTATAAATGATGCATATATACTGGAAACAAATGAAAGTATACAGATGTGTTCAGCACACATTTGGACCCTCAGTAACGATTTCTGGTATTTTTCCAGCTTCAGATTCTGGTGCTTTAATCGGTTAACAAATATTCCCTGTGAAAATGATCATAACAATAATTCATTTAGGCCTAAAATGTAGTTTTCAAATACTTGCATGCTTGGCTTTACATTTTTAGTCCATGTCTTGATCCTTCTCCACGTCCTTAGTCTGTTTCTACGGCACCAGTACAGCTACAAAGCAGCTCACGTCTGCCCCCTGCTGGCAAGGCTCGCCTCACCTGCAGCCTGTTCTGCGCTCTGACGGTACGTCTCGGTTAAACCTGAGCCCTGCAGTCAGACATGAGGCGAAGCTCTGAAGCCTCACCATCTGCAACACTGAAATTCAGTGATTTTCACCTCAGTCTGTGGAAAATGTGTCGAGTCAACTGAAAATGTATCTTTAACACGGATCCATGGAAAAAATATTTACTTAATGGACGTTTTTCTATTTTGTCACAATCACAGGTGAGGCTGAGCCTCACTTGCCTCACCTGACCGCACGTCACTGCAGGGATGGGACCCAAAGCATCTGGGGGGGGGGGGGGGGCGTATCTGTCTGCTTGAATGCTTTTCTTTTTCTCTACCCTCATTGTTTCAATTAATACAACAACCGCTTTGTCAGGGTGGATTTCCGTTTCCTCTTCACTTACAGCGATTTGTCCACACGGACAGCTGACTTCACTTTGCTTTGTAAACAAAGGAAATGACACAACAAACCCCCGTGATGCCCTGCAGATCTTCAGAGAAGATTGCAGAAATCCTGGAGCTTGAAGCCGCTTCTGCACGTCTGCATGGCTTCAATTCTACCCATGTATGTCTGAAAGAACGCAGGTTTTTCAAGAAAGAAACTTCAGTTTCCCTGAAGTCTGCTGAAAAGCTAGAGGCTCCAAACTGTTGGGATCTCAGCCCACCAAACCCGCACAGCTGCACCGGGCCGTCCACAACCTGCACAGACGTCCACAGTTGTGACTTGAGTCCAACATTGACGCATGCAGACAGGGTGAAGCACACCTGGAGCTGACGGGTGTGAACTGTTGGTTTATTCCCAGCAGGAGGGGTCAGGATTCCCCCCGCCGCGGTGTTTCTGACCTTCACGTCTGACCATCTCACAGAGGAATCAAACGTTTGTGACTCTGTCTTTCAGGTCGGTCTCCTCCATGAGCGACAGCCTGCCTCTGACGGAGAAGAGCGTCCCTCCTCATCCTCAGCAGCAGCACGAGCAGCGGCAGTACACGTCCACCCCCCCCAGCACGGCCCCGCCTTTTTCCAACGAGGCAAAAAAGCTGCCCCCACACAAAACAAACACAAGTGCCCCCACAGACTTGGTCAGATCCAAAACCAGCCCCGGTCCCAACCCCAGCTCCTCCCACTTTGAGTCCTTGAAGCAGAAATCCCCCAGCACCCCCCAGAACCAGCACCACCCTGACCTGGCTGACCTTAAGGTCAAGCCCAGCCCCGGCCCGCTGGACGTCTCCAAACCCAGACCCAACACGTCCCCCGACATCTCCAAGCATAAAATAACCAGGTACTCCGAGGCCTCCCCCCCACCGGCACGCTTACCCACCAAGGAGGAGCCGGCAGAACCGCAGCGGTCCGGTTTCAAGCCCGTGGCGATGAGGTCAGAGGCGGGCGCCACAGGCAGCAGCACCAAGAGCCCCCTGATCATCGACAAGAACGAGACCTTCACTGTTTACAGGGATCCAGCGCTGGTTCAGTCGGACGCAGAGAGCTCCTCCAATCACGTGGCAGCCTACCTGCACCCCCACCTGCACCCCCTGCACCCCTCCTCCCCCCACTCGCCATGCCTGACCCCCGCTTCGCATCCGCATGCGACGTCGCACCTGCTGGCGCCCCCTCACTCTTCGGCCCTACCTCACCCCCACCTCCTGGCCTCTGGAATGCTGCCGGCCATGCCCCCCCCGGCCACGTCACTCCTGGGGAGCCACGCCCGACTGGAGTCTCCGGGAAGCCTGGGGCACCTGGCCCTCACCCACCCTGCAGCCACACACCAGCAGCAGTTCTTACAGGTGTGTCTCTGCACACCCCCACCACGGGGTTGTTGGGGGGGGGGGGGTATCCCTCAAAGCCACCGTTTTGTTAGAAGTTGGTAAGATATTTACCCGTCTTTTTCAGGGTCATGGCAGGACGCCGGGGCTCAGCCTTTACCCCATCCTGTGGCAGTATCCTAACGGAACACCAGCTTCGTACCCCCCAGGGCTCAACCTGCCTCCCACTCCTAAGTGGGTCCATTCTGAAACTCCCGTGAGCTCTGACGCCCCCCTCAGGAGGGTAAGTCCGGTCCTGGTTGTTTCTGGGATAAAATGTCGGTTCTTTGGAAAACACATCATTGATCTGAAGCTCCTCTTTCTGTTGGACTTCATAGTGTTGTTTGTGGGAGGGGCTTCACTAGTGGGGGGTTCACAGTGCCGAGTGCTAGGAGCAGTGGCCACTTAAACCCCTCGGGCCCCAGAGAACCCTCCAGCTGTCCTGCAGACGGTACCGGGCCGCAGAGAAAAAGAACCTGACCTTCATTTCTCTGTTTCACTTATAATCTGATCCTAAAGGAAGTTCCGAGTTGGACTCTCCCGATTCCACCCCCCCCCGATTGAAGACCCTTTTGGTTTCTGCCTGCTGCTGTGTGGAAGGAGCTAGCAGCTGAGCTTAATACTGGTTTTCAGGAAAAGCCTTTTTACGTGTTGCTTTGGTAATCCCCTTAAATCATCTCAAACCACTTCTGATGAAGTCACCAGGTCTGCTGTTGCCAAGCAACACGATCTCTAAAAGTCTGAATCCTTCATTTTCCAACTAACATTGTGTCAGAAGAACAGCGCTGTCGTCTCGGTGTTCAGATGTCACAGATGTTTGTCCTTCTTCCCTCTTTGATGTGATGCTCGTGTGTGTTTTCAGAACACCACCAGTCCGTGGCTGCACCAGGCTGCCAGCGACAGTCTGGGTCTGCTCAGCCACATGCCAGTCCGACCCGCCAGCGCCGACGCCCACCGCCCCCCAGGGAAGATGCCCGCGCACTCAAACCCTTCAATGACGAAGGCCAGCCTGAGCGTTCAGAAGGAGTAAGAGCTCACTTCCTGTCAGCATCCTCCTGCTCCGTATCCCAGCCTCTACTCCTGATCAGATTTGGCTTCAAATCTTGTTCGTTTTCATTTCAGCGGGAGTAACGGCTTTTGTTCATTCACACGACCTTCTCGGATAAGCTCACATTAAAACTTTCCGTGGCTCACATTCAGTAGAATTAATCGTTCTGAGCTTACAGCTCTCCTTAAATGTGGAAGCCCTGTGAGAGCGGCTTAGTGGTGGCATTAAGGCTGTGTGATGTCTGATATTTCACACGGCTCGCACACAGGACATTCCATGAAGTAGCACTGATGTGATTAGACAGTTCTGCTTGTTGAGATGTGCCTCACTCGTGGAATCAGCGGCCATCCTCCCAACGCCTCGGTGTCTCTGCACGGCGAAATGACGGGAATGCTTCACGTTGAAACTCGGCCTGTACCCGTGAGGTTTTCCCTCACGCTGCGGTTTCCTCTGAATCCAAACGAGGCGGCAACTCTCCAAAACGGACTCCCAGGGTCAGCAAGACGCAGGTGAAGGTCCGAGAAGCTCTGCTCTGCAGCTGGTGACCACCAACGACGAGCGATAGGTGACGGCTTTATGTGGAGGGCTCTGCTTTGAACATATTCTGCTACAGTAAAGCCCCTTTTACATGTTATGTTTGGCAAGTCTTTCTCCGGCCGGCCTGCGTGTTTGGAGGACGCGTTTGCAGCACGTGGTATTTGGATTTGCACAGACGGTTAACTAAAACGGATCTGCGTGGTGTTAGCGTGTCTCTGCAGCTCTGAAACAGCTACCGGTGGCTGACGTAGAGGCGGGGATGGAGAGGTGACGGGCGGCATGTTGGCTGCCGCTGTATGCAGACACGTGGGTAAAAGGAACTTTTCTGACCCCATCAGGACGTTGGCGCAGCTGAAACAGGACCAGGTGGACAGAAGTCGTACTCCAGCAGGCAAGGATGTCCTCCATCACCGCCTTTACCTGGATCCTCACAGCACAAGCCGCCTGGGAAACCCACAGGTACACACATGCACCCAGGCTGGGAATGATGAGCATGTGGACAACAAACATGTCTGATTCTGTAACCCCCCCCCTGAACAGGACAGCTGATAGCCGAACTCTAACACCAGTGATCACTTAGAACTCTATGTTACTGTATATTATAGCCACTGGCCAATTTAGGTCACACATGCAAAATGCTAAGAAGTTACTGACAGAAATGTTTCTGCTGCTCCTCAGTGTCTGTTCCTTTGGACACCGAGTCTTTGTAGTCTAGAAAACAATTCAAATACTTTAACTTCAATACATTTGTCTGGAAGACATCTGACCTGCTGAAAGACTCTGATCCACTCGGCCTGTTCTTTCGTTGTAGGAGGCCGGTCAGGGAGCGGACCGAGCCGTTAAATACAAGGAGGAGAATCGTCAGATCCTGAAGGAAAGCATCGAGGTGGCCCCCTTCACCGCTAAGATCCAGCGCTCCATGGATCCCGTGATGGACCGAGAGAGGACGAGGGATCCGGCGTTCCCGGTCCCCGTGCGAGCTCTCACTTCCCAAAGCCCCAAGGCCAGCCTCACCCACCCCAACATCATCCACCAGGAGAAGAGCAACTACTTCACCACCTTGTCCAACAGCGTGGTGAACGAGCCCCCGAGACTCTACCCCTCCAAGGAGATGGCTCCCTACTACGAGAAGGTGTCTGCGGGGATCGTGACCAGCGTTGGAGCTGTGGTGCCCAGTCAGGGACTCCAGTCTCTGGGGAACTACAGCTCCAAAGCCTCCCTCTCCAAACCGCCCCCCCTGATAAAGCACCAACCAGAGGGGGGAGAGGGTCTAGCAGGGAAAATCACAGAACAACTGAGCCAGCAGGTCACGCTGGTCCAGCAGCAACATCACGCGAGTGTGGACAGGATGGAGCGCTGTAGCCCCGCCATTTCTTCCTCCTCCAACCACCACCAGCAGCAGCACCACCAGCTCAGGACCATGCCGTCTCTCTACCGGGCTCCGGTCTTCCACCCCCCCACGCAGCAGGCGCTGGACTGCAAGGAAGCTGTGGAGCGGGAGAAGGAGTGGGAGAGGGAGAGAGCCGGCTTCGGTGGGCGTCTGTCTCCACCGACGCTCACACCCATCCAGCCGGTCAGCCTGGCGTTGGCTGGTACCAAAACACTGGTGGAGCAGCAGAAGCCCCCCACGCTGTTGCCTGAACTCAGGGACATCAAGAGCCACAGGGTCGGTGCGGCGGTGACCTCCGTGGCTCCCACCACCAGCGGAGACGTGACGCCAGACGGGTGGAGAGGCAGAACCGTGACTCAGGGAAGGGAAGCTGTGTTCTCCAGAGAGAGAGACGCGTCCAGGGGGAAGCCCCCGGCAGCAGTGGCCTCGGTCATCGTGGGTCCAACGTCTGCCAAGTACGACAGCCTTGTTGGTGCTAACAGATCTGGTGCTATTATTCACAAGGAGCCCCCCTCAGGGAGATTCTACCCATCCAAGCTCGAGGGGGAATCTGCCAGGTTCGGAGAAAGTCCGATAGAACCCGGAGCTAGAAGGGTGATCCAGTCCAACATGGACGCCAAGTGTCAGAGCTCGTTCACGCACGGACCTCTAAGTTCCAGCAGCCCTCTGAACAGGTCTGCTGTTTTAGTCTCATCTACTGTCGACCTGCAGAATAAAACTTTAAAGTCTGCGTTTTCCTCTCGGGATGAGGTTCCTCACCTCAAAGCGGGCGTCGGAGGCTGGCCGCTCGGCCAGTCAAGTGCAGACAAAGAAGGAGAGAACCATGTGGCGTTTGACTCTCACGCTAGATTTTCAGGTTTGTCTCTGCCTCAAACCAATTCTACGGGGGCATCCCTCCCCAGCCAAAGCCCCGCCTCGCCGTCGTACTCCGTCTCTGCCTCCTCTCAGCTGTACTCCTCCTCGTTTATCCACTTGAAAAAGCACAAAGCAGCTCTGGCTGCAGCCCAGTCCAGAACCAGCCTCCCTACTGCTCCTCCATCTGTAACGACTGGAAGCCCCACCCTGTCTGAGTCATCTGACAAGACTCCAAACCACACCTCAACGCCTCCACCCTCTTCTAGTCAGGCCTCGTCCTCCTCTGACAGCAGTAGCAGTGGCTCTGCAGCCGGGCGCTCCACTCCAGGCAAGTCCAGCCCCGTACCCAACGGGCAGACCATGGCTGCCGCCGGCTGCGGACAACCCATCAACTACCACAAGCTGAAGAAAGCCTGGTTAACTCGCCACTCTGAGGAGGACAAGAACACAACCGCCACTACGAGCTCCACCACCACCAAAGCAGAGAAACTGCTCACCACTACGACCAGCAGCTGCAGCACCACAGCCATGTCGGACATGATCAGGCCCTGCACCGTCAACCTGAGTGCCTCCACCTCCAGCGAGGTGGACATGAGCAAAGAGGGCGGCAGCAGAGTGGAGAGGGAGAGGCAGGCGGAGGAGAAGAGCGGCGGGGAGGACAGGAAGTCCAGGCGGGGACACAAACGTTCCTACGACTCCGGCTCAGAGACCGCGGGAGACGACTCGGACGGCAGTGAGAGCAAGATGGAGGGCAGGGCTAAGCGCCAACCCAAACCCACGTACAAGAAGAAGCAGAACGACATGGCCCGGAGGAGGGGGGACGCCGACAAGGACGACGATGACGGAAAGCCCAACGGGATCTTCAGGTCGGCCCGCGAGAAGACCAAACTCAAACTGGCCAGCAGCAGTAAGTCCTGCAGGTTTTTCTGTTGCCCTCAGTGGGAGAAGCTGCTACTGCTGCACGGTTTCATTTTCATTTCAAACTAAAATCAGAACATTTTGACACTAGCAATGCATGTTTGTCCATGTGTGGCGGCTTCTCTCAAAACTTCAGTGTCATTTATTGATGTCTACATGCTAACAGGCCCAATCATAAAATGACAAATAAAATATACCGGCTAGACCTGATCAGTCACTATAGTGAGATAAGATAGCCGCTGAAGCAGGAAATGGCGGTGACGCTGTGAACGCTCTGCTCAGATGGGATTCCCCGCTCCGTGCTGAAGGACTGGAGGAAGGTCAAGAAGCTGAAGCAGACCGGAGAGTCCTTCCTGCAGGACGACTCCTGTTCGGAAATCGGACCCAACCTCCAGAAGTGCCGGGAGTGCCGGGTGGTCCGCAGCAAAAAGGGGGAGGAGCCAACACACTCGCCCGTCTTCTGTCGCTTTTACTATTTCAGACGGTAAATGACACCCCTCCAACACCCTCGCTATCACCCTGCTTTTGTCCTTAAACTGCTTCATGTTGGAAAAACCACGCAAAGTTGAAGCTAAGGGTCCGAGCAGGAATGAGTGGAATGATGGGTGGCGGCATCTCAAAGCTGTTTGTTTTCCAGGCTGTCCTTCAGTAAGAATGGAGTCATCCGGATGGACGGCTTCTCCGCTCCGGACCAGTTTGACGATGAGGCTCTGGCCCTGTGGGTCCCCGGTGCGATGGAAGACGCCCACCTGGACAAAACCACGGCCAAGTATATCCTGGGCTTCATCGGGGATAAGTTCTGCCAGATGGTTGTGACCGAAAACACTGCAGCCAGCTGGGTCAAGAAGGACGGTGAGCTGCGTGGAAATAAACCCACCGACTTTTCCCAGCTGCGTTTCTAAATGACATCTGCTCCTCCGCCTGTTTTTCAGCCAAGATGGCGTGGAAGCGAGCCGTGAGGGGGGTGAGGGAGATGTGCGACGCCTGTGAAGCGACGCTCTTCAACATCCACTGGGTCTGTCAGAAGTGTGGCTTTGTGGTCTGCTTGGATTGTTACAAGGCCAAGGAGAGAAAGAGTTCCAAGGGTCAGTATCTACGTTCACCTTACGGCGGTTTGTGACGCTCGCAGGTCTTTAGCGGGAGCAGACCCTCGTCTGCTTCTTGTGCTGGAGATCCTCAAAATAAGTCTGCAGTGCGGCAAAAGCAGCGTGCATGCTGAGGTGTGGCTCAACTGGAAAAAGTTCATTCATTTTCTGTACCGCTTTGTCCCTTTCGGGGTCACGGGGCTGCTGGAGCCTATCCCGGCTACTTGGGCGTAGGCAGGGGACACCCTGGACAGGTCGCCAGTCTGTCGCAGGGTGGAACGTCCACAATCACACACCCATTCACTCTCACACTCACACCCATGGACAATTTAGAGTTGCCAATTAACCTATGAAGCATGAAAGATTTCCTGTAATCCATGGACAGCAGTGAAGATCACAAATCATTGAAGAAAAAAGGTTCAGAGCTCTGTCTAGTGGGTCTAGATGACCCAACATTAAAGTGCCTAGGACAGCACAAGGGTTACAAACATTAATATGTGGTTGTTGGCAGTACATCTAATTATGGTTTGAAAAGGATCCTTTTTTGACAAAAGCAGGAGCAGTAGTAGCAGAGAACCTCCTCTGAGTATTTTTATCAAAGTAAACCAGTGAAGGAAAATCTGTTTTAGCCGTCATGACATTTCATGGCAAAACAACCGGAAACATGCAGTAAAAACGGAGTTTGAGAAAACCAAAGGGAATATTTGAGAGACTCAACGAATCGCTGTGAGAGCCGGAAAAAGGATCACAATTAAAAGAGCTGTCTTTGGTTTAATTTTCTTTTAAAGGCAAACATTTTCTAACAAAGATTCCTGACAGCCTTCTTGGAATAAAAATCTCCACTTCAGCATTAAAAAATAAATCGCCTGTTCCATAAAACCATAAAAGAATCTGATTTCTTGGTGTTGGGCAGCATTGATGGTCCTAATGAGGCTTCACTCCCAGTCTGAAAGTGTCAAATGAAACGAGTAAATGTTGGGTCTGACAGGTGAGCAGAGCAGGTGAGCCTCGGCTCTCTGAAGACCCTCCTTCCTAAACATGCGCTTGTGTCCCTGCAGATAAAGAGCTGTACGTTTGGCTGAAGTGTGTCAAAGGTCAGCCCCACGATCACAAGCACCTCATGCCCACTCAGATCATACCTGGCACAGGTAGAGAGCCCCTCCTCATCCTCATCCTTCATCGTGAGGTCCGTCCATTTTGCAGCTGTTTGATGTCATTCAGTCTCTCCTTCTGATGTTTCAGCGCTGACGGAGCTGGTGACCTCCATGCACTTCCTCAGAGACAAGCACAACATCAGGTCCTGCTGCTCCTGCACCAGCAAACAGAACGCCCTCAACAAGCTGCCCGTCACCAACGGAGTCTCACAGGTACCACCGGCACCAAAGCCAGAACCTCCCTGCAGCCATCAGCCTGACGTCTGCTGGAAAAGCCAGCACTGATGATGTCATTCATGCACTGACAGCCTCTACACCGCAGCGTGACGTGTCAGCAAATACGGTCTGAAAAGGATCAGGATGTTTGCAGATGACATGGTGATTTGGAGGGAGAGGAGGGGGTTTGATCTGGAAAGGAGGTGGAGGACTTAAGGTCAGCCGAGTGTGTGGAAGGAGGTGAAGAGGTCGGAACGGCTGAAGGACGGTTTCAGGGATGACGTTCCGATCCGAGTCGCTGGATTTTGAGGCTTTGCTGATGTAGAGATTCTTTTGTAAAACATTTAGTAAACAGATTCAGGATTTTATTTTATTCACACGTGAGGTAGCTTCAAGCAATAACAGTGCAACTAAAAAACAAAGAACTAGTAAAACTAGACGGTAAATAGTCATGTGAGAAAGTTTGTAGCTTCAGGATCTTCAGATCGTTTTTGATCAGATGTGATTCATGAATAAATTTGAATGCTGACTTTCTTTTAAATCATTGAAGATGATGATGAATATTCATCCCATTCAGCCCATATCAATGTGTAACCATTGATTTTTTAGAGATTCTTGTTGTTTTTCTATAGGTTTTCCAGGAGCTTGTACTTCATAGACGCCCCCTTGGCAGCCGTCTCACCGCTGCCTCTGTTTAACTTTCATTAAAAGTAAAATTGAAAAAAGATCTTTTATTTCTTTTGGAATACCTTTGTGAGTCTCTGTTTGAGTTAAGACGAACCATTTTTTAACGTTTATTGAGGAGCCGCGACGTTTGAGCTTCACTCCAGTGAAATGTTGTGATCCGTTCATGATCTGCAGACTTCTAGTAGAGCATTTATCTGTAATGATGAGCTTGAAATGTGTAGCAGAGCTGAAGATGCTGAGGATGGATCAGGAATGAATCCATCAGAGGATCAGATCATAGATGTTCTGGAGATCGATGCAGGGAAGCAGACGGAGACGTTAGAGGGGAGGAGCAGTGAGGATGATGATGGTGAAAGGAGGCTGAGGCGGGAGCTACCAGGAGAGAGACTAAACAGTGAAAACATGTGAGCGTAGATATAGAATGAAGGGTGTGACTCGTGATGAAGGTTTGTGCGTGGAGTGGAGGAGGCGTGGGCTGTGGTCTCAGAGCTGCTGCTCAGACTGACCTTCATCATGTGTGCTTGCCAGGTTCTGCAGAATGTTCTGAACCACAGCAACAAGCTGGCCCTGGTCAAAGCAGAACCAGGCTCCCTGCAGAACTCTGAGCACGGAGGAATCAAGGCCGACACCAACGGGTCGGGAGGAGGGGGCAGCAGCCCGGGCAGTGATGCGGGGCGGGGCGCCTCCGTCACGCCGCCGGAGTCCCAGTCGCCCCTGCACTTCCTGGCTGATCTGGCGGAGCAGAAATCCAGGGAGGAGAAGAAGGAGAACCACCAGTCTGCGCTGCTGGGGAAAGCTCTGAAGGAGGACAAAGACGGGGACGCCCTGGAGGTGCTGCAGCAGTGTAAAACCACGTCCCTGGGGGCCGGCGGCGCCGAGCAGGGCTCCACGCTGCGAGACCTCCTCACCACCACGGCAGGGAAGCTGAAGCTGGGCTCCACAGACGCCGGCATCGCCTTCGCGCCGGTCTACTCCACGGTCTCTCAGGTATGCAGGCGGCGTTTATGCTCCTCTGCTGGCGGTTTCACAGGCTTCACATCTGAAACCCACGCTTCCACAGACCGGGAAGGGGGGGCAGGCCATGCCCAACATCCTGGATGACATCATCGCCTCGGTGGTGGAGAACAAGATCCCGGCCAGCCGGCAGAGCATCACCACCAAGCTGTCAATGAAGCAGGACCAGATCACCACGGGGAGCAACTCCTGCCCCGCCGCCGCCGTCACGGACGACGCCAAAGCGGACAGGAAGAAGCCAACGCCTCCAGCGGCGCCCACGCCAGAGGAATCGGTCAGTCAGCACCCGGGCATCCCCCACAGCTGGTTAAGCAACAGGCGCCTGCTGTGGCTGCGGGATCACCGCAACCAGAACAACTGGAAGCTGTTCAGAGAGTCCTGGAGGAAGGGACAGGTAAGGTTTCTCCTCTGCGTGGAGCCACGCCCCTCTGAGAGGGTCTGACTGACCCGGTTCTGTTTGTCCAGCCGGTCCTGGTGTCAGGAATTCATAAGAGACTGAATGCCAGCCTGTGGAAGGCAGACTCCTTCAACCAGGAGTTTGCAGACCACCAGGGAGACCTCCTCAACTGCAAAGACCAGGTGGTGTCAAACTCTGGGATTAAGGAGTTCTGGGATGGATTTGAGGATCTCACCAGTAAGTCTCAGTTTAATGCCCACCAGAAGCACAAGTATCCGTGTCTGACTCCCAGCTGTTTGCGTGTTCAGAGCGGCCCAAGTCCAAGGACGGAGAGCCCATGGTGTACCGGCTGAAGGACTGGCCGTCCGGAGAGGAGTTCATGGCCCTCATGCCCTCCAGGTGAGGCCCCTGCCGCTCATCGCCGTAGCAACCACCACGCTCATGGAGACGATGCTGACTGACCGTTCTCTGCAGGTACGACGACCTGATGAAGAACCTGCCCCTTCCGGAGTACTCCGATCCTGAGGGGGCCCTCAACCTGGCCTCCCACCTGCCGTCCTTCTTCGTCCGTCCGGATCTGGGCCCGCGGCTCTGCTGTGCGTACGGTGAGTGGAAGGCAGCTCCGCCTGTGGCTGTGCTTGAACCGGACAGAACCTGAACAGAATCCGCTCCAAGCCTGACATCACTGTGGTTCCACTCAGAACCCCACAGAACCTCCTCTCTCTCACTCTGAGCTGTTGGGCTGCAGGTGTCGCTGCCTCTCAGGAGCAGGACTTTGGGACGGCCAACCTCCACCTGGAAGTCTCTGACGTCGTCTCGGTTCTGGTCTACGTTGGAGTAGCCAAAGGCAACGGAGTCCTGTCCAAAACCGGTAAACGACTCCAGCACCGTTGTGATGATGGGGGGGGGGGGTAATCAGGGCGAGGAGTAACAGGAAGTGTGTGTCGGCCTGCAGGAGTCTTGAAGCGACTTGAAGAAGAGGATCTGGACGAAGGTGTTCGGAAGAGACTGAAAGACTCGAGTGAAACTCCAGGAGCGCTGTGGCACATCTACCTCAACAAGGACGTGGACAGAATCCAGGAGTTCCTGCACAAGGTCGGTTCTGCTGTGGAGGTCCAGAAAAGGGCTTCCCCTTCAAAAACAACCCCTTCCCTAAGCAGAACTGCTTTCACCTCCTCAGCTCAGCAAGGAGCAGGGATCCGACCCGTCCCAGGACCAGGACCCGGTCCGAGAGCAGGCCTGGTACCTGAGCAGGAAGCAGCGGCAGCGGCTGCTGGATGAGCACGGAGTCCACGGATGGACCATCGTCCAGTTCCTTGGAGACTCCGTCCTCGTTCCCGCGGGCGCTATGCACCAGGTAACCCCCAGGGGGCGCTGCTACAGGAGGGGGCGGCTTTAATGTCTGGCAGCGTGGGGGCCTGCTCCTGACTCCTCCTGTGTTCCAGATCCAGAACCTGCACAGCTGTGTTCAGGTCATCAACGACTTTGTGTCCCCGGAGCACGTCGTCAAGTCCTTCCATCTGACCCAGGAGCTCCGAGCCAACAAGGAGGAGGTCAACTATGAGGACAAGCTGCAGGTGAAGGAGGCGCAGCGCTTTCCAGAATGTTCAGCAGCTCCTTCATTCCTGCACTGCTCACTCTATAGCGCGTCCCCGTGTTGTAGCGCCGTCCCAATCTGTCATTCCAAAATCCAGAGGCCTCTGCAAAAAGCCAGTGTGCATTGCTGATCATCTAGTTCGGCAAATATAGACCACAATGCATTGCGTCTGAACAATTTTTGCCCCAAAAAATATATTTTTTTTAATAAACCATCAAGCTTTTCATCTTCGGAAGACAGTGGATCATAAATAATCATAGCTAAACGCTCATATTCTTACATTTTACCTTTGTGAAATCGATGACGTCATAACCACCACTAAAAAAAAAAGGAGTGAGCGTGGCGTCTGACCTGCTTTTCAAATCGAGTTAGAACTCAGACACAGCCGATGTTCCGACGTCCTTCACACCTGCATGTTTCCCAGGTTTCCCTCCTCTTCATCCCGTCACTGAAGCTGCTCCGCGGCGTTCTGTCTGTGGTCTTCGGCGCTGACGCTCCTCTTCCTCCCTCAGGTGAAGAACATCCTGTACCACTGTGTGAAGGAGGCGGTGAGCTCGCTGAAGAGGAGCGGCTCCGACAAAGACGCTGACGATCAGACCTCATGACCCCTGCTCAGCTTCAGCCCCGCCCAGCAGCTCCTCCTCGCACACGGCAGGCGGTCCACGCCGTCAGTCCCCCCTACAGGTGGTTGGTAAGGGGCGTGGCCTCTCCATCCATCATCGGCCCAAACCGCAGACGGCTGCTTGGCAGCGTGAAGACTCCCATCCGGTCCTGGCGGTCCGGAGCCCCGCCCCCTCACCCGTGTGGGCGGAGCATCTTCAGCTCAGGCCGTTTGAAGGGCGGGCCGATCACCAGCAGCATCAGGATCCAAACCGACATCTGTGATGTTCTGATCAGTCCAAAGAGGCTGTTCTGTGTCCTCGTCTGTTCTGCTCGTGGTTCTGTTGGACCGTTTCCCTCCCTGTGTGCAGACGTATTTATTTCTGTGATGAGGAAGACGAGTATTCATGTAAATGTGAGCTGTACAGTCCTTTGTGTTGTTACTGTGATGAAGAACACACACACACACACACGGGAAATGCTGGCGCTGCAGCCCCACAAAGCCCGTTTCTGCAGCAGAACTGCCAAACAGAACCCACTTTGTACATTTGTATGTAAAGAAGAGCAGAAGCTTCTTCACAGCAAACTGTAAACTTTGCAACATTTACAGAAAAGATGTAATTTATTTAAGTAAAGAATTGTCTTACTTTTGTTAAGATTTACTATTGTGAACTTTTGAAGTCAAAGGTTAAAAGTGAATAATGACGTGTAAATATATACATATATATACATTAACCAAGGTATTTTTTTAAAACACGGCTTGCTTCAGTTTGAAATTACATGCTTTGTACATTGAAGTTCTAAAAGGTTTTACATTTTCCATTAAAATGGATTTATCAGTGAGTTTCTGTTCTCTGAATGGAGCAAAGTCATGTGACCAAACTGACTCAGAATGTTCCCTTTGGATTCTCTGGATGTGGAAAACCCAACGTCAGGATTCTGGTTTGTTTGGACACATGTTTCATTTCCACTTCATGATCTGGAAGAAATCCAAGAATCTGGAAAAGGTCAGGAATTTCTCTCAAAATGACCCCCCCCTTTCATTGAGGTGTTCCCCCTACCATGATAAAGGTGGAAAGATTTCATGTAATCCATGGACACCAGTGAAGATCACAAATCATTGAAGAAAAAAGGTTCAGAGCTCTGTCTAGTGGGTCTAGATGACCCCACTCCCAACGTTAACGTTGGGAGTGGGGTCATCTGGACCCTTCAGGACAGCTCAAGGGCTAAAGACGTTCTGGATCCATTTAGGTCAGAGAATCGTCACCTGTTGGTATAAAACGCCTTCATAGACTTTTCCAAACACGCCGTGATGCAGTCACATCTGGATGCTCTCTGCTGCTCCACGCACGCCAAGGCGTCCTGCGAGAAGACATGTGGCGCACGCAGCTGATTGGTGGAACCTCCACCACCTGGGGGTGCTGTTGGGCTGGCCCTGCTGCCCCTGACTCCGGGGTTCCTGTGGTGAAGTGCAACAGGAAGAGAGCGTCCAAAGTGTTGTTCTGCTGTTCGGCCCGTTTCTGTTTACGGAATCTCTTTCTGGATCCACTGACCTCCATGTGAGAACAGAAAGCGATCAGATACCAGGGTCTAGAATGCTGTGCATGCACACACACACACGTGCACACACGTGCCAGCTACAGGCGCCTCGTGACTGACTGACGGGATGAAACCTAGAAACCTCTGATTTTGGAGCCTCGCAGCCGGTTCTGCTCGACTCAGACGCTGAGCTGCAGTTCCAGCGTCTGCTCTCAACGTTTTCATGACGTCGCACATTTATTTCACTGTGGAGGTCGTCCAGCTCTTGTTCCCAATCAGCTGTCAGGGGGCGGGGCCTCTTCTTCTCCAAGAACAACAAAGGAAACCTCATGGTTGGCCCCCATCAGTCCTGCAGAGGCGTCTGACGGCAGGAAGGGTCAAAGGTCCCCGGCACACAGAGACTTCTTCAGTTTCTCTGGATGTATTTAAGCCGATCAGCCCTGAAGAGAAAGAGATTCTCCAAATGTTGACATTTAAAATGTTTATTGTCTGCATGTTTACCTGAGAGGGGCGGAGCTTTACAGACCTCATATCAATGTCGATCTCATCCAAATGTCCCTCCTGTGTCCTTCAGAGGAGGAAGAATTGGCAAACGGAAGGACGTTTGTGTTCCAGTTCTACTCCATAAAGCACTAGCAGATGAATATCACACAGAATTATGGGATGGAAGGAGCAAAGCTCTATAACCAATAGAATAACCTGCTTTCCTTTTTACTTTGAATGAGTTTTCATTCATTTTTAAAGGAAACCCTCAGAACCATCAGATGTTCTTC
Source organism: Oryzias sinensis (assembly GCA_037389245.1). NCBI lineage: Eukaryota > Metazoa > Chordata > Actinopteri > Beloniformes > Adrianichthyidae > Oryzias > Oryzias sinensis. Next base: position 6,019,721 of record CM074508.1, on the reverse strand, counting down.
CAGTTGAATCTTTTTCAGGATTTATTATGTTTTTAGCCGTGAATGTTTGAAGACCTGCCCCCCGCCCTTCATCAGATGTAAGCTAAACTCATTTGATAAATGAAAGTGTAAAAGGTCATCATCAACTTTATTTATAAAGCACTTTAAAACAACTGCAGCTGCTCAATATGACAGTTTAGAAACACAAAGAATTAAGAAAGAAACGAAGTCTTGCAGAGTTCAAATAAAAATGGACGACGGGTTTTAAAAGGGATCAGTGAGGGAGGGGGCAACTGTAACATTCAGAGGGAGGCTGTTCCACAAATGTCTCAATGTAGTGAGATTTTCTGAGTCAAATTCTTTTAGTTTTTGTTCTGTAAGTCAGAAGTGATGATGAGTCTCCACACAAACTTCATCCCTGAAAGCTGCAAATCCTAAACTCAACAGCGGCGTAAAATAATTGTTACTTGGCCGCATGTTTTAGTGGAGGAGAAGACAGACGTGAGTTTGGTGATGCATCTGATATCAGAGAGAGCAGAGATGACTGCAGGGAGGAATCATGGAACTATTGAAGTCACAGAAACCTGGATGCTCATTCTGGGTTAAACTTCTGCTGATCACATGTTCACGTATTCTGGGAAAACAAGTGCAGACATACATGACAGTCAGTCCCAACAGAGAAGAAGGAGGAGAGAGGTTCAGATGATGATGATGATGATGGAGAGCTACAGAGGAGGGGGCTGGGGAAAAGGCATTACTCAGGAGATCCTTCTGAATGGCCTTCAACACAAATATTTGGGGAATAATTGAGGCAAAACACGATTGAAAATGGCTTTGAAAAATGTTCTGCTGGGTCGTAAATAAAGATCAGATAAGAAGTCGTGAGATTTAAACAATAAAAGTGTTGTGTTGGTGTTTAGATGGCTTTGGGAGGGGTGGATGGGACGTTTTCTAAAGTGCATTTCTGTCGGGTGGGGGTTTGGGGGTTCATAATGTGGCCGCATACCCCCTATGAACTTGGGTAGCTGCGCCACTGCGTGTAGTTTGTGTGTTTGCCTCACTGCAGGTTGTGTGTCGGTGTTTTTACAGGAACCTGAGGTGAAGAATGCTGGTCGTACTGCTGAAGCTGAACTGGAGGTACGTTCTCCTCCTGAGAGTTACATAAGCTGAGACGGGGGGGGCAGGTTAACTGGAGAACACTGAGCCAGGAGTTCAACCAGGAGTTCACACAGAGGTCGCTCCTCTCCTGTTTTTCCCCTCAGCGCCTCTTCCTTTAAATGTTGAGGCTTTACTCTGACCGACCTCCGTGACGTCCACAGGAGTGTTCTTCATCGCTCCGTGATGTCACACGGCAGAGTGGGCTGAACCTCTTGTTGTAGCTGCAGCTGACGCGACGTGCTAGAGTTGTGCTGCATCAACCTTTTCGATGATTAGGGAGAAACAGGTGAAGGACCTTTGAGCAAGGCAGGATAGGAGGGGAGGAGGCAACCCCCCCACCAACATACTGTGACCCCCCCTCCCCCTGTGATGGCCCACCAAAATCCACAATTAACTGATGAAATAAAAATGACAAAAAAATAACAATAACAGACAAAAAATGTAATAAAAAGACGAATGCAGCCTCCCCAGAGCCAAACCAGTGTCTGACTTGTGCCTGTCCCAAGCCCGGTAAAGGAAAGGACAGATGAACTGGTGTGCCATTTAGTGGCTCTGAGGGATTTCACAGCCCCCCTCCACAATATTCCACCTGCACCTTCTGGTGGGGCTGGCTGAATCCCGGCGTGCCTTTGAGCAAAGTCCTGATTCCTCCAACAGTCCAAAGACTGAAGTAGTGAATCACCAACATGAAGCTGGATGACGGGAAAGCCTGACGGGTTCTCTAAAAACACAAAGTGACATCACATTTACTACACAAACATGAAAGTGTTGCACGTTACGCACAAAAAACACATTTCATCTGTGTTGAGACACAAAAAGCTGAAAAAGCAAAAGCAGCTGAAGAACATCTGATCATAGAACTGTTTCAGATAGAACCAAGAGACACGTCGTCTCTGTTCTATTGATGTGACAGACGTTAGAGAACCTGTGAGAAAGGAGATCTTGGTCTTTAAAATCTGTTTCCTGTTAGGAATAAAAGCATCAGCTCATTTGGTTTGAAAGATTTTTACATTCCAATCAGTGTAAAAATGTTTGCAGGTTGTACTGAAACAGAGTAACTAGACATGTAGATTACCTGTTATTTAAAGTAATCCCTTACTTTACATCGTAGAATTAGAATGACAAAACCTGCAGAAGCAGAGCATGAATCTACAGAAATAACCAACAATCAGCTCCTCCGACTGGATTGCAGCTCAGATCTGAGGTGATTCTTGTTGCGGTCCTCACTGGACTTTGCTCGACCCTTCAACTGTTTTCAGAGTCGTGACTTAGTCCCGACCGTCTCTTCCTTCCAGAGTTCCTCATTCAAGGACCGGGTGGTGAGCTGAAGCATGGAGGTCTGAACTCTGTGCTCTCATGATGGTGACGTCATCCACCTAGACGGGAGCAGACGTCTCATCTGGACATGGAGGTTCAGACCGAGAGATGTGTGTGTGTGTGTGTGTGTGTGTGTGTGTGTGTGTGTGTTCCTGTGTGTTGATGGGTGGAGGATGACTGCTGGATGGGGGTTAAGGTAAGGTGGAGCAGGCTGGGGTAAGACCGGGGTGAGGGTTTAAGTTGAGGGCAGAGGGGAACAGGAGGGGAAGAGGTGTGTGTGTGTTACGGTTTAAGTGAAGGGCAGACACAGACTGCCTGGGAGTTTCTGTCCTCTCAATGACCTCCTCGCCGCCACACACCATCCCAGCGCCGCTCTGACGTGTTCATCACAAGTGTCAACATCTTAGTTCAGTGAAAAGCAGCACAGCAGTTTTCCTTTCAGGTGCATGTGAGCCTCACTGTCTGTAGATGAGAAAAGATCCAGGAAAACTATCAATGGAAGAGGCGGATCAGAGAACCAGCCTGAAGTCAGCAAACCACAGAGTGAAACATGTTTGGCTGGAACAGATTTCCTGTTTGACACAGTCAGTCAAAGTTGAAGGATGAGATTAAGCTGACGTTCCTCAGCAGCTGCTGAACAAACTCCTGACATCCTACCTGGGAACCAAAAGTTCTCCTCATGATCGGGTGATTTCACTAAATCCTAATCCTGCGGAGAAATCTGCTCAAGATCTGAAGATTTCAGAGTTTCACCATCATCTACTGAACTCAAAGCACCAGTGCAGGTTCCCCAAATGTCTTTAAATGGGTTCAGTTTGGTTCAATGTGGGAAAGACTTGAGACTTGACAACTAGCCAGAAGACCATCATGAAATCCTGTCAGCCTGTGGCTAAACGACTATAAGGAGGCTGGCTGTTCACAAAGGACAGTGTCCGAGCACAGCAACGGAGCGTCGAATGGAAGGAGAAGATGCAGCAGCAAAAGAGACGACAGTGGACTTCAGCGGATCATCAAGAGGAAGAGATTCAAGAACCTCCAGAAAGACTGGAATGAGGTGGAGGAACAGCTTCAAAAACCACCACATTCTGACGCAGTCGGAAGACGGGCTTCTGCTGTCGGGTTCCTCTCCTGAGCCTGGACCAACGGAGGAAACGTCTCAACTGAGCCAAGAAGGACCGGACTGTTTTAGGTCTCAACGTCCAGCAGGACCTGGTCTCTGTCCGAAGAAGAGGGACAGATCCTTTTGGAAAGAATTTCATCTGATCTGTCTGTCCATCCACCCATCCCTACATCCTGACCTGGGTGTCTTGGTGGGAGGCGGGACTCAGAGTTGAGCCTCTGTTGGGGCTAAAAGGTGGCTGCTATCTGACGCCTCTGACAAACGAGAGGAGCGGGTCAAGAGTCCAGCTGGAAAACAAGTCAAACTTGGCAGGATGAACTGTAGTTGTTGGAAAAATACAAACGTCATTGACTGGTTTCTGGAGGTTTGTAGAGTATCCATCCGTCTTTTCCTGGTTCTCCAGAGACAAAGTTTGAGGCCAACAACAAATGACCTTCAGTCCAGAGCAAGTTCCTCCTCCTGGATCTTCTCTGGGGCCTCCTTTAGGTGGGACAGGCCTGGAACATCATGTCCCACCCGAGGGAGGCCTACATTTATTTGTAAATTCTAAAATTGATCTAAACTTGATTCCTTTTTCTTTTTTTTTACTTCTTTTTTTAGAAGCTATCAGTTTTTTGTGTGGAATTTGACACTGTACTTCACACTGTTGGACTAAATTCAACACAAACACAGCCACCGATCTCCCGCCTTGTGACCTGTGTTCAACCTCTGTCCTGCTAACCTGCATTTACCGGCCATCAAAGGCCAATAGTTCACTCTCAGCCTGACACGTGTGATCAATTGACAGATTTATCATGTAAAGCTTCTGCAGCACAAACACTGATCGCTCAGAAGGAGGCGGCGTGCGAAGCGCCTCCGTGATGTTCTGTAATATCAACGTGACCTCAGTCATAGGAGGAGAAACCACTCCCATGTTTGTGTGTGCACTTTTAAGGGCGTGCCACACAGCCGCTAAGTACATGTTGCACGGATGAAAACTGGTCATATGTGGAAAAAGTGAGAAAAGTTGTTTTAATTTGTCACAGAAGCATCAGGAATGAACCACGTTAAAACCACAGAAGTACGAATAAACAACACAAAGAACACGTAGAGCATGAACCGTGTGATTATTGTGCCGTTTACCTGTAATTCATCAGTGAATCATGCATCAATTACGTCATTTGAACGTGATATGTGCGCCGTATACGTGATCTAAAAGTTACACATCGGTGGTTAATGTGTGGAACAGTCGGGGGAAGACACAAATTTGTGTGTGTAACTCACAAAATTCCCACACAATTGCACAAATGCATAAACTGCATAATTCTCAACTGACCAAAAATTTGACCTTCCAGTGTGAAGTTGACGTGACATTTTTGGGGGTGTTTTTAGTGCTGTATCTACTTGACCATTTCTACGTTTGGTGCTTCACAAAAACGGAATTGTAAAAATGCTGAAAACACTTTAGACTTCTCTGAAACCTCCTGATCTGAGGTCCATCCTGTTCCTTCCCTCTCTGGGTCGGAGGGTTGCTGGAGCCTATCCCAGCTGCAAAGGCGGGGCATAGCCTGGACACATCTCCAGTCTATTGCAGGGTGATCTGAGATCCTCTGGTCTGTTTTCAGACCGACCTACAGATTGGATTCCTGCAGCAGAACATAGAACACAACATTTGAGTGACGTCTGGTCCACAGCATTCTGCTGCTTCTCAACGCAGCTCTGGAGTTTATCATCATGGCGTTATTCTGTTCAATCAAAAGTCGAACAGAAGAAGCCCAGGATGTCCAGCCTGGACCTCGCTGACGCTCTGTAGAAATGTACACAGGCAGGAGCTGTGATCACGCCTGCAGAAACCGATACGGCCCCAGCACCGGCGTGTAATTACGGCGCAACAAAAGCATTAGTGTTGTGGTCATCATCATCATCATCATCATCATCATCATCATCACAGCTGAACGGGGCTTCCAAATTCTGAGCCGAGCCGGTCGCAGAGGTCAAGTTTGATTCAACCTTTTGTTTGGGATGTCCAGGAAAAACACTGGAAGCATGTTTGCCCCCCCTGAGAAACGTGTTTCAATGTAAAGCTGAAAATAATGAGCTGTTTCCATGACGATGGAAAGTCTTCCTGTGTCCGGGATGGTTGGAACCAAAGCTCCGCCTCCTGGTTCTGAATATGACCCAAACTGGAAAACATTGCAGAGCCTCAAAAGAATGCTGGTTGCTGAAGGGAGCCACTCTTCATCAGCTGCTGTTAAAAAAAAAACTGATCTACTCCTAAAATGAACCGTGTTTACTCTGCTTTCTGAAGATTTCTATTGTTTCTATTGTTTTTACCAAAGACCTGATGGTAGTGAATAAAAAACTTTTGTTTTAGTATTTCTTACAGCTTCAATTAGAGCTCCCTTAGGGGTGTGAGGTGCAGTTGTCCAATCAGTGAAGCAGCAGCTGTTGCCATGCTGCCCTGGGGTTTACCCCCCCCCCCCCCTCGAGCTTCCTGTTTTCCTCCTTCCGGTTACCGTTACAGACTGTCCACAGCCTCAAACTCTGAATGATGACAGTGAGCCGCGAACAGCCATGCTAACGATATCGCTAACGTCTCGTCATGAGCGCTCGTTTGACTCCACAGCGGGAGGGGGGGCACTGGGGCCAGGGGGGCGCCTGCAAAGGAATTCTCCCATTGGTTAGTTTGAAGCTTTTGTGGAACGATTTGAGTCCCACATCTGTAGAACATCAGGTCTGCCCCCCACTGAGGCAGACAACAAACTCATTCCAACAATGAATCCACCGCTGAAGGTCAAAGTGCAGAATAACGTCCTGATGCCTTTAGAGGCCTCTGACGAGTTCTCAGTGGTCAATCTGACGTTTTTGGCCAAAAACGTTCAAAATCTGTGGTTTTCTAGGACATAGTTTCTGCAGAGCGGCAGACGTTCAGTAGAAATTCGCCTCTGAGTTGTGGGCAGCGCTGCTGACATGGAGCAACGCCGTCCCCACTACCCCTCCCCGTTTCTGATTGCTCGGCGCAAGGAGCTTTTAGCCTCCCCCCCCAGCTTGTTTTCTACGTCACAAATTGCTGTTTTCATCACCGCAGTTTGAATAAAGAAAAACTCAGACATGGAGTTTCAAGCCTAACATTCTGTCCTCCATGTCCACCACGATCAGACAAATGCCAGACGAACATGATAAAAACTCCATTCTTATGGGAGCGGGTCTTCAGGATGATCACATCTCCCCCCAGGAAAAACCATTCTGGGTATAAACTCATTCTGACAAAGATAGAGGTCCTTTGTGTCGGCAGATTCATCCTGAAAGATTTTTTTTTTTTTTTTTTTGGAATCTTTTACTTGTCAATTCCAGTAGCTGAGCAACAAAGAGAAAATGGTCAAAGAAAAAGGTGGATTGATGTCTACTGATGTCTAGCAAAGATGAACAAACTGTGAACTGGCTGAGATGGCCAAAAGCTATGGTCCAAAAGAAATCCTCCAACGTCTTAGTTTTGTGCTTCTTTGGGTTCCCAGCTGACCTCTCTCATGGCGTTTTGAGCGTGGGCTGGGAGTCGTGTACTGTCCGTGGAAACAGAGCTGTGTTTTGTGTGAGTGTTGTCTCAGCAGCAGCTTCACCGGCTATTACTAAGATTTACTCTGGGCCATGTTTGGGCCTGTTGATGTGAGGAAAAACAAGCTCTGAACCTTGAGCAGCTCTGTGTTGTAAATTCCCCACAGTGCAGACAAAGTCGTGTCTCCAGAGGGTGACGGACAATGGAGAGAGGCAGACGCTCTTTCAAGCCGAGAGAAGAGGCAGAGTTCAGAAAAGTTCATTGGGCCCGTTGGAGGGCAGGACCATCGGTGATAGGATGGCACCACATAAAGACGTCAGCCACAATTTACTATTACAATTTAGCCATCAAGCGGAAAGTCGAATCCACGGTGACTTACAGCAGCTCAGTGTCTGAGGATCCGTAAGTCACAACCAGTGGAGGAATTTTCCAAGGCGGCCTGAAGAGCGGTAAAACACACTAAATATGGCGTGCTCCTTCTTTTTCGGACGGTGGCGTTGTCTGGCTCCGTCGCTCTGCTTGCTGAGTTGTTCAGATAAAATATTGTCTCAAAAAGCAAATAGTCTGAATGCTGGAATCTATGCTAATCGTTCCTCTGCTTTTTGACGTGAGACGAGTTGTTTTATAGAGATAAATTGAAAATGTGTCCGTTTCATTGGAAGGCTGACTGTGACGTCCCCATGGCAACAGGAGGGCGGTCTCTCAGGTTCACAAACCTGAACAAAGATTTCAGAAGCATTGTCCTTCCAACAGATGACCACACCAAATGTAAAGCAGAACTGGAGCTCTCAGTTATGGGTGACGGGAAGGGGAGGCGGGGTGCCTCCAGGCCAACAGTCCCGCCCACAACGTAGAGGCGAATTCGTCCATTCATATTGCCGGTTGAAGGTTGAAGAGAAATCTTGTGTGACCCCGCCCCTTTTGTTTTTATAACACCTGATTTCTATTTACAGTTTTGTTCAGAACATTCTCATTATATTCTGCATAGAAGTGACATGTTTGTATTTATTGATCATTTCTGGCCTTGGACAGTTCCATCAGTGACTTCTTGAGGGTTTTCTTGAACACATGTACATTTTTGCTTTGTTTTAAACCTTCATCCAGTCTGTTCCATAAATCCACACCACAAATTGATGTTCACATTTTCCCTCGTTGTAGTACGAATGCCTCTGCTTTTTGAACTTCAGCTGACTCCCATCTCTGTCCGTGAACATGTGTTGTACAGTGAACATCTGTGGAAGTGAGTTATTTCTGGCTTTAAACATGAGTGTTGTTTTTTAGTCTCACTAGTTCCCATAATTTTAATAAACCCAATTTTAACCCTTGTGCTATCTTAGATGACCCCCACCCTTCCATTGACGTGTTCTCCCTACCATGACAAAGGTGGATAAAGGTGGAAAGATTTCATGTAATCCATGGACACCAGTGAAGATCACAAATCATTGAAGAAAAAAGGTTCAGAGCACTGTCTAGTGGGTCTAGATGACCCCACTCCCAATGTTAAAGTGACTATAGGTTAGCACAAGGGTTACAAAAAGCGCAGTTGTGTGTCCCATAATCCACACCATGAATTATTCCAGTAGCTTTTTTTTGTAGGACGTATAAACACTGTAGATTTGTTTTACTAGTATTTCCCCAAAGTTCTACATTGTATTGTAAATGTGGTAGTATTATGGATGAATGTATTAGTAAACGTGCTTTGTGAGTATATGATGTGTTTTTTCCAACACTGCTATGCATGACACCACTTTGTGATAAAATGTCAAATCTCCAAGTCCAGTGAGCGGCTGTGAATGTGTCCTCATGTGCAGCAGTTACCCTGATGAGGGAATGTTTATGGGCAAAGACTGACGAATTGCAGATCATTTATGAGAGGAAGGCCCACTTTTTAGTAAATCAGTCCCCCCCCTTCCTCACAGATGGATTCTGCTTTTCAGCAGCAGGTCACCTGCTCAGACAGGTGCAGGTCCTCATGTCAATCATCTTCCAGACCGTTCATTTCACTGTGTTCACAGATCTTTGTTCCAGACAGGACTCCTGTTGCCCTTAAACTTCAGAACTGAAGCTCCGATCAGCAAACAAAGCCAGTTCACAAACCATTTATTAAATAAAAAGCTCCTTTCAACTTAAATAACCTGGGAAGATACAAACATCATGAGCAGCCTATGTACACACAGCCTATAGCAAGACACTGTAGTGGTTAGAGATGGTAACTTTTAGTCCAAAGAATGATATATACACACCAAATGAGTGACAGTAGAAAACCATAATGCTTTACGTCATCTACATTATGTACACGTCTTGAGGATTAAAGTAGAAACATTTCAATCCCAGTCCTAGACTCCAGTCCTCGACCTTCACTTCATTTTGGCAGATAGCTGGTGAACTTGGTAGGAAGGTTGTCCACAGGATACACAGTGGGTCCTGTTTTCATGGTGGGGGGGCCATTCAAAAGAGCCCAGTGACATCTGGACACCAGTTCAACCAGGACAATCTTCAGCAGAACTTTGGCAAATTCTTTTCCCACACACATCCTGGAGCCCCCCCCGAAGGGGATGTACTGAAAGCGAGAGGAGTCTACGAAGGATTTGTCCATGAAGCGCTCCGGCCGGAAGTCCTCCTTGTTTGGGAAAATGTCGGCCACGTCGTGGGTGTCGCAGATGCTGTAGATGACGTTCCAGCCTTTGGGAATCTGGAAGCCCTGAAACGGAAACGGCTGATCACCGAGAAGCTCCTTCACACACACCGACTTCCCTTTGCAGGTCCGGATTCTTACGTTGAGCTGAAAGGTCCTCAGAGCCACTCTGAAGCCTCCAGGCACGGGGGGGTTGATCCTCAGCGTTTCTTTGATGGCACAGCCCGCGTACTTCAACCGCTCCAAAGACTCCATGTTTAGATTCTGGAGGTCCATGCCCAGCTCCACCTGAACACGGGGATGGGAGACGAGGAAAGTCCTGGTTAGGAAACATGAAACGCTTCTGTGTTTAAAACCGTGTTTATGCGTAGCTATGCTACCTTTTCAGGGTTTAGGAAAAAAAACATGTCCATTGAAAGTTAAACCAATCAGAAAATGGGATTTAGGAGCGACGTATGTGTCATGGTGCCTCTGGCAGTCTCTCCTCCCCCTCCCCTCTCTGCTCTGCTTCCTGATTGGACCAGCTGTGGACACTCACCTCATCACCTACCAGCCTTCTTAACGGAGATCCAGCTCCAGCGATCGCCAGTTTGTTGCCCCTGATGGTGCTTAGTCTGGTCTCAAGTTTTGTATTTTGCTCTCTACGCTTTTGTTCTATGTTGATCTCGACTCTCCGCCTTGTCTATAAGACAAATAATAACGTCTACCTGGGTCTCGCCTTCTCACGAGCAGACTAATCCCCACCAAGGAACCTGAGCCTCCAGCCACGCCACGACTCCAGCCAAGTCACAACTCCAAGCCACAACTCCTGGTCGCCACGCCAGTACCATCATGCCATCGGAGAATTCGCAGCATACTTAACTACCAACTCTCATCCAGGAAAATAAATTCTTTTTTCTCTCTCTCTCTCTCCCTCCCTCTCCCCCTCCCGGGTTCCAGTGTCTGGGTCTGCTTCGCCTAGCGAATCATGACAGTATGGATGGCATGGCGTCCCTTTAATCCACAGAAGTACCAAATGTTTGAAAACTGATCATGGAGGAGAAATGAAAAATTGCGGTGTGTGTCTGGCGGGAATTCTATGCGTCAAGTCTCTCATATCGGAACAGAGCTGTGACAGGAAAAGCCTGGAGTGAGATTTTACAGCGCTTTGACATTTCAGACCAAACATCTTCCAACTGTAGGTGATGGACATGCACTAGTGAACAGTGGAAAAAGAAGCCCCTCCCTGCTTGTCCAGTGTGAACACCATGGGCTAAATGCAGGTTCTTGAATGTGTGTTTAGCCCAGTGTGTCAGTAGCTTAAAGGGTCTATATGAGGCTTTTCTTCAGCCTTTCAGAGTAAACTATATCCATATATACGATCAGATATGACCTTTGGCACACTAAACCATTTTTTTTATGAAATATGAATTATTTTCACAGCTCCTCTTCCAACCCAGAAGTATGACGACTGGATCTGAGGCCCCGCCTTTTGCTCCTTGAGGGTGCCGCCCATTTAACGATGTCATCCTAGAGCCAGCCTCTGCAGCATTTCTGCGGTTCTTTTTCAAAGATAGATGTTCATATAAAATGAATTTTAGCCGATCACCGCTAGCTCCACGGATCAAGTGTGTGTGTGTCTGTTAGCCTGGGGGCGGAGCTGCCAGCACAGACACTTCCTGGAATGGGCGGTCCCTCACTTTGTGATGTCACAGGACAGACTCGTTTTCTTGGGTTGGGAGGGGCTGGTGCTCAGAGAGCAGATTTTTAGAGGAATACTCAGAAATGAATGGATCAAAATACCACTTTGGGGTTGTTTTTAGTGAGGAATTAACATGATAATAAACTTAAAAGCTCCAAAAAGGGGATACCCTTAAAAAAGATGCAAGAAGCAGAAATCAGTCAACAGCTGGTGCAAAGAGGCACCCTGAGATCAACCCCCGTCCTGCAGTCTGCTGGTCTGAGGACAGTTCCTCCAGCATGGCTGCTCGGAGTAATGAACCAAAAAACTTCAAATAATTCAAGACTTCCTTGGAATATTCTTAGCTTTTGTGTTTGTGATGCTCAAACTGACATAAGTGAGCTGCAGTCAGACAGATTGGTGCTCGTCTGCAGTCAAACCATTTGAAAATCAGAGGTTTTCTTAACAAATGCATCCCCGGTAATTTGAGCTGAAGTGTCCTTCAGAGAGCCACGTCCTGAACCCTCCCTGTGTAAAACCTATGACCCCCACGTGACATTTAAACGTCCTTTCATCATGGAACCAAGAGGGAATCTCCCAGAAACATCACCTCGTCCCTCAGCTCCTGCCTGAGTCGATCCACCGCTCCGGGGTTCAGGCCGAGGAACATGACCAGTGAGGTGGCTGTGCTGGCCGTGGTTTCATGGCCTCCGAACAGGAGCTCTGTGGCAGACTCTTTGATTCCCTGTAGACAGGAGACGGTGTCAAAGCTTCATCCGCACACGTTTTGTTGGATCTGCAAACGTAGGACGTTTGCTACCTGCATCCTGAAGGGCTCGCCGCTCTTCTTGCTGCTGTCGATGAGCTGCTGCAGCGCATCTCTGTGCTTTGAACCTTTTTCAGACTCCTGCACCTTATTCTTTATGTTCTCCTCAATTTTGGAGTGGATGAAGTTCCTGGCTCGCAGACCCTACAAGGACAGGAGAGAGGAGGAATGGAAAGAGGTCCACAGAATGGTACATTCAAACGGTCTTTTGGGAGCCCGCATTCTGCTGCAGGGATGCTGATTGTTTCCTTACTCGGTACAGTCCACTGAAAGGCACATCAATGGGGAGAGAGAACAGGTTCTTGATCATTTCTTCAAATGCTTCCACCAGCTGCTGCTCGTCCGTCCTGATCTGCTCCGGCTCAAACCCCAGCAGGATCCTCATGGCGATGCGGAACATCAGCCGCTTCATCTCTGGGTACACCAGCACGCACGAGTCCCGGGCCAGCCACGACTTCACCGCCGCCTGAACTTCCTCCTGGATGACGGGGATGTAGAGCTCCAGAGCCTCCCTGGAGAAGGCCCGCATGATGGCCTGAAAAGACGGTCACAGGTTTAGCCAAGAGGCCTTCAGCCACTGCGGCTTCAGGGACAAGGAAGCAGCCATGAGAGGATTGTTTCCAGCATTTAAAGAAAGCTGATTTTATGATGCTAATATGCAAAAACACTGACATTAGTTTACTGTCAGGTGCTAGACTGAACTGATGGACATGATTGATGAAGACAGGAGAAGTCGGACTTCCCAAAAGAAAACAAAGTGAACCACCAGGAGACTCACCTTTTTCTTCGTCCTGTGCTGGGATCCGTGCATGTTGGAGAGCGTGTCCGAGCCCAGGATGGTGCGCACAGAGGCGGGCCACTGCGCAGACACGAGCCTGTGCTCCCCCAGCAGGATCTGCCTGACGTTATCAGCGCCGGTGACGCGCACCGTGGGGCTCCCGAAGAGGTGCGTGCGGTAGATGTAGCCGTACTTCTGCCTCTTCATGCGCAGAAACTTCCTCCTCTGAAACCAGCGGGGCACGTGATCAAACCACCTGCGCACCGCCACCGCCCGCTCAGACAGACAGACAGACAGACAGACAGACGTACCTGCAGGAGGAGCTGCAGCGTCTCTCCGATGAAGGGCAGCCCCATGGAGCCGGGGGGCAGCGGGCTGGCGCAGCTCGGGTCCGCGCCTCGCGCCAGGTAAACCTCCCACAGCTTCACGGCCACCAGGAAAAGCAGGAGCGGCAGCACGACGGTGCAGAGGAGCGTGGCGAGCAGCGCGCTGAGGGCCATGTCGCGGTGTGCGGGGCGCTGCGGCTCAGGTGAACGTGTCCCACAGACTGGGGTCCCGCGCGCTCCCCGCGGACCCTTTATAGGTTGCAGGAGCGCGCGCAGCCCTCACCTCCCTCAGATGAGTCAGTTCACGGAGAGTTCAGCCTAATTGCGGGGTGTTGCTGGCCCCGCCTCTGGCCTGCATTGGCTGATTTGCCTCATAATTTGTTTCAAGTGCTGCATCTTTAATCTCAACCTCCTGTTGCACGCAGACAATCCGCTGAAGGTCCCCCAGAAAACTCTCCCCGAAGACAATGACTGCGGGGCGCGAGGCGCCTTTGTTACCCTCATGACCGCGCCAAGAGCCACTTAAGGATCAGCACAAATGCCTGCAGGGCGACGGCCTGCATTCACAAGCAAAACGGGCTTAGCGCGGCTTTTACTAAATGGTAAAGAGGCTCTTCGGGGCCCCTGAACGCACCATTGGCACGCACGCCGGGCCCCGGGCACGCCCGGACCACCGGGCCCCCATGAACCCCCATCACCCTCCACATCCCCGCGCGGCGGCTATAAAATGATATCTCTGTCCGGGTTCAAACTTGGGTCAGATGAGGCATGCAAGGGCGCGCGCGCAAACGCACGCAGGGTTATCCCCGGGCCACGCCACTGCACGCAAACAAACAGGGGGGGGGGGGGGGGGCTCAGCAGCGCACCACGACATCCCCACTCTGCGCGTGGATCTGTTGTGTTTGGACCCCTGACGCTGTCGTCATTCAATCAGGTATGTTTGTGCGCGCGCGCAGGCTGGCTGTGCTTTTACAGGCTTTATTTTTAAACCTTTTATTTCTTCTCATTTGTCTCTAAAGTGACTGCATTTCTCATCAAACAGGAACCATCAGGAGGGTCTCCTTCCCTCTGCTGCTGTCAAAGCCCCCACCTCCTCTTTGGCATCTCTCCTCAGACTCTCTTGTTTCTAAAACTGCTGCTGGTTCCAATGATCTCAACATTTTTCCATTGAAAAATGTCTTTTATGAAATCATTTGAATAAACGGGGGTTTCCTCCTCTCCCTTTCACAGAGACTGACTGCTTCAATCCAAACTACCGACCTTCCTCCTCGCCGTCGGGGGTTCATCCTGCGTGGTCGGAGCGAGGCCTTTGACTCCATCCATACCTGATCTGCTTTCAGCAGCAGTTCTAATCTGTCCATCCTCTCTTAGTTAGCTCTGGTGTTCAGAGCTCTGTCCTACTATCACACATCACACTACCACATGAGCGGCTGGGTAGCTCGGTTGGTAAGGTGAAGGACCGACATGCAGGGTTCAATTCGCGGCGGGCAATGAACAAGCAGGAAACTGAATTGGTGAGCAGAACACCAGTGAGGTAACACCCAGTGAGGGCCCTTGGGCAAGGCCTTTAACGCTACTGCCTACCATCATGATTGTGCATGAATGATCCCGGCGATGGTCAGAGGGACCGTAGGTGGGAACTGGCAGCCAGGCCTCCACCATCACCAAGTATGAATGAAGAGTGAAGCTTTGAGCGTCTGGAAAAGCGCAGATAAATCCAATATTATTATTATTACATCCTCTCTCTCACCCAGTCAGGATTGAATCCAAACATTACAGTTAGACTCTTATTACCAGCCCTTCTGCCCCCCCCCCCCCCCCGTGTCGTCCTTGTCAGCACGCTCTCCTTCACATTTATGACACGTCCACCATCACTCCTCCCACTGCTTTACTTTAGTTTACAGTTTTTGTCAGGGTGGAGTCCTGATCTGCTCCATCTTTTAGTTTATAGATAAAACATTTGGGTTCATTATTTGTTTGCCCTGTGACCTTAGGTGTGAAAAAAGTCATTTAAATGAACTTTATCATCAGTTTTATGAATAAAAGTCATTTGAAATTTAGTTCTTTTTTTATTTACTTATGGAAAGACTTTTATGTGACTTAGAGAAAGACGGATTTGATTTGCATTAGAGACTTTGGTGGACTCCTGTCCTCGTCAGAGGTGTGACCAAAAAACAGATCTGGACCAGTGGGCTTCATTTCATTTCCTCATGTAAAAGGTTTTCTTGGGTTTTGATTCAGATTTAAGTTAAAGTTTGGTGATATCCACTGATAACAGACAAGGTCTGGTTCAGAGTTCAGCTTAAGCCGTCAAAAATAAGAAAAGTCAGTGGAACGTCTGAGGTAAATGGGAGCCGTAGACGCGGTGACCCGATGCTATCTTGGGAGTCAAGCACAGATTTTGATACATCTGACAGGTGAAATCAGCGACTTTGGTACAGAAACAGCCACTAAACCTCATCGTGGTTCACGTGCATCACTGTTGGCTTTCACAACAGAAAAACTCCAAAGTCAAGTGTCTCTTTATTTTTTGCACAATTATTTCGGCACTCTTGTTACAGTTTACAGTTTATATTGCACACTTGTATATACTGTTTGTTTGATTTTATTGTATTACAATGTTTTTATTTTGTTTTTCCTTCCTTGCTGTTCTTGCACTGATGGCGATGCTTAAATCTCATTGTACTATGCACAATGACAAGAAAGCAAATCTAAATCTAAATCTTTTTACCGATTCCTGCGGGATGAAGACAGAAAATGATGGATCACTGCAGTCAAACAGGAAGGGTGGCGGTCTACGGATGCCAGCAGACTCAGTGGTGAACGTTTTATGAAAACCTTCGGTTACGCATTTTATTTTTTGTAACCCTTGGTCTATCCTAGGCACTTTAATGTTGGGAGTTGGGTCATCTAGACCCACTAGACAGAGCTCTGAACCTTTTCTCTTAAATGATTTGTGATCTTCACTGGTGTCCATGGATTACACCACCTTTGTCATGGTAGGGAGAACACCTCAATGGAAGGGGGGGGGGGTCATAGGATAGCTCAAGGGTTAAGGTGATGCGTATCTAGAGATGGATACTGTTAGGCTTTTATGTGATACCAGTGCCAAACTGCTACTTTAAAAGGCTACTGGAACCATCTTCTGTGACAGACCTTGCTGCGCTTTTTTTCACTGACAAGATGGAGGGAACCGCTGAAAGGCAGACAGTTGAATGGACGAGACAAATGTCAGCAGCAGACTCCCACAATCTGACTCCTGAGATGGCGGGGGGGGGGGGGGCATCTGTAACGTCTCATGCAAGACGATGCAGCTGTATTTATGTACTGAAAAGCCATTCAAATACATGTGTACACTGGGACAAATACGGTCACATCTTCTGCAAGTTGTCCGTCTGAAAAAGTTTGGTGTATAATATTTAAACACTTCAACTGTTAGAGACAGACTGTAAAACAAAAAATCCAGGAAATCACATTGTATAATTTAAAAAATGGCGCAAAAAATAAATATTTGGCCAATGAAAGTTCAGCTCAGTACTTTGAAATGTAAAGCCTTAGTCACACGCAGCGGCATGGGTCAACCCCGGTATGGCTGTTGTGGGTTTGGATTCTTAATGCAATTACAATTATTGGAGTTACTTATATATCCATGTCTTTTGTGTTCAAACCGATGCTTCAGGGCTTTCTTATGGTTGCAGTGTCTGGTGTTTTTCTTATTTGTCTTTTGACAGAAGGTCAAGAGTTTGTCTTTGTTCAGTTTATGTTGTCTTACTGCTCCAGTGGCATAAACATTTTTACCTTTTAACATAAATTCCACTGATTCTATGTTCGTATTGTATTATTTTCTCATTGTCTTTATTGCTAATCCAGAGGAACAGATGTTAGGGGGGAACAACGGTTTAGTGCGTTAGCTCAGCTCTCACCTGCCTCAAACATAAGTCCTTCACAGAGGGAGGGGGCACGAGGGACCTTCGTCTTCCTGTGCGTGTTTGCATGGCTCCTCCCTCCCCTGGCCTGACCTGCTTGTGACCCTGACATCCCGGTGAACTCTTGTGTGCAACCAAGTTCAGTGTTCATCAGATGGGGTGTGTGCATGTGTGAGGGTGGGGGGGTTATTGCATATGACCAGAGCCCATCTCTGTTCAGCGTTTACAGAGTCACAAAAAACGGATTTTTGTACGCCGGTTTCCTGTTTGTAATAGACAAAGTTAGCAAAAGCAGACTGTGTTGTGTAACACTGACAGTAGCCTAAGTCCAATTTCCTAGTCTTTGTTCACTGCGTACAGAAAATACTTTCATTACTATGGTAAACTGTAAACCGTGTCATGAATGGGAGTTCGATACTGCCCTTCATGTCCCCTTTCCATCACTGCAGCACTGTTTTCTGTTTGTACATGGCATGGGGTTCACATACTTCAGGCTCAGAGCCGCCCCCGTCTTTCTGCAAAGCTATGTGTTCACACGGGTTTGAAAATGCGCGTTCAAGCGACCACTTCCAATTAAAAGTCCATGTAAACGCGCCTCGGGCTTCCGCATTCAATATTCGCACATTCACGCATCACTACGCAAATTTTAAGACCATTTTCCGGCTCTGCGTACAAAACACGCGACCATTGAACGCAAAACTTTTTGATTTAGTAGTGTTTTTTTTTAAACACGGAAGTGGCAACCGCTGGACAATGGATCATGACAGAGAAATGAATAATTGTGGTTTGAGCCCGACCGGAAGACTGAATCGGAATTCATTACCTGCCCCTACGGCTTCTCCTACATTTACCTCTCCAAGTGGAGAGATATGGAAAAAAATTCACGTGTTACTACCCCTTGATGATGTCATCAGTAGTCGCCGGTATGTCAGCGTGTAGCTGGCAGTTCTTGGAAAATACATCACATTGGTTTTATAAATGTAAAAAGTCCCGGACATCCATGAGCTTTCTTCTTTTTGTTCCCTGGAATCTGTTTTTCCTTAACTCCAAGGAGGGTCAAAGGGCAGGGAACCCCGGTCCGTTTAATTTTGTTTATCAGCTTTCGTATTTTACAACTGAATTTATTTTTTGTACAATTGGTGAAGCCGTTGAGACGTCTATTGTTGTAATGTTGGGCTGTAGAAATAAATCTGAATTAAATTGCGTACATGCGCTTGTATCGGGTAGTGACAGTTCGTGGGATAAAAGCATGTTCAAAAACCCACGTTTATGGCGTTTTTGAACCCGTCACACATGCCTGGTGTGTACGCAGCTTCAGATTTCCATGGTGTTCTGTTCGTTTGGGTCCACTCGCAGCACACCAGTTGGCCCGTACCATTCCAGCAGCGCCACAGGGGCTTGACAGCGGTACCGTCAGTTCCCAGGCATGACCCACACATACTCCAGGACAGTAGGGGTCGGTGTTAAACTCCTCCTACTGTCCGCACAGTTCATCGCAGCTCGCGTCCACAGCACCACTTTCCTTGGGTCAATGGACCATGACACACCTCTGCAAGGCGGGCCAGTCCCAGGGAAATGGTACCAGAGAAATCCCAATGACCAAAAGAGTGTACCAAGAGGCCAGTCCAGTTGGTGTGCTCAAACTCCCCAGATGATGATGATGAAGAACAAACCACACTCATCCCAGAATAGAGAATTTTAGAGAGCTGCTGAGGGAAAGGAGGGCTGAAATCCAAAATACGGATTACCTCTCTGATGGGAATTAGAAAAAATCAAGGATCTGCCTCTTTCTGGCACCGTGGCTTCGCTCCTCTAACATTTTAGATTCTCATTTATCAAATTGGGGGGGGGTACTTCCAAAACACCAACTCTGACTGATTGTTTTATTGCAGCTCAACACTAATTTGTCTAAAGAAGAATTCAGAAAATGGATTACCAGCTTTTCTCCAACCTGCACATTTCCCTTTTTGTGACGGAGCCGTCTTTAGATGAGAGTTTGTGTTCTTCTCATCCTGACCTCAGCGATAAGCATTAGTGCAAGTAAACAGAAAAGTGATCAGAAAAACTACAGAAGTCTGAGCGTTTGCAGTCAGTCAGTGCAGGATCTGCACCAAAGACGTTCTGCAGACATTGTGCTGCATTTATTGTCCGTTTTGTTTGCAGCTCCACAACTTAGTGGAAAGTCCTGCGTTTGGCCTGCCGGGAATGGCGTGCCCTAGCGGAGCTGGGGTCAGGGCCGGGGTGTGTGTCCTCCGCCCTCTCTTCCTCTGTCTGTCTGCTGCATTGTTGGAGTAAATGTAAAGGTTTACTGCCTCCTTAAAGCGTTTGATCTTTGCACTAAAATCCACACTGGACGACCCGCCGGCCTTCCTCCTCCTTTCATTTCCCTGCATTAACACAGGAAGTTCAAACCTGCTGGTGTCCCTTACAGGACGGCGACACCAAGCTGTCAGTTTCCTTTGAACAAATGTGGGACTTATAGGCTCTAACGTTAAAACTCTGATACTTTAACACATCCTGTGGTATGCCAAGAGTCACGCACAAATGCGGGACTTTGTTGTGGCTACAAATCATGAGAGACAGAGCAGCAGCAGGGTCACACTTTGAGCAGCCTCAAAACATGTACAAGTTTACTTTAGGGGGAAACGTAGTGCAGGACCCAGAAACAGTAGCGTGAAGAAAAGCTACATAACACAAGATCTGAGAAATGACATTTCAATCCTATGACCAAAACCCTGAAATAAATCCTCACAACCTAAAACTGTAACGCAGTCCTGTTCATAAACACACAACCATCATCCATGACGACGGACAGGAACGTTTGTGCTTTTGCTTTCACTGCTGATAACTCCAGATGAAACATCCTGACGCAGACAAGTACCTGAAGTTACAGGTAACACATGTTTTCAGCCAACTGTCCTAAACTATAGACTATTCCAAACTACTGGTTCTGGTTTGATCAGAGCTACACAACAAGAGATGAAACAAAAACCACACTTTTCATTCAGCTCTGCATAAAAAGATCTGAAATGTTCTGATCACTCAGTCTTTTTCTTCTTTTTAACTCCCAAAATATTTTTCATTCAAAACAGCAACGACCTTTTTCAAGCTGAGTTACCCCATGTTTAAAGAAGCGTGAGATCGTGAATGAAAAGCAATAAAACAAAATATCTTCTTCACAAAGAGAACATAAAGACTCACTTTTATCAAATATCCTACTTGTTTCCAAGAAAGAAAACTTGTCTCTGAAAGACGCGTTCCCAATAATATCTGGGCTAAAGTTGATAAGTCAAAAAGTAGCTGTTTTATCAAAGACTACAGACAGACACGGCGGTGGAAGTGTCATGGTGTTGTGCCGTGTTCCTGAATGAGTTTTATTTCTGGAAAAACCTTTTAATGAGTTTCTGAATGTAGAATTCCAAGTTTGAGAAGATGAAGCCAAACTCGGATCCCAAGTTACACAGTTAAGAGTCAAAGTACAGCAGAAGATTCAAACCGATTCCTTTCAGTGAGAACAAATTATTATTTACATTCAAATATTTTGCATTGTTCCATTTTGTAGAACTGTGAGGAAGCAAAAACATTTAAAGGAACATTTAGTTAAAATGGTTTTTTGCCAAAGTTGTGACTTTGTTTCTCTTTTTATTTATTTTATTTATTAATTTAATAAATAAAAACTGAAATTGCAAAACAAACAAAAAAGGCTGAGCGAGGCTGAGTGGAGCAGGTAACCCTTGTGCTATCCTAGGCACTTTAGCATTGGGAGTGGGGTCATCTAGACCCACTAGACCAGCGGTCACCAACCTTTTTGAGACTGAGACCTATTTCATGGGCTCTAAGTGGTATGAAGGGCGCCACAGGACCTGCTTACTAAAAACTTCCTCAACCCCCCCAGCCCTACTTATTTGCTCATTTTACACAAAGAAATGCATGAATTTTCTAGACAGGGGGGGTCAAACTCAGTTGCAGAGGGGGCCTAAATCCATTACACACTTTAGGTTTCAGGCAGAACAAGATAAACATTTATTGAACACACTGAAGCTAAACTTTTAAACCTTTAAAACTTTAATTTAACTGTAGCTTTTATAACATACATATGAATAAACAGACAGGAATATTAATCCAGAATAATAAACATATTCTGTCGAAATTATGCAAATATGAACAAAGACAGAAAATATAAATAATTAGAAATAATAAATCAAATTATTCCGTTTTCTTTGCTCTTTTGTCATTTTTTTAGAGCTCAACTCCTGACATGATTTTTAGCAATAAGTTCATTTCTGCTTGGTGTGTGATGTTCTGTGCATCTCTGGTTCTGTGTGTGTCTTTGTGAAATGTATCAGAGGGATTTGATTATTTAAAAACCTGTTATTGTGAAAATCTTGTTTAGGTCTCATGAAACATTAAAAACTAAATTACAGAACTCATCACTGGGATTATTCCAAAAATATTTGGCATTTTCCTAATTTTGTGCAACACCAACAGTAAAAATCCTCTAAAATCCTCAATACTTTCATAATCAAATCATTTATAGTTTATTTATGGTCTGAAAAAGTGCAGCTGTTTTCCAGCTTCCTGCTGTCTTTATTTATACGTTACTATCACCAACTAAACAACCGTAAAAATAAAGGTATATGGAAAATACAGACAAGTATTTTAAAATGTCTGCAATAGTTGGTCAAGAATGACCTTAGAATTAGCTGAGTAATTAAAGCCCCCGATGATCCAGGTGTTGAGCAATGTTCTCTGTGCGCAGTTTTACCTCGCAACCTGTGTGGTTTCAAAGCCCTGAATGGGTGTTCATTTTTCCGGCACTGTTACATGAACCCCAATGAGGCTTCATGGGGCTTCTACTCCCATCTCTAGCGGACAATAATATCTGCGTGTTTATTTTGAACACACCCACCACCAGCCAAAGAGCATTAACATCACTTCTGCTCACAGCTCCCTCACTTATGGTGAGCAATGTAACCCTTGTGCTATCTTAGATGACCCCCCCCCCTTACATTGACGTGTTCTCCCTACCATGACAAAGGTGGATAAAGGTGGAAAGATTTCATGTAATCCATGGACACCAGTGAAGATCACAAATCATTGAAGAAAAAAGGGTTAAAGGTGAGAAGCATCTTTGTTTGTTTTTGACCAAGCTTCAAAAAATAAAATAAAACAAACTGGAAATAAATAAAAGACTGGCTTAGAGTCCTTAACAAAGAAGCAAGCATCACACTGCCGTCATCAACAGGGCCTGGAATGATTTGAACTGGAACAACTGCTCAGATCTGTGGAATCTTCTCCATCACATCGTTTTGAATCCTCGCAGCTCAATATTCGGCATCTTTGCTGAAATGTCTGGAGAACCTGCCGTGACCTCCTCCGTGTCTCGCCCTTCCACCAGGACCTTCAGTCTTCCCCCAAAGCTTCTCATCTCCTGACCCGAGCTGATCGGTCAACCAAAACGCGCACACAGGCCACGCGATTCCCCTTTCTGTTGCACATACGGATGGAGCCCACACATGTCCACCGCAGCACGCCGCAGACGGAGGTCAGAGTTCAGCGCAGCCCTCTGAAGTAGGCAGGTCTTCCATGCGTGTGTGAGAGTGTGTACGCTGCCAAGGCGGCTGCTGTCCAGCAATAATAGAGCTCTGTGAATGCCTCTCGCCTCATTACATCTGCGGCGACAGGCATCCTGGCGTTCACGGGCTGACCCAGGGCAAAGTTCACTTGCTGTTTCCCAGTTAGCGTGTGTGTGGTGGGACTCAGCGAGGCTCCAAGGGTGAGACAACAGAAACCTCTCCAGAACAAGAGCTGCGTCTGTCTTTGTGTGAGGCCGGACAGGGAGGGGCCACACACACCCTCCCTGTTGCATTGTGGGCCATGCTGGACTCAAGAGTCATCACACCAAAATTAGAACCCCAGCAGAACCAATCTGGACCATCCTGCTGACCCGCGCTCATCAGCAGTGGTCTGATTTCCAGCTTTTACCTCCATCCTTCAGCCTTCGTCATTCCAGCACTTCCTTCTCACCGCTGTCCTCGTCACAGCCACAGATCTGAAGGTGCAAAGGGAGAACTCCATCTCCAGACAGGGGCCCACCTGACTGCAGCTCACCATTCGTTTTGCCCCACAGCGAGAGGGTTCTGGTTCAAATCCCCAGCAGTGTGGGGTTTGCATGTTCTCCTTGTGCATGCGTGGGTTTCTCTGGGGGGTCCGGGTTCCTCCCATCGTCCAAAAACGTGCTTCATAGGTTGATGGTGACTGTGAGGGTGTGGCTCTGCAACAGGTTCCTGTCCAAGGCAGCGGCGCCTTCGCCCTACAGTAGCAGGTTAGGCTCCTGCAGCCCCGTGACCCCAAAAGGGTTACAGCGGGTGAAGAAAACAATGGAGGACCCCAAACTACGGTTTATCTGCTGCTCTGCTGCATTTTGCCTTCAGGTGTGTTCAGACTATGGTCTGTTGGTCTGGACCCAGACCTCTTAGTTTGGTCCGGACCAGGGATTCAGACTGCCTTCATGGAGCTTTTCCTGTTCTGGACTAAAGCTAGTAAACCCAACCATGTGACTACAGATTTCTCATTGGTCAGGAATTATGTGGGCGGGGCAAAGCAACTAGAGGCAGAAATGATGAAAGTCCTGGGCTTTTAGGTCATTCAAACTTTATACTGCGCTCACAATTTTTGAATGTCTGTATCAGAGTTCGGCACAACACCTTTGACTCGCTTTTTAGGTGCAGAGGAGGCGTGCTGAAGGGCGGTTACTGAGGACAAGACGGGTAAGAAGGTACGTTGATGAGTACATCATACATACATATTGCTGGGAAAACAGTGAGAAAGCATTGAAAGTGGTTTTAATGAGCCTAAATTCATTTGACCACATTTCAATGAGTTGCTGTGTCTCATTGTTGTGGTGGTGTTATGGCGCCGTTATAAGAAAATTCTGTTAAAGAACTACAAGGTAGCTTTTAGGCTGACGTCACAGCAGCGGTTGTCGGGCGAGCCGCGTAACGAGACACAGAAAGAAGCGTTTTCAGCTGCGTTAGAATAGACAATCTAACAAGTGAGGATTTTCCTTTACATTTGTCTGCAGGCATCTGTTGCTTCATTCCTGCTCTGTTTACATCAACCATGGTGGACGTTTTGGTCCAGTTGGTTTGCTCCGAGGATGGATCGTATTTAGACTGAGGAATCTCAGAGAGAACCGGAACTCAAACCGAGACCACCTCCAAAGATGGGTCAGAGAGCGGTTCCTGGTCCCAGGTCAGGGCCCGCTTGGGTGGATTCAGACTGAAAATTTGTTCTGGATAATCGGGGAAAACAAAGTCACTTTAAGCGAACCAAATGTGTCCAGTCTGAACACACATTCAGTCAGGCTGTCTTCAGGTGAGCACGTCTGTCTGGGGCCCACATGAAACGTCAGCTGCAGGTCGTAGTGAACACTTCTCCAACACATACGGGAGAAGTAGGTGAGACGCCGGTGTGTTGTTCGGATTTTTCTTTTTCTCAACCCCACCAAATCCTGCAGACAGTGCAATTTGACCGTTCATGTGATACGTGCATGCTCCTTCCGTGCACGCTCCTTTCGTGCAGCCTGACGGTTAGAAATGAGGGAATTAGAAACTCTGACAGTAGTTTGTGTGGACGTCCTACAGACGCTTGTGTAAAACGTGCACACCCCGTGACGTGAGTGCAGCATTAGTGTGCGGTCAGTAAGGAGCCAGTAATCTCCAGAACTTCAACTACCATCAGCCTCGTGAATCCTTCACAATGCCACACACGCAGCAATGGTACGTTCCATCTTTGTGAAGCTTCTTTGAGGCGGTCGTATGAGCCTCAAGGGAAAACCAGCTGCGCCCATCTACAGACACGGACGAATGCTACGTTCACGCCGTTCATGTGATACGTTCATCAACGTGCGTTAAAGCGACCACTTCCAATGAGGAGTCTGGAAAGCAGGCGGAGTTTCTGAAACCAACACTCTGCTCCTGAAGACATCAGCAGGTTGATTCACAAAATGCTTTCTGGGCTTTCATGTGATAACAGAACTCATGAAACGTGTTTTTATTAACGGCTTTTTAAACTGAATGACTTTGTTTTGACTCATTCATTAAATAATTCAGCATAAAATGGAGAGCTGGAGGCCCGAGAGGCGAGTCATAGGTGTGAAAGGGGGACGAATGAAGACTGTGTTGGGACTGTGAGGCTACAGGGAGCTGAGGAGGAGGAGGAGGAGGAGGATCACCTGTCCAGAAACACAAAATAGAAAAGAGGCGTCTGCAAGCCGGTTGAAATGAGTGGAGGAAGGTTTCAGATCAGCCATGCTGTGTCTGAATTCCCACCTAACCTCTAATCAAAACCATGCAGTGGCCTGAATTTTAAAAGCAGTTCCGACTCCACGCTCACTTCTTTCTCTTTTGTTTAAACGGCGGACATGATGTCATCAAATTCACCAAGTTAATATCTAATGAATATGAGCGTTTTGTGATGATTATGAGTCTGAAGAAAAAAACGGTTTATTAAAAGATACATTTAAATTAGCTTGCAATGCATTGTGGTCTAAATTCACAGATGTAGTGAGCATTGATGCACACTGGTTTTT
Source organism: Oryzias sinensis (assembly GCA_037389245.1). Lineage (NCBI taxonomy): Eukaryota > Metazoa > Chordata > Actinopteri > Beloniformes > Adrianichthyidae > Oryzias > Oryzias sinensis. Next base: position 5,993,871 of record CM074508.1, on the reverse strand, counting down.
GCAGACTTTTGGGAAATTTCTCTGGATTTTGGAATTGTAGATTCCGACAGCATTGGAAAATGGAGAACGCTCTATATAGTGCGCTATATATTCAGATGGTGGTGGATGTTCTGGAGATCACTGCAGGGAAGCAGATGAAGACGTTAGAAGGGAGGAGCAGTGAGGATGATGATGGTGAAAGGAGGCTGGAGCTACCAGGAAAGAGTCAAACCTCCATCTATGGATGCGGTAGCACGCAACATTTAAAAGTCATGGAAATTATTTTCTTGCTACAAAAACAAAACTGCTGGATTCCCTGCTTCATAAATATGAAGACAGTTTACAAGGATTTGATTTATTTTTTTGAAAACTTCTCAGTTTTCCTGCTGTGTTTCTGGGTGCTGTGTTCATCAAAACAGATGAGGCGCAGAGGCTGTGGGTTCAAATCTGACTTGTATTTAAATAAATCATCCTACATTGTTGTACAGAATTTACACATCAGAGCATTTTGTATTTTAAACATGCATTCAAGTGAAGGGAAGAAAAAAAAAATCACTGAGCTCCTCACGATGCATTAAGTTCTCCAGGAGACAAAGAAATGTTCAGTCACAGCGTTACATCATCACCAAGTCAGCCGTCGATTCTTTACAAAAACGCAGTTTGTACAGACGTATTTACAAGCAGTCAAGTTAAAAGGCAAATAAATACACACACACACACTTGTTTTTGTGTCGTTGTGGGGACATTCATTGGCACAATGCAGTCAGCATCCCCATACATTAACAGGAGTTTGGGTTATATGTTTTTAATAAAGTGCAATTCCAGCTCTGAAGAACTGGTAACACATGGAAAAAACTGTAAAGCAAATAAAAAAAAAACTTCAATTATTCACAACAAAGCTTTAAATGTAAAAAAAAAAAGCTTCAGATTTTCATTTAAATAAAATGAGGACCGCTTCCCGCTGTCCTTCCCTCCTGTTTCAACTGCAGGAATAAGGAGTGCGTTTCCTGAAGGGGTTTTGGGTCTTTGGGTGAAGTATTTTGGTCTATTTACATGTTGCACGTCAGAGCAAAGCTTTGCAGGCTTTCTCAGCCGTGTGCCTCTCTGGTCACGCCAGTCGGAGCGTCAGCAGGGATGTTCGGCCTGTAGAGCCGCGGCAGCAGGCAGATCCCCCAAAAAGCTGCGCTGTTGTCCTGGGTGGGTGTTAGCCCGTCCTGCTGCCCGAGTTCAGGTTGGATCTTCATTCAAGCAGCTGTCATTCAAATAAGCCCCATTACAGACAAACCTGACCTCTAAACCCGCCATGTGCAATGACCTTTGAGTCCAGTTTTGACCCCAAAAGCCAGAGTTCAGTGCAAACGCGTCTAGAAAAGAAGCAAAACCCAAACGGAAGGAGGTGACGGATCTGGAAGTGTGACAGGAAACCAGAGGATTATTGCTGTGCTTCATTTATTGTGTGGCTAAAGCTTCAATTCTCTAGGAGCAACTGAAAGAGGTTTCTGAAATGCCAAACGGGTTTGTGACGGTCTCCTCGTCTTGAGGGTTTTGATGCTCAAACCACACGGTTCTACTAGCTGGATCAACAAAAAGAATTCACCGCTGAGTTTCAGAGGCTCCAGCTACAATCTAGGCGTCCAAAACGGAGAAATGTTGCTCGGTGAGACGAGCAGCAGCAAAAATGCCTTCGGGGACTTTTTCCAGGAACATCAGTCTAAGCAGACGTCATTGTCCACAGAGTCCTTTACACCGTCGGGACAGAAAGAGGAGCTGAGGCGTTGGGACGCTGAGCTCATGCCGCTGCTATCAGACCACAGAATTCTTTTCCCAGATCCCCCCTGTTGCTGAAATAACCGGACGGAACCGATTCAGTCGTTGGATCAGTTTTGATGCACCCAAATGTTTGATGGGATTTTTCCTCGAAGCAAGAGTCTTAGCCATCCAACATACTCAGGTTTAACCTGGGTTGAGTCTAAACACCAAGATAACCTGAGGCTGCTTTTAAAGCTCCCACAGAGGATCCAGCTCAGGACTTTAGCCCCTGATCCAGCTGTAGTTTGATGCTAAAGCTTCACATCCACAGCAGGCTGGGCGGATGTCAGGACACGGTGCAGACCACTCCTTCAGGAATTAGGCTGCCTGTTTTGATTCTAAACACGTCTGAAAGGTTTGGATTTCTCTGAACACCATCACTCCTCTGGTCACAGTTCAACTTCTCGACTGCTTTTTATGTTACGTTCAGTTCTTTAAGCAAGCTTAAATTTGGGTGTCATGTGAAAACTAGAAGGGAATTACAACCAGGAAGTCTGTTTCTTTTCAAAATAAAAGCAAAGGACTTGTTCACTGTGTCCAGGTGATGGCGCTGCACCAACAGTGGGTCCACGCGTTTGCTCTGCAGGGAATCTGGACTTGAGCTCACGTCCCAACACCCCCTCCCCCTGTGCACTCCCACCGCCACACATGTTCCTGTCAACCTGCAGGAACGCCTCCCTCAAGGACTCAGGTATGAAGATGACCTATTGTGTGTGTTTGCTGTTGTGTTGCTGTCTGCGTGCTGAAACCAGGTCCCAGGTCTTGGCCTGGTCCCGTCAGTGCAGAGCGGGTCCATGTGTGGGTTTAGGAGGACATGCCGTTGACCAGGCTCCTCAGCTGCTTGACCACCGTCTCTACCAGCTTCTGCTTGTCGCGGTCGTTCTTCCTGAACTGTGAGAAGATGTTGTTCTTTTTGCTGGTGTCTTTCATCCTGAAGAGCCAGAGAGAGAGAGAGGAGGAGGTCAGGAGGTCAGGAGGTGAGCCGCACCCCATCTTCAGGTCTTCCCCATGAAACAATGGCTCTGGACAGGAAGGTCTGATCCACTCTGTGGCTCCGGATCAGCTCTGAGAAGCACTTTTCTCATTTCAAAGTGAGAAACAACTAAACCCAATCCATACTTGGTAAGATCTTTCTACGCCTTCCCACCAGCATCAGGTCTTCCACTGGAAGACATGTTGGGGATCTTAAAGGTGTTGATCCCCAAATCCGGGCCTTGAGGGCCGGCCTCCCGCTGGTTTTCCAGAAAACCTGGATCAGGTGCGTTCAACCAATAAGGAGCTTCAGTGGCAGGTTAGTTGGAAAACATGTAGGACAGCGGCCCTCGAGGACCGGATTTGGGGACCCCTGGTGTTGATTATGTTCTGTAACAGTAACCCTCAACTTCATCAAAAGAAAAGACTAAAGCAGATAAGAAAAGACAATAAAAGAGAGAAGTACACTAAATGACATCCCATTTCTGTCCATAACGAGAATTCTGCATGTGAAGCGTGCACGATGACGAGCGCAGAATAAAGCTGCACCTACCCCCTGTAGACTCTGGGCGGCAGCGTTAAAGACAGAGAGCAGAAGAAGAGCAGTGTTTTACATGAGAAGACAGTCCTGTTTTAATAGAAGAGCTCCTATCTGATCTATTGTAATGTTGAAGTTACAGGTTGACACAAAGCAAAACCCTGGCTGGTACCGTCTCAGGTGTGCATGTCAGACACTCACTTCTCCAGCAGAGCCAGCGCTGTGGCGGGGTTCACTCTCAGGTACTTGGAGTTCGGCTGGCCGTAGTCTGCCAGGTAAGTCGACCAATCCCAAACCATGAACAGATCCAGGAGCTGTAGACAAAGACACGGACAAAATCAGGAGCTGAAGGCCTCAGACAGGTGAGACAAACGGACCTGTGCCAGGGGCACCAACACAAACATCTGTGACGGGATTTCTATTCACTTTACAGAGTCTGACCTTAATAAAATGAGCAAGAGGAGGAGCCTGATGAATTATTATGTAACAGTTCTAAAGCCTCAGTAAGTCCGTGCATTTATGTGTGGATGCTGCATTTGGAATAAAAACGGGGTCATGGGGGGATTCACACAGTGCTTTATTCTGGGCCACAGGGAGCTGGAAGAAGGGTCAGCGTTAGGCTAAAACGAGCCAACAACCACATTGAGCTGTGGATGTAGTTCAAATCCATGCGGTCAGTGCTGCAATCTGCATCTTGGCTGTACGTAAAAATGTTGCCATAACATCAGCCTTTATTTGTCTGGACACGACTGGAAACCCAAATCCACCTGATTGTTTACACGGTTTCTCAGGACTGTCTAGAGTTTCTGCATTCAACAGCGCCTCACACACCGTCCCAAAGCCGCTCGGAGACCCGGTTCTCCTGAGTTCTCCTGAGTCCGGCAGCTCGCTGGCGTAGGGCAGCTGGACAGACTGCGGTCTGAAGCCTCCTCCAGAGCGCACACCGTAACAAAGCACCCTCCCCTTCCCGCAAACACGAAGCTATGAGTCTGGCTGCTCTGATCAGAGACACGGTTCGTGGTCCTGTTGGCGCTCCAGAGGAGGCTTTGGACCGTCTACTCATGACCTAAACCAGAGCAGCAGTGACCCACGATCTGAATAAACTGTTTCTATGCACCACGATCGGATCAACAATCGGCATAACCACCTATCTCCATGACAGGAATGTTGATCCGAATGAGTCTGATCGGGGCCAAGAATTACGAACGGCGTGTTTACATGACGCCTTTAATTCTGATCAGGCGTTTATTCTGATTCCTTTTGTCTGTGTAAACGCAGCCGCTGATGGCCTCATAGAACTGCACCAACACTTTGGTGGGCAGCTCGAGCTTCCTCAGCTGCTCCCTTGATGAGGGAGCTGATGGTTATTCAAACGTATGAATTTGATAAATGATCTGCTCTTGGAACAGAAAAGCCTACATAACTTAAAACAGAAGTTAGGAACTGGATTATGATCAATAGAAAAAAACAAAAACTTTAAGATCGTCCTGATAACGGCGGGAGCTTTATGGAATCCAAAGGGATCAAAGTTTGTAGGAACAGCAGACGTTCCAGCTCTTCCAGGGATTTACCTTAAATATTTGTCTTGTTTTTTAAGACAGAAAATCCAAATTTTCCTAAAAATTCTTTCCAGTTTGATAGAAATCATAGGAAACAAAAGAGTTCTTCATCGGACTTGAATGACTGCACTATGAATAGACATTACTGCAGATAAAGCTCATCGTCAATTAGTTGGTGGAGGTTCGTCAACAGCAACGTTTGACTTTTAGAATCTAAACTAAGTAAATGAAATCTGTCCTAAATATTTGTTCTGAGAACTCCCGATGACAGAATCTTGTCTTTTGTGGCCTCGAACCTCTGTAGTTTTTACAGAATGTTTGAAACAGTCTCAGCGGGACACAGACAGCATGGATGAGGCGGGCAGACTGGGTTGGGTTACCTGTCGCAGGTCAATGAAGGCCAGCTGCAGCGTGTCCCCCTGGAAGCCAGGAACCGGCTCCGAGCTGGCAAACACTAAAAAAAAAAAAAAAAAGAATGCCGCCAACACCAGACAACTTAAAACCCTTTGGAGCAAAAATATTCACACACTTCAAAACATCCACCTCTATCAGCTGCAACTCACAGCTAATGCCTTCATCTGCACATGGTCACATGATCACATGGTCACATGGTCACATGGTCACAGCTCCACAGGGACTTCAAACTTACATTCACACTGCATAACATCCAGGTTGAACTGCTGAATGGCTCCCATGCTGATCTGCTTCAGCTCAGAGTCCAGCAGCATCTGCATCAGCGACGTGGACAGATGCTTGCAGGCAGACATGCAAGCCGTCTGCGCAACCTTCCCCTGCAGACGCAGAGAAGGGCAGATGATGAGGGAGTCGAAAAGGGAGCAAGAGCAAGTCATCCAGAAGGGATGGAGAAGAGGACGAAGAGTTTGTGAAAAGAAAATTGAAGTGTAAAAAACAAAGAAGAATACGGATGAAGAGCAACCAAACCATCTGATGTGGAACCTTTTCCTACACCTCTGCATAAAGGGAAACATCCACACGTTCAGGGAATCCAGCAGTTAACATAGGAAGCTGCAGCCTGACAGTATTAAACACTGCAGTTTCCTCATGTTCACATTTGTCAGCTCCCTTCAGAATTTAGACAATTAGACAGGCGTTCTCATTGAAAAACAGGGATCCTACAATCTCTTCAAGTGAAATTTCAGACTTAAAGACCTTTTTAAGGCCATGCATATCAAAAATTAAGACCAATTTCTCAGCCTATTTCCCATTTCATTCAAAATTCCCCTTTTATAACCAAGGCTGTGGCTTCTTATCTTGTTTGTGGTCTGTGTGTTGTGATGCTTTAAACCGACGGCAGGAATTCAGCGTATTGGTAGATCAGGATTGGTTCTGCAGCTGTTTATTAACACTATTTGACCAAAATAATCGCAGTAAAAAACAAAAACATTTCTGACAAGAAATGTGAAACAGAGACGTTTCAAGCAGCACAATTTTTAAGGCTTTTTTAGGCATCATTTCATGAATTCAATGCTTTTAAGACTTATTAAGACCTCGCAGTAGGTCTGGGCGATACGGTCTCAGATTTTATTTATTTGAATTCGATTTCTGAATCCCCCCCCCCCACTTAAGGAAAGCAATAAGTTCAAACTGCAGACAAATTAAAGCAAATTTTGCTTTTATTCAATCAAACTCAAGACAAATGTAACCCCCATTTCTGGATGAATAATAAATAAATGATCTCACTCTTGGAATCAAAGTCCCAGCTGTGTTTTCAGTCACACTTTGTAGTCTAGACTGAAAGGAGACAAACATTCACCTTGAGAGTAGCACCATTTTCTAAAGGATTAACAATACAGCTCATATCTAATTAATCTAATTAATAAATGATTGTTCTCCACCGTGCCCCTTTCCTAGGGATGGGTACCGAGCCCCGTTATTGAACGAGCCCCGGGGCAACATTCTTCAAGACCGCAGTATCGTTAAGATCTGACCTCAACGGTTCTTCTATCGGTACGGGAGAAGTCGCTTTTTGTGTCCCAGAAGATATAAAGTAGAGCTGTGACGGTGTGGGATTTTTGATCACCGCGGTGATGAAGCAGCAGAAGACGCAGTCAACCCCTCCCCCTCCCCCTCTCACCGGCAGCCATGTTGTCGCTTGCCGTTTCCTGTGTGCTATGATGTTGTTGTTTGTCGCTTGCCGTACCACCGTGTGAAACTAACTCTACGGAAACTCTGGGGAGCCAAAAATGTGCCATTACACAAAAACCCGATTTAGTTATTTTTTAAATCGCCCGTAACAAAAAGTTTGAATGAATTCATTCAATCGATTTATCGCCCAGGCCTACTGAAGCAATCAGAGAAGACTGCATGCAACTGTTTTTCCGCTTCACAACAAAAAATATACATTTTAATAATCATTTAACAAAATGTCCTCATGTTTTCAGCTAAAGACCAACCTCCACCCACAATGAAGGAAACCAATCCTAACCCACAAGATCAGTTGGAAGTTTTAAGTACACAAATGTAAAAGTTATTTAGTAAATGTTTTGGCAGCTTCTATATATTTGAATCCAGTTGAAAAAACCTATTGCAATTAAATAAACAGGAAAAAAAACATTTGTACCAGAGTTTTCCCCCTATAAAATAGTTCAGATGTGACTAAAATGTACACTAATCAAAACCCAACAAACACTGTGCCCATTGAAAGACATGACACATAATAGACCAAAAGTATTGACTCACTCGTCCACAAATTGAATTTAGGTGTTCTGATCATTTCCACGTCTGCAGGTCGAGCTTTCTGCATGTTCTGGACGGATGGGACTGCAGGACGTCTTCTGATTTCTAAGTGCAATGAGCTTGATGTCTCATTCTTCTGGTCCACCGAGTTTCCTCGGCCGATACGGCCTCTAGGATCCTGAAAGGTTCTTTGTGCTTCTTCAAAAGAGCTTGAACATCTGGAAACCTCTGTGTACTTTGTGTGCCACGCTGGCCAGAGTCGCTCAGCACTTTACAAACGAACTGAATTCAATGAATCTCAATGAGGTTATAGGTGTGTAAAAGCAAGAGGGTGTGGAGGTTCATCATGTGATACTTGTTCTCAAGAGGGATTGAAACACCTGAATTCAGGTCTAAGGACGGAGAATAAAATAGTTTTGGCTTCATAGAGTTTCTATGCAAGAAGCCTGTCCATAAACCTGTGGGCTGATGCCATGCACACTGAAACCCAAACATCCAATGGAAGAAACCAAAGAAAAGAAAATACAAAAGCATGCAACTGTGCAAATGTGGGCAAACAAACAGAAATGGTAGTCATGTTTTCTTCAGTACCAAGGTCTGTACTTTCTTTCCATTGTGACCTCTTTTCTTCAGCTGCCCCTTACATGTCTGAAATAAAGACATTTATCTGGTTTAAAAGCTAAATCAAACTATCTTCTGAAACCAAACGGCTTTGACCGATGGGATGGACTCTGTCCTCAAAGAACGCCTGAAAGACCCACTCCCCTGTCAAATCATTCCCAGGGGTCTTTATGATTAAGTCGCTTTTAGCCAAAAGAGTTGTCTTCAGAACTGACATGGAGTAACTCTGCCCTCACTTTCCGTCATCCAACTGTTGGTAGATTACACCCCCCCAACCTCCAAACTACCATTACTGGTGCAACAAAAATAGCAGTAACATCAGATCTGTCCATTCGTCCAGTTCTGATCCAGATTCCAGCTCAGACCAGGAAAACAAAGACGTTCATGATCCACTGGTCAGAGCGGGGAGCTCGTTGCTCCGCCCATTGTCTTTTCTACGTAACAAACAGGACCTTTTTGTGTGTGTCTTCTCCTGATTCACAATGATTTCAATAAAGAAAAACTCAGAAATGCAATTTGAAGATACATATTTTTTAATATTTGTCCTCCATCTTCAGAATAATGCCACTAGAACATCAAAAACACCGTTTTAATCGGAGTGGGTCTTTAAAAAATCTAGTATTGATTAAAAAAAAAAGTATATGACTTCAGGATATTTTTTATATGAAACTGGATTCAATTTAACTAATCTGATGAGACGATCTGCTCTGTCTCTATTAATGAAGGTCATGAGAAGGTTGTAAGAAGCGCCCACAGAGACACCAGCCCAGAGGGGCGGAGCTTCTGCACTCATACGTAAGCATGCATTTTACGCCCCCACTGCCGGCAAGGAAGCGTTAGAAGATCCAGGCAAGCATACTCACCGACATTGATGCATGGTCATTGTTGTTTTTCTGAGCAGAGAAGCCCAAACCAACCACAAATGGAGAGGGGGGGGGGGGGGGGACAAGACAGGAAAAGAAAATAGCGGGAAGAATAAATGGACAGGAGGAAGTCATTTCAGTTGGAGAAATCTTGGATGAAGGCAAATTAATCGAGGAGTCAAAACAACAGTGCTGCTCACTACAGAAGGTGAGGATGGAGAGGCAGGAGATTAAAAAACAAAAAGAGGACGGGATGACAGATGCTGGAGAGAAGAGCAGGGAAAAGAAGGAGCAACGACAGAGTCTGACCGCAGCAGACACTAACAGGGAGCTTCTCATCCTCTCTTCATTTATTTACTTACTGACAACCAAAAATCTGCTTTGAACGACCTAACGTCGTTACCAACGATGGGAAAAGTGCTGCAGTTCATCCTCAGACAGAAATCCACATTCCTACAGAGGTGAACATGATGGTAAAAAAACCTGCAGAGCCTGTGAGACTGAGAGGAATGAAAGCAGGAGATGATTCCTACAAACGTATGACAAAAAAACCCAAAATGCCTCTAAACACAACGACACAGACGGACATCTCTGAGAAGCTGCAGGGCTTGACCGGCGAGGTGAGACTCACCGGAAGGTGCGTGAAGACCTGGAACGTGGAGCGCAGGAAGTTAATCAGGTCCATGAGGTATCCTGAGGCGCGGCCGTCCGACTCGGCCATGCACCACTCGTAGTCTGCAAGCTGGATGAATTCATCGATCTTCTGGTTCAGTTTGGTATAAATTTCTCCTTCTGCAGCGTGGCGAGCGTCCTGAAACACGTTTTACATGAAAAGAAGTAACGCTTTGAGCATCATACTACTTCACAGTCTGCTCTAATAATTTGCCTTTAAAAGTGTTTTTGTGGCAAAGCTTGAAATCAACCTTTTTAGTGCAACCGCAGCTCCTCTTAATGAATATTGTCTGACATTACAGTCTGGATGCTTTGCAGACTTTTTTCATGCCTTGTTTTTCTCCCTCTCCACAGCGCACTGTGTTCTCTGACCTGATTGGCTATTGATCTTGTCAATCAATCCCTTCCGTGCAGCGTCTCCCGCATGTGTCGCTCACCAGAAGTGACATAACTGTTTGATCGTCATCAGATCTTTGTCTTCCTTCCGTGATCGTGGGATTATTTTTCTAGGAAGGTTTGAACTTTGAGTTAAAGAGGGAAACAAGTGAAAATGTTCCTGTCTGAGAAAAGTCAATACGGTTCGCAGGGACGAGTTTTACTGCATCAAACCCAGTTTGCTGATTTCACCAATCACCTATTTATTGAACGTATCCGCTAAATGACAGGACACAATAAAACACAATAAACCTGAAACTGTTCATTTAACTCAAGTCTGAGGGCTAAATGAGGTCTTTATTTAACTGCAAGAATCCCAAACATTGAGATCAAACTGTTTTATTGATTTATAAAAAAAAGAAGATTCAACATTTAGAGGCAAAACGAAAAAGGAATAAAACCAAAATCAAAGCAAAGATGAGGTCAAAACAATATGTCTAAAATAAAAAAGCTCCACTCAGTTTATTCCAAAGATTTTACAAGTATGGCTCTTAACTCTAGTGTTGTTGGTTTTAAACCCCAAAAATGTCAAACTTTTTTAAAACCTAAACTTTGAATGAAAACGGTGCTAATGGGGGGGGGGGGTGTCATTCCTGCAGCATTTGGATTGTGAAGCAAAGCAGGAGACACTTTGAACGGAGGCTGTATTTTGACACCTCGCATCCCTGAATAATAAATACTTTCAGCTATGCCTTCCAAAATGCCACAACCCCCTAAACCTTTGTGACACACAAAGATGAGGGTAAACGTCAGTTCAGGACTATTTGAAGCTAGAAGGAGCTGCATTTCCAGAGGAAAATGCAGGGTTGAATGCTGTGTTGCTGAATCAAAAGGAAACTTAAGGGGTAAAGATTGGCAAAAATAAATAAATAAAGAAATGATCAAAGACATTTTTGAGAAAAGTGCCAGCGTGGGGAATTGAACCAGCGAGCTTCTGCGCCAAGGATTCCCCATGTATTTCAATGAAGGCAGAAACCCTGGAATATCTTGAAAGGTTCAAGGATTTGGAGGACAAAAAGTCACAGCTGAAAGAGCTGAACATTTGAATAGTTGAAATAGCTGAAAAATTGTATGGGGAATTAAGCAGAAGAAAATGGAGGAAGATACTAAAATAAAGAAAGAGAAACAGGAGAATAATGGGTTGAAGGATTTATTTCCACCAAATAACTGGCGGTCTGTCCAGAGGCAAACACCTCACCTTAAATGTGGACAACCCGTAGAGTCTGGTGGTGTGGACGGTTTCTGGAGAGACGTTGGTGATGTTGGTTATGAACTCCTCCAGGTACCTGCAGGCCTGCTCCAGGTGGGTGGTGTTAATGATGATCTGAACCAGCTGCAGACACAAAGCACCAGGTGAGTGCGGCACGTCGTAGGCCCACGTGGCGCCGAATGCAGGACTCCTCCCACCTCTGTCAGTCCTATGTGAGGCTTCTTGATGAGGTTTTGCAGGCAGCTGCTGAGAGTTCTTGTCAGCAGCAAGTTGGTGGACTTTCGCAACATGTCATCAATTTCTGTGGAACTGGACACACAAGAGCGTAGAGGCTTAAACTCATGGAGCAGAGGCGCCTTTGACCCCTTCAGACCTGGCGCCATCATGACCGGACATCACCCTTTGGCTTATACAAGTGAATCCTGCTTAACTGGGGCTCTGTGATGACTAAATAAAGGCGGCGTAAACCACAGGTCTGGTCTATGGAGGCTAAAACAACCTACAGGTCCCTGATGGAGGAAATCAGAGAAGGTTCCTAAACCTTCAGAGGTTACTGTTAAAAAGGCAACCAAGTCCATTCAGTTACTATTCCCAGACAAAAACAAAAGCAATGGTGGAAATGGAAGCTCTTCAGGGAGCGACCCGGTGGTGTTTCAGATCAGACCGTCACCGTTCAGCAGGACTTTATTGATGCCGTTTGTTTTTTTGTGCTGCTGCTTCAGCGATGAGCCCAAACACAAACGTATCTGTTTTTATATGAAACTATTTAAAGCTTTAGTAGTAACTCTGGGAGGAAACAATAGAGAGAATGATGTTTGTTGCATTGGGGTCAACAATCGTACCTGCGGTGCAGCGACTCGGAGAACTTGAGACTGGCATAAATGAACTCCTTGACCTGCGAGTAGATCTGAGGGACAGACTGGGACATGGGCAGCTTCTTTGGAAAGCTTTGCTGCTCACACACACACACAAAGACATCAAACCTCATCAACTCAGCAGCTGACAGCGTCATGTTTGCACACGGCAGCATGGATGTTGGCGCAGGAACGGGTACCTTCTCGATCTCAGCATCGTGGAAGGGGAAGCGGCTCACCACCACCTTATACTCCTCCTCTGTTTCCACTGGGATGGGACTGTAGTTGTCCGTCTCAAAGATCTCCCTGGAAAAGGTGTTTTTTTTCCTTTAGCATTCAGAACATTGACTGCACATGCTAAACGTTCCTGAAGCGTGCTCACTCGGGCACAGCTTGACCTGTGTCCTTCTCTGACGCTGGAACACAGACCGAGAGCGGCTAAGTCAGAAATGGATGAGCTTGCTGGTTTAAACTAGACTTTACTGGATCCAGACACAAGTTATAAGGCACCAGTGTAAGTAATCAGGTCAAATTGGTTTATAAATCAGTTTACACAATGGTCTGAGTGAATACTCAATTCTGATTGGCTGCAGGGTGTCCATTAGAAAAAGGGAGAATGGACACGTAAAAAAATGTTCCGGTCACACAGCCTGAATGTTGTAGATTTTTGCTCTGGCCCAAACTCCAACCAGAACAACAGAAACACGGAACACAGGTGGACAGATGTTATTCCAGAGTTTAGCACAACAGCAAATCTCTGTCCGTTCAAAATGTCTCAATGATGGACATGACAGCATCTCTAGGCCATCTAGGAAACGACCTGTGGACTTTGTTTCATCATCTCAACAAAAACAAGCAGTAAGAAGTGAAATTTCCCCTTTAGTCCTCTTTCTCACATATTGACGCCAAATATAACCTAAGGTAAATGTTTTTTCTCCGAATAGTTTTCAATGGATGAGTTGTGAACAGGATCCAGAGCCTAGGCAGCAGTTTGACCTTGTTTTTGTCACGTCTCCGTTTCTAACCCCTATGAAGCGGCGTCCTACCTGAACACCAGAGCCCACTTCTTCAGCAAGGTTTCATTGTACTGGTCTCGGACCTCAAACAGCAGATCGAAGAGTCGACTGACCGGGAAACCATAACCCTGCACACGCACGAACAGGCGTGTTGGTGGCAGTCGTGTGACCAGCTCGTTTCTCTGAAGCATAACTCTGAACAAACCTGCAGGGTGTCGGCAAAGATAACGATAAGGTTCTTCAGCTCCAAAACCAGATCTGGATCGTCACAGTAAGACTGCAGGAGAAGAAAACAGACGTCAGCAAACGAGAGGAACGTCCACCTCCACGCTGAAAAGTTCTTCATTTAACATAAAACAATGGTTTGTGCTTTTATTACATTTGCCTGAGTGGAACTAAGATCCAGGACAAATGAGAGAAACAGCTTCAGTTACTGAACAGGGAAGTTCCTGTCTGACAATCTGACAGTCAAAGGAGAGAAAAACAAAGTCTGCAACCGTTCACACTAAAAGAGCCTTTAGGTCTGTTTCTTATGGATCAATTCCTAGTTGGAGCCACCAAGTCTCTTTCACCCTTTGGAAAATGTTGATACTGTTTGCATTTGTGCTGTAGTTACTTTAGAAATATAAAAAAATGTCATTCATTGTTTGAATAAAAACAGAAATATACAGAGAAAACGTTTTTTCCTATAAATGTGAAATTGTTTTCTATGACTTCCTTTCAAAATAAGAGACATCCAGTGTCTCATAGGATCATTCACCTACAGGTAATGTTTTCCAAAGAAAAGCTGGAAAGATTGCATTTTGTCTCTCTATACCTGAGGTTTTCCTTTTTTTTTTTTACTTACTCCTGGTCTTAACCTGAACAAAACTTTAATGATTCAATAGAAGTAGTACATAAAGAATAGACAAACAGTTTTTATTAGCAACTTCCTACTGCGAGGCAGTGTTGTGCAGAATATGTGCTTTAAATTCATCCGATAAACGGAGCGAACGGAGAAGTTCAAACTCTTTACCATAGATCTGCTTAGCATTGGAAATCTGTGTATTGTGGAGGGACGGCGGAGCACGAAAAGCCTCTTGGTTTATTTTTGTAATGTGGAAAGTTTTCTTTACAGATAAACTGTAAAAAACTGTACAACTGATCTGTTCTAGGGTCACCTCAGCTGGAACCTATTTGGAGGTGAACATTATATTGTTCTGCTCTTTAGATGATGCATTTACTTGATTCTATTGATGCATGAATATTGTATTGCAGAAATAAGCTGGTTTCCCGGCTGCAGTAACAGATAAGATGTGCTGAGGTCAGCAGCAGACCCGTCTGTGACTTTTGGTCTCAGTTTTCTTTCTGTGCTGGAGTGTTTATGGATCCACGACACCTGCAGTGCAGACTGGACCAAAACAGCCTCATGACCTGTTTTTGCATGTTTACATAAAAAAGACCTTTCTGCCTTGAAGACAGAGAGATAGCAGAGAACCAGCGAGTCTCACTGGTCGTGTTTCTCCTCTTTCTGCAAACGGTTTGAAATTTCATGCAGACTCGTGGGAATTTCGGTTATACATATGGAAACATAAAGGAAATCAGTGCAAATGGAGTCTCCCTTTATTTTAGAAACGTTTGCAGAGAGGCACTGTGAAGGGTAACAGAGCTCTGGGCTGAGTCAGCCATTCAGAGCGGAGCAGGGAAGCCAGTTTGAAGCTTTCCATTTAGTTTCCATGATGGTTTAGTCATTTTGACTGAAACACTAGACGTTTCCACGTAAAAACACAGATTTCTCCTGTTAGTTGCAGATATGGATATGCTTCACTGTGTACAAACAGGAATCTGCCTCAGAGGGCTGACATGCCGCAGGTTTGAGCCCCGTTTAAGGACAAACCGGGGCTTTTGTTCCTGCTCTCCTCCCATGCTGGGTGGCTCATTCAGGAACCCGTTAGCATAATCCTCCGGGTCATTTCCATCTGACTGACCAGGAGTCAGGAACTCTCCTGCTCAGTCTTGCAGGCTGGTTCTCGTTAAAACATCAAAACCACAGTCTGGATGAGTTTAAGCTCCTCTCTGCCAAAAGAAATGTTATTAGTGAGTCTAGGGGGGGGGGGTCTGTGTGTATCAGCCTCTGAATGGTAAGACACCCCCCTCTGTTAACTCTCAGCAGACTCTCCAGTCACCCCCCAAAGGCGTGTTTATGCATGTGTGAGAGCCTACGGAGTGCGTGCGCAGCACAGCAATGATCTTGGACAAGGCCATGTTCCAAAGTTCATCCGTGAACGCTCTGGTCACCAGCCCCTGAGTGGCGTGAAGAACGTGGTCCTCCACAACGAAAAACCTGAGGACGCCGCCAACAAGAAAAGCGTGAGCGTCTGAAGGCTCTTCGTCTCGTCTGCAGCAGACAGAGCGACAGGCGGAGGAGGTCTCACCCTACAATCTGGTTGAAGTATCTTCTGTAGCCTTCCACCGTCTCATGCTGGAAGCACAACAAATGCTGTGAGCAAACATGCATTCATGTCGTTCCCACTTCCTTTTCCACCACAGCTCCAAAACAAAGAACATTGCGTTTCCTGTATTTGTGCGATGCATTCACTAATGTTTGCAGTCTTTGAGACTGTGGTTTGCTCCAGAAAGCTTTCTGTGGAGCCGTGCACCACATGTCTGAACCCCTGACGCCGGTTTACAGGGGGGGCACGTTCATCCTCACCATGTTAGCTTGCGGCTGCAGAACCAGCCGTGCTTGTTTTTTCCTCTGTTTCCTGTAGTAGTTCTCAAAGGTTTCTCTGTCGCCCTGCAGACACAAACACACACACTCAGCTACAATTTTCTACAAACTTAACACAACCCCCCCCCCATGCGCCAAATAAACTCATTCTCCTAATCGACATCAGACAAAATGTAATCAGTTTGAATGAGATGGAACCAGCTTCCCTGGCTTTTGATTAACCTGCAACGATAAAGGTGACAGGAGATGCATTCAAGTGACAAAAGGATTCTGACAAAACTGCATCAGCAGTGAAAGCATCTTTCCACCTCGTCCGGTGCTCAGCGCTGCAGCCCACACAATGAGAGAGCTGGAGCCCCATTTAAAAACAGTGATAACTAGAAGGAGCTGAAAATGCATAGTTGATGCTATATTGAAGAATGAAAATGAAAGTCATAATTAGCAAAGAAGGAAAGAAATGATCAAAGTTGGCCATAAATAAAGTGAAAACAGCCCATAACAAAGAAGATGTGTCTGTGAAAAATACAAGAGCCGGGTATCGAACCAGCGAGCTTCTGCACCAAGGATTCGCCATGGATTTCAATGGAGGCAGAAATCCTGGAATATCTTGAAAAGTTCAAGGGGCCAAAATCAAAAAAACATTATAGATGTGGCATCAATGCCAACGTTCTGTGGGTCTGAAAAGCTGATTCAGTCAGAAAGCCATTCCAAGGTCATCATTCAAACAGCCATGAACACACGACGCTGCTTAACGGATGAGCAGCACCACCCGGCCAAGGCGCCTTCAGGTTGGACGGTCGGGTGTTGCAGGTGAACTCGTCTCAGAGTGTCATCAGCATCAAAACACAGAACAGCGTGTTTGCAGCGAAAACACCTACCAGCACCGTGTAGATGTGCAGACATCTGTAGACGGGAGAGAAGTCCACCAGGTCTTGAGCTGTAAGGATCTGTCACACACACACACAAGAAATAACGTCAGACACAAGAGACCCGCGAATCTGACGGGCCGAATGAAATTGCCTGCTGCCATTTCCATATTCCAATTTGAAAAACTAAATGAGAGAAAACAAAAGCCTCAGGAATCCTGGAAAGTTTAGGATTTAGGCTCCAAGAACAGTTTTTAGTCTGACTTCCAAAAGCAAACTAAAGCAGTTGAAGGTCTATATATTTTTCCAGATTTATTCATTTAACTTCTATTATAAGGTAACTGCAAGCTCAGACGTTTCTCCCATCAGTGTTGCTCATAGTTGTCTCACTACTGAGTAGTCAAACAACAACACAGTACTGATAAACCTGGATGGTTATGAGGATGTCTGCACCACATGCAGACAAAAAAACTGATAGACCTGCAATGCAGACCAGAGAATATGTCCTCACCTCATCATCAGCGTCCTCTTCGTCTCCTGCACCGTCATCCATCAGCAGACCGTTGGGCGTGTGCGAGTGCGCTCGTCCGTTCAGGGAGAACACGGGTTTGGTGTAGTGGTCTAAGCCGGCCTGCTTTGCCACCGTGCTGATGAAGGTCCTGTGCTGCTGCGCCTGTGCACAACTCACGGTGAGACGGATGGATCCAAGCCACTCGGCTGAGGATGAAGCTGCCGTCACACCTGGACCCACCTGTCTGATGGCGGTCTCTCCAACCTTGTCTGAATGCTTTCGTATGCTCTCCAGGAAGTCCTTGAGGTCCGACATTGAGACGTCCTTGATCTCCTCTCTGAGTTTGGGCAGGTTTTCAGCCATGATCTGACAGAACCTGTACTGACTCACTCTGTGAAGACAAACACAGCCCCTCATTCTCACTGCAGAAAACCCAGTCAGTGTCCAGCGTTATGTTTGCAAACGCTAAATAAAAGTGCATTTTGAAATGGCTCTTGATGGAAGTCGGGCAGAGGAATTATTCTTCATATTCAAGGATGAACAGCAAATGTGATCCTACCTCGGGATGTACACCTTCTCCAGTTGCTCCATGGTTTTCAGAGCAGCATAATACCTGTGGAGAGGAAGCGACTTCAGGCTGGAGGACAACAGACTGCTGCCTGTGGCGCCTCTGAGGCACTTGGTCTACAACACGTTTGATACATTTCTCATTTCTTGGGAAGTTTTTTTCCACTTTTTCATTAAGCAGAAGGTTTTCTGTTCAGCCAAGACAAAGACAAGATGTTTCCACAGTTCTGTTCAGCGGCAGCCGCATTCAAACGCTACTTCTTAGTGTATATGTAAGGGTCAATGGCCGACCAAGTGTGCATTATCAGAAATGAACGCATGCAAGTGTGTTCATTTCTGATAATGCACACTTAGAAGGCCATTAACCCACTTATACCATGGTTACTTACAAAAGAAAGACATATTCAACTAGTTTTTAGTCCTTTATTCTTGCTGTTTTTACGGTTTGGACCGTTTTTCTAGGCGTACAGTTGTGGTCTATCACTTTTTAATGCACACCCAGCAGCCAATTGGAATCATGAACTCACCCAGACCATGGTATAATGCACTTCATTAGCATGAATGCAGCACAGTACCTTTTCTAAAAGTACGGTTTTAGATTTTTTAAATTGTTTTTTAATTCACAGTCTGGGAATAAATGACGTAGAGTTCAACGTTGGGTCAGTGTGCTAAGCTCCCATCATTAGACTGTTAAGCAAGCTGTGAACGGATCTAATTGGTCGGTCAGGGAGTGTAAAATGTGTCGCTGACAAACGAATAAAGGAGACACTCTCATAAACTGCACTGTGAAAAGGTTGATCAAGATGCAGGGCAGCAAAACGGAAGACGCACAGCCACGTATACGACTCACTGACGAGTCCAGAAGCTCTGCCACTGGTGTTTGAAGTACACTTCACCATCACACACACACACATAAACACACATGGTGGCCATCATGGTCTAATTGACTTGGATTGGCTGAGGGCCACAGCGGAGCGGCAGTGAGGGGGCCTTGTTGTGAACAAGGGCATACTGAGGGTCAATTGTCCTTCCAGTGAATGGTCTCCTTCTTTGGAACACAGTCATGAACAAGAAAGGGTCATTATTTTCCTGTCCAAAGTGAGCTCCCCTCCGTTCTTCATACAGGCAGGCACATAAACACAGCTCAAGGGGAAGTTCAGGGGGTAAAAGTGAAGTTCAGGGGAGCTGCAGAACGGGGCAGGGGTTGAAAAGTCTGAAAGGAACCTGCCGCACATGTCCTGCATCGTACTGCCCTTGGTCTCTGTCAGGACCTTCAATTTTGCTGGGCCTCGTTTTCCAATCATTCAAACTCCTTCTTTGACTAAATATTTTCTGTTGGCTTTTAAAACTCCTAAAATATGGAGTGAAAATCCTTCGTCAAAGCGTGCTGAGTTGAAGGGAGAAGTTTTTCTTTTCATAAACATCGACACCTGTAAGTATAGGATGGGTTCTCTCAGCTCTCGTCCTCCACCCTTATCCTGATCCGGCGCCACTCACACAGGAAAGACTCAGTTGTGGCTTAAGACTATCCCGGTGGAAGAGTGTCCACCCTGACATTGGGTCATCGTGGGTTAGAATCCAGTGGGGTCAGACTGAAAATGGTTCCTGATATCTCCCTGGGGGTTACATGCAGAGAACAGATAGAGAGACGGCTGAGAGACAAGGACGGGGACTTGAGTGGAAAGGAACCAACGGTAGAGACTTGTTTATGCTCTCAGGACCCAAGGTTTGTGCCTGATGGGGGCTTTCAGAGGCGAAGTTCAAATTTATGTAGGAGTTTTGGTTGAATGCTCGGTGAGACATTTACCTTTTGGATGTCAGCTGCTCCTTCAGTTTGCTGTACATTTCCAGCACTACAAAGGAAAGAAGGAAGGAGGACAGGATTACGTTCCTGAAAAGTTTTTATTTTACAGTGAAAAGAGAAAACACAACAGACATCCAACTGAGAAGTCTGCTTTAGCTGAAATCAAAGCACACACAGGCTGTGTCCAGAATTCCTCCCTAACCCCTAAAATAATACAAAACTAGATTGTGTTGGACCATCTAGTGTCCTGGATTCTAAAAAGCAACTCAGACACCACGCTCACTAGTTTTTTTTTTTTTTGTTAAATGGCGAATACGCCGTCTCTGATTTCACGAAGTGAAAATCTAACCGGTGTGAGCGCTTTACGACATACATTTAAGAGGAAAACATTGATGGTTTATTTAAAAAATACATTTAAATCCTTCTTCTTTTGCAAAAATTGTTCAAACACAATGCATTGTGGTCCATATGCGCCAATCTAGTGATCATCAATTCTCACTGCTTTTACGCAGAGACTTCTGGGAAATTTCTAGGGCACTAAATGTTGGAACTGTCGACTCGGACAGCACGCCAAAATGGCGAAGGCGCTCTATGGCGCACTGTGTGGTGAAGGAATTTGGACACAGCCACAGACGTGACCGACCATTGCATCCTCTACAGCAAGAACCCAGTTTCCATAGCAACAGTCAGGGCAGTGAAAGTGTAAGACAGCTCACTGTTTTTCCAACGTTTTTCCTGTAGTTATTCGGTGTAAACATCTTTTTGTGCACATTAATTATTGTGTGAGCAGAGTATTAATCTTTGGTGAGTAGTGGTGAAGTCACCAATATCTAGACAAACAAACGTGAGCTTTAAACACCTGGAATACAGAGCTGGAGCTTCTCCACTGTGGTGGCCATGTTCCTCTGTTGGATGCGACAGCGGATGACTTCCTCCGTCTGAGCTGTTACCTGGAGGAGGAAGGAGAGGATGGAAAAACCAGAGCGGTGTAAGGTCCTGTTTGGACATCATGAGAGCACAGACTGATGAAACACTTACTTCCTTCCCTGCTTCCTGGAGTCTTCGGTTGGTGTCCGTCACCTGGCCCTTAGAAATGAAAGCACAAGCAGAGTTGAGATGTTTTGTTCAGAAGACCCTCTGGAGGAAGATCTACAGCAGGACGGAGCGTGTGCTGCAGTTTCCACAGATGAGCGGATAGTTCAGTGGAAAAGGTCACAAATTCAAGTCTTGAATCTTTTTCCTTCCACAAAACAAAACCCTAAAAAACAGCTGTTTTAGAAAATAACTGTCTTTTCATTAAAAAGAAAAAAAGTAACTCTGATTGTGGGACTTCATACATTTAATTGAGATAATTATAATTCAATACAATTTGCAGAAAACAAATGAAATGTTCCATTTTAATTTGGTTAAGAATAAAAAGAACCATTTGAATAAAGGTCAGACCTGCAGGACACTTCACTATGTTGTTTATTGTATTTTAGTGCTTTTTATTATCTGTGATCTTCTTAGCTGTGGTAAGGAATCCATTTGTCAATTGTGGGATCCATTAAGGTTCTATTTCCTATGACCTGCAGGACCTAACCGTGAAGGGATTCTGCAGTAAAGCAGGAGCAGCTGATAAGGTGTCCTACCGAGTCCTTCCTCTGGACTCGGATGTGTTTCCAGCATCCTGTAGATCTGCAGCTACAGCTCACCGTCTCAGTCTCCCTCAGCACACAGATGTGACAATGAGCTGCTGTATTCAGACCCTCTCTGGATGAGGGATGAAGGTGACGTCTTTCTTCTGTCATTTTTTCCCCCCTTTGCATCCATTTGTGTTGTAGGAAGCGCGGCGGAACCTGTTTTCTTTCTGCTTCCCTCTTCATGCCCTTTCCACTCTTCATCCCTCCCTGCAGCTGCTCAGCTTTGTAATCAGCTCATTGTCCATGGAGGAGCACGGACAAAGGCTGGCAAATTCAGATTAACCAGGCAGCGGGGACCTGAACCCATCGGCGGAGCGCTGGGCCTTTCATGGGGTTTAATGGCTTGTGACAGGCTCTTTCTCACAGATTCAGTGACAAACTTCTCAATTCTGTAGGTGGATTTTTGAACTTTCAGCTCTTGTCATGCGGCACGGAGCCATGACCCATTTGACCAGTCAGCTTTCGGACGACGGCCTTCCCAACCGGGAAACAACGAGATAATCACTTTCTTTATGTCATTCTGCAGAAGCATTTCACATGAGCAGAGTTCCAAACAGCAAAGGAAAAAGTCGTTTTTTAGGTCGCACTTTCAGGTATTTAGCTGGAACTGTAAAAACTCTGAGGTCCAACTTTTGCATGTTTACCATTCCTGCAGCTCTGTGTGAGTCAGAATCCGCCCTGAATGAAAGCCCCGGACAGAGAACCCTGACGCCTGCACAGCCGTGGTCTTACCATCAGCTTCTCCGCATCGGCCCGGACCTTCAGGAGTTCTGTGATGGCGTCCACAAAGCCTTGGTGGTGGAAGTTGCACATCTTCTCAATCTCGCGGTCATGGTTCCTTATCCGGGTATCGAGCTTTTCCATGAACCGCTTGTGAGCGTTGGGTTGGTCATCATAAATGGACCTGAAACAAAAAACAGAGGCAATGGAGACAAAAGAGAACATTTTCATGACGTCTTTTCTCTGGTTTCCAGCTGAGCCCTCATCTATCCTGCAGGTGAACACAGAGAATCTGTGCAGATAAAACCTAAATGCTCAGGCGGTTGAGCAGGTCGGCCAATGATCGAAGGGTCGGCGGTTCAGTCCCCGCTCCCCCCAGCCGGCTGTCATTGTGTCCTTGAGCAACACACTTCACCCTCCCTGCATATGTGTATGAATGTCCCGGTGATGGTCAGAGGGGCCGTACTGGCAGCCAACCTCTGTCAGTCTGCCCCACGGCAGCTGTGGTACATCAGTAGTTACCATCACCAAATATGAATGAATAATGGACACACTGGAAGAACTTTGAGTGTCTGGAAAAGCACAGAAAACTCCAATTTATTATTATTATTATTATAGATTAAGACTGATTTGTGTGTATTCAACCCCTCAGGGAGGAGGCTGTTGAAAACCCTTTGTAGGCGGATGGATGTCACAAACGTCTTGGACCTAAATTGTCCTTGTAGATTGACTGACAGATGAAATGACATCATGAATGCCTCCAAAGACGTTTTTTCCTGCAACAGTAAAATGAATGATCGCCATGGTTTAGAGTTCTCTATGTGATAGAACGTATTACACAATAAGAGCATGCAAACTAGTGGTGTGTTGATAACCGCATCAGCGCGGTGATGACTCACGCTTTTTCTTTTCTGTGTCATGGTTTAAAACCTTTAAAGTCCCTCGTCAGTCATCTTCTGATCTATTGTCAAAGTGTTCCCAGTGGTCTTTTTATTATGATGATAATGCCGTTTTTAGCCAAAATCCAAAAACATTCTCTAGGACCTAGTTTCTGCAGAGCAGCAGGAGTTCATTAGAAAACTACCTCTGAGTTGTGGGCGGGTCTGTTGGCGTGGAGTAAGCCAGCACGGATATCCCATCATCCCTTTGTTTAAACTCTCCCACTAGCTTACAGCCCCCCACATCCCCAAGCTAACATAAAAAATGCAATAAAATTGGTGAGCAGTATCAGAGCCATCCATCCGTACAGTTTAGATCCAGATTCCAGCCCAGAAGAACTGATCAACAGATCGAAGGCTGATGAATGTAATACTCATAAAGCTCCTCAATATTGTTGAAGGTCATCAACAAGGCCTCCACTAATTAAAAAAAGAATAATAATCCAAATGTATCTGCATTGCGATATGAGCCTGTGTGATACGAGTATCGTAGGATACATACGGAACAGTCTTGTGGCAGCTTGAAGTATTCAACCAATCAAATACAACCCTCAACTCATCTGACCAATCAGATGGACCCCTTCACATTGGTGGAGTCCTTTTAGGTTCGATAACCCCCTACTATATAGACCTATGTAGGTCAATTAGGGTTTAATTTCGGTTGACCTTTATCTAAACAAAAAGATTGCAGTATCATATCGTCATCACAATATTCATCATTAATATGGCATATTGCACGTTTACCCATACAGTGCAACTTTTTATTTTATATTGAAGTCATCAGCATAAAACTGAACACGGCTTTTGACCTGTAGAGCTCCACATTTTCATATGTTTGCTGTTATTTCTTTATTAGTGAAACTGGATGAAATCTGTTGTTTGTCTTCTTCTGTGAGGTCACTATGTGAAACCCCTCATGTCCTAAAGGTGGATAAACTGTTAATTTTAAGTCATATTTTCCTCTTTTTCTGACTCGAGAGCTGCCAAATAAAAATTCCAATGTACTTGCTTTTATCATGTACAAATGGCAATAAACGTATCTATATCGAAAATTTTAAATTTTTAAACCACTGTGTTGACTTTTCAATTGTGTTTGAAATAAACTGAAACCTGAACTGAAAATAACCAATGTGTCACCAGCCAGCAGGTGACATCATGGTATTTCAGGAGCAACAGCGCCATCTAGTGGTCATAGACTGAATGGCTGAAAAATGATGTTGAGAAATAATATTTGGGTAAAATCCAGTCATGTCTGTGTCTCCTTACATTCACACAAACAAAGGCCGTTTCAGACATGCATCTCTACTTAGAAACAGGAAAACTGCAGGGAATTGCCCTGCATTTGTCCTGGAAACTTCTGTGAACCTTTGAAAGACACGGAGAAGGGATTTCCTGAACCAGAAGGGAATAATCTTCATCCAGAGCAGACTGTACTGACGTGATGATCGTTCATGACATCCATGGATTTAATTCAACTTTAAACTATCTCTAGTTTGCTTTTAAGTAGCAATAAAATGTTCCTGTCCACCTCACATCCAGGCTTTACGGGCCACTATTGGAGTGCTAAAATATGGTTGATGACCTAAAATGTACAGGTCAAAACTATTTAGAAATGTGTACAAACGTAATAAGCTGCAGTTCATCTCAGTCTGACTTTAGTAGCATTTAAAAGGAGAACAAAGGTTTTCAGTGCGTTTCCAGTTGCAACAATAAAGAGAAGAAACCGTTCATGTCAAACTTGTTTTGGAGGTTTCAGCAGATCAGCGTCTGCTCTGTTATGGAACTTTATTGATGCAGCACTTCTGACAAACACAAGCTAAAATATTTATGGTGTAAGAAAACCAATTTTCCATTTGACATAAAACGCAGGAAATAGACATTTGCCCATTTCCACCAAGAGAAATGGAAAATCATCTCTTTTTCTGCCACGGCTTTTACTTTCCAACCATCTGCATAGAGGTTAAAAAAACAAACTTGTCTTTTTGTGGCTCCTCAGATGCTGCTTTGGGGAAAATAATCCATTCATGTTGTCCAATCAGCTTCATGAAGCTCAAGAGTAACTCTGCTGTTACACAAGGTTTACAGAAGACCAGCAGTTTCATCTGAAACCACAGCTTAAAGCAGCTGAACTGTCCCCCGACTGAAAAGTTTGAAGCCACCAGAGATTCTGGTGTCGACTGAACAGCACGATCCGACGTTGAAGGTCAAGAAAACAATTTTCCCAAACGTCCCGGCGAGGTTTCTCCATCTGCTGCAGGCGAGGAACATCCTTTTAAAGGAGACATCTCCCACTAACATGAAGGGGATTCCTCAACAGCCTGCTTTGCTTTGCGCTGATTATAATTGTTCTAAATTCAGAAATTTAATTGGAAGTATCGTCATCTTTAGTGAAAAACAGTAGACCTTCAAGAAGCTTTCCTTATTAGGAAGAAATTGATGATGTTGACCACAGGATGGAGGTGCTTTCTTTACCTGAGGCTCCAGCAATTAGCCAGGAAGCTCAAAACCGCCAAAAGGTTTATATGACGATAAAGCAATCTTCAAGTTCCCCTCTACATGCAGGATTTTGTGTTAGGGGGATGTCGGATTGGAAACGCAAAAACCATTCCGCGCCTAGTTATAATAAATGTATAATTGATGTGGATGATTGAAAATCTGCTATTACATCACAATGGGAAGAATTTTTTCTAAACAAATCTTTTTCATGACTAAATTGCCCTTTTTTTCTTTTTTTAATCAGCAAAAGCCAACTGCAAAATATATTCAGACATGACCTTGATTGTTACAGACACACTCCAATGACAACGGTGCTTTTGCTGTTTTAATGTGACGTTGTGGCGTTTATGTTTTTATGATTCTTATTCAGACTCATTTTTCTTGGTTTTATTAATCCATGCAGCTCTTTATTTCTAAAAGTGAGCTTGATAAATCTGTGATTTTTTACTATTATTGTCTATTTATGCTTGAAATAAATCAATAAGTCAAGTCGAAATTCAACTCAAACTTTCTGTATTCTTTGTTCAAATAACTGCAAATTGGGAGCAGATCAGAAAACCTGTAGTTGTGACGTAGACAAAACGCTCCTTCCTCCCCTCCCCACAGGGAGCGAAAGGGGGCGGGGCTGTTTTGCGCTAACAGACCCGCCCACAACTCAGAGGTGAATTTCTAAAGTTCTCCTGCCGTTCTGCAGAAACTAGGTCCTAGATTTCGGCTAAAAACAGCATCATCCTAATGAAAAGACCGCCGGAACACCTGGAAATAGATCAAAGGATGACTGGGGGTGGGTGGGACTTGAACGCTACACCTGTCACCACCTAAAAACACCTGAGCTGAAGTCTCTCAGTGTGGAGTAACTGGAATAACAGGAGTAACGAACAAACGCAGCTCGGGATGCTTCACGTCCTCCGACAGAAACCAGCGCCTAAAGCTACGTTTAAAGGCCGGGGTGATTGACAGCTGCTGTCATTCATGCAGGCCCCTCCCGTGGTCGGACCAGCACCCCCCCCCACACACACACACACACCCACGCCAGTCAGCTGTACCCCCCTGCCCCCCCAAAAACATCAGAACTAGAGCGGCGGGGGGGTCAGGGGGCTCGGTTCGTTCACTGAAATGCTTGAGTCAGCCGTTAGCCACCGACAGCAGGAGCGCCGAACGGGGAGGATCCGCAGCCGCTCCTGTCCTAAAAGGACCGGAAGCAGACAGGACCCTGAGAATGCTTCTGCTGCGGAGGTTTGGACCATGACAGAAGCCGAGTCGCAGCTAGCTGCTGCTAGCATCAGCCTGCAGCTGACATGCTAGCCACCTCTGCTAGCGTTAGCCGACGGGCTGCTCTGCTGTTTGCAGCGGAAATAAACGAACTGCGACGAAATGCAGTCGTTTTCAGGGACTCGGGTTCTCGGAGCAGAACATCATCCTTACCGAAGAGTGGGCCCCACGCAGGCCGTGTCCGTGCTCTCGATTTCCTGTAAAATCCGCTCGTGCTCCGTTATACACTCCGGGATGTCAGCCTCCGCCATGATTGTTGTGGAGAGCGGAGGTCAGCGCGGCCGCTGCTCTGCGCAGGTGCAGCCGCCGGAGAGCTGCACCTGCGCAGAGCAGATGTTCGCAGCCGCCTGCGCGGCTCATACAGCGACCACTGTCCTAAGTTGTTAGTGTGGGTCATTAAATGATGTGAACAATTTTCTGAAAAGATAGTAGAAGTTATTAGTGTCTATCCGCCTTTGAAAAAGCTCTTTGTTAATTTTTTAATTGATAAATGTATTAAAAAATAAAATTTGCTAACGTTGAGCAGACTTCCATTTAGTCTGCAAGACTAACCTTACTTTTACAAATTAATGCTCCCTTTTAGTTTCTTTATATTACCAATAATGCGCAGAGCCCTGGACATGACGTTCCAAAAATTGGAAGGAAGAAAAAAGAAGTTAATTATTTGTGGCCCACAATTTTGCATTTTTTAGTCAAAAATTAGTATTTTGTGGCTGCAAATAGACATTTTACTTGCATTTTGCAGGCACCAATTTGTATTATGTTGACACTACTTATCATTTCGTATGCACAAATTAACATTTTGTAGATACAATTTAGTATTTTGTGGGCCCAAATGACTAATTTCTGCATAATCAAATCCTGCTACTAATTCGTGCCCACAAATACAAATTTGTGCACACATAATGCTAAAACAAATGTGACGACATAATACTCATTTTTGTAGAAATCTCATTTTTGCACACAAAATATGAAATTGTGCCTTTGGAAATGCTAAACTGTGCACACAAAAGGCTAAACTGTGCACACAAAAGGCTTAAAAAATGTGACAACAAAATACTAATTGGTGCA
This sequence comes from Oryzias sinensis, assembly GCA_037389245.1. Classification (NCBI taxonomy): domain Eukaryota; kingdom Metazoa; phylum Chordata; class Actinopteri; order Beloniformes; family Adrianichthyidae; genus Oryzias; species Oryzias sinensis. The sequence continues at coordinate 5,966,009 of CM074508.1, read as the reverse complement.
CACAAAATGCTAATTTTCCCTCTTACAAAACAAAAGTTATTTATCCTTGTAAGTTTACAGATTTCCACGCATGACGAAATTTCTCTGTGATATTTACACAGGATCAACCGCTGCTTTCGTGCATTCAGACATGCAGTATCTCTGAAGTCAGCACCTTAAAGTGGTTCCCAAAGGCAAGTCCACCGACTCCAGCTCAGCAAAGATATTCCCGAAGATCTTCTCTTCACCTTTATTGTCTTCTTCCTTTTGGCTTGGAGGCTCAGGTAAAGCAGCATGGACCCTGTCGGTGTCCATCTTCACCACAACTGAAGTGATGAGGACGGCATGTGACCCGTTGTGGTCCGTGTGTGTGTGTGGTTGGGAGGTGAATTCCAGGCCACCTGCTATGGTCAGCAGAAAAAGAGGGTGCAACAGGAAAGAGATCTTGTGATTCCCTGGACTTTGGAAACCAGCACAATAAAAGTCAGCCGTTGTGTCCTCGGGCTGCAGATGCAGGAGGGACCAAGAAAACTCTCTGACTGTGCAGATGAGGTTTCTTTTAGGTTTCCTCTCCCAGCAACTAATGCATCAAGTGCATGAGTTGCACATGCACAACAGCAGCTTGAAGAGACCATACTTGATGTTTGTCCAAAAAACCCAAAGTCAATTCAATCGCCATTGTTTAATGATATGGACGCTGCTACTACGTAGCCAGATGTAGTTGAGACGGTCGGAGTCAACGTTTCTATGGAAACCACTTTGGCCAATCAGGAGTGAGCTTGTCAGACGTCCACATCCCTGCCACTTTAAAGTCCCATAATCATCTTTCAACTACTGTAAAAGCGTTCCCAGTGGTCTTTTAAATAAGATGATGTCGCTTTTAGACAAAATCCAAAAACCTGTGTTGTTTTCTAGGACATAGTTTCTGTAGAGCGGCAGGAATTCATCAGAAATTCACCTCTGAGTTGTGGGCAAGAACAGCGGATATCCCATCATTCCTGTGTTTACACGCTCTCCTGCTAGCTTACAGCCACTCACACCCTCAAGTTAACATTAGTGGTGCAACAAAAATGGCAGCAGTATCAGATCTATCCATCCGTCCGGTTATGATCCAGATTCCAGCTCAGACCGGGAGAACAAAGACGTTCATGGATGTGTTTGTCTGACAGTGGATGATCAGAATGGAGCAGAGCAGGAAGACTGTGGTTCACCCATTTTACTTATTGCATAACAACTGAGAGTTTTTCGAACACCGGGTTTTTATCTGCTCGGAATCCATCACGACTTTGATCAATACTCAGAAACACAGTCTTGATCTTCTTAAAATGTAAACACATTTTTTTATTTGTCCTCCATCGTGAGAAAAATGCTGCAACATGTTAAAACACCAAAAACACAATTTTCATTGGAGTGGGTCTTTAAAGAGGGTGACACGAAATCTGTCAATCAAATGTTCACGGGAGCCAGCAGGCACCACCGACTGTTATTGAGGCATCTTATTGGTCAGTTTATAACTTGAATAACTCGCGTGTCAAAAAAAATATGAAAAAAAGTTGGATTATTACTCAGTCCAGTTCTCATATACAGTCAATGGTTGAAGTGCTGCTCCTCTTTATGTCAAACATGATCAAACGCATTCAGTGTGTCAACCTAAACACAAAACCTCGCAAAAACATGTCGGCCTGTTTAGTCTTTAAGCTGAAAAGCTGTTTTCCATCTATCATGTGGTGAAGTACTCCATTGGTAATGAAGTCCCAGGTGAAGACCGTGCCGTGTTAAGAATAGTGGATGAAGAACGGCTGATGCAGACGTTCCTGAAGTTGAGCAGGGGAAGAGGCCGCCTGACACAATCACTTTCAGTTTCCTGCCATTGTTCTGCAAATGGAGTGGGCCATGTGGAGGCGGCAATAGAAAATGAAGCCTCTGCTATGATTTCCCCTATTACATCATTCAAAGCACAAACAGGGCAAACACATCAGTGGTTTTAGGGATCAGATTCACCTTCAGGAAGCCCCAGCTGTTACATTCTTACCTTTGTTCTCCTCAATACGTTTTTTCCCATTTTGTTCGTTTTTGTTTGTTTTCTGAGATTTTACACGTCCTCAAAGCCAAACACCATGAAGCCGAATGAACAGGACCACTAATGTCAGTCAACTGGACTTAGTTCTGTTTTAAAAGACTGGTCATCTGTTCTCTCTCAGTTCTGAAATCCAGATGAGAGCTGCTTCACCTGCTTCTATGAAGAAGACGTTGAAGACACGACCCCTTATTCTCAAGTTGTGAAAATAGTAGGACTTTAAAACATTAATGCTTTCGACATCGTCTTAGAAACCTTTAAACCAGCTCTCAGAGGTAAAACATCTTTAAAAACTTGAAGGAGCTGCATTTCCAGAAGAAAATGCAGGGTTGATGCTTAATGGCTGAATGAAAATGAAACGTAAAGAAGGGTAAGAATTGGCAAAAAAAATTAAATAAAAAAGTGATCAAAGTTGACCATAAATAAGATGAAAACAGCACAACAACAACAAAAAAGATATGTCTGTGAAAAATGCCATAGACGGGTATCGAACCAGCGAGCTTATGCACCAAGGATTCCCCATGGATTTCAATGGAGGCAGAAATCCTGGAATATCTGGAAAAGTTCAAGGATCTGAAGGACCAAAAGTCACAGCTGGAAAGAGATGAACATTTGAATAGTTGAATGGTTGAAATGGATGAAAAATTGTAGGAGGAGTTAAGCAGCAAAAAATGGAGGAAGATACTAAAGAAAGACAAACAGGAAAACAATGGGTGGAAGGATTTACAGCATTCAACTAATAACACCAAGCGCCCGCTGATAACCCATATCTGAACAGGAACATGCACAAAAGTGGTGCAGTCGTTAGTCTTAAAGAGAAAATCCAGCAGCCTGCAGATCCTTCAGCTGCAATACTTTCCAGTTAATAATTCCTGTATGACTACACCAGTGTCTCACATAGAGGAAACACAGCAATCCTGCTGCTCTACAGCCATGTTTCTATGCCATTTTCAACCACATCCCTCCTGAGAAACGTCTTTCTCAAACAAGGATCTCTTACCAGCATTCAGTCTGATTCCAGATACGGTTCATAGAGCTGTACAGAGACAAAGAAGGCTTTAGCAGCATTCAACAACAATGAAGAAGCAATAAAACAAGTCTAAGTAGGCACGAGTGCAGATAGATGATGTAAACCATCGTCCAGTGTTTGATGTTTGAAGGGAGCGTCTTCTTGACGCCGCAGTTTCAGCTGCGTCACGTCTGACTGAGAAACGCTGCTTCACAGAAGGTTCATGGTTGATTTTAACGTGTCCACATCTGGTCTCACAGCAGAAGACCTGTCACACCTTCGGGTCAAAAGGTACAAACTATAAACACGGAATAGACATGACGAAGTCAACCTCTGGAACTCTGAGCAGCTGGAGTGTTTCCTGTAAAAGCAGCCAACAGAATTAGGTTTAAACCAAGAAAAATGCTTAGCTCTATACTGTACACTGATTTTCAATATCCAAACTAATCTTCTAGATTTTCTATCTTTATATCTGTATATTTTTATTGTTTTTTCTTCTTTTCTAATAAATGTGGGGCAGTTTCTATGATGGTGTGATTCCTTTCTTCTATTTGATCTATTTCTTTAGGCTCTACAGCATTATTGTTTTTTAAATGCCATACATTAATAAACGGATTGATTGATTTACTAAGTATGCTCTATGAAGAATTAAAGACTGAAACTAACAGGTTTTCATTGGGGGCTGTGCTTAAATGATGACAGGAAATAGAAGATTATTTTTTTATGTCTTAGATTGTTTCACATGACAAAACGTTTAAATTTTGTTCTAAAATAACAATTTTTATTTTTACTTGTTTTTCAGCAGACAAATTAAATCCTTCAGATTTTGCTTTCCAAAAAAAAACAAGATATCAAGAAAATAATGGTGACAGAACACTAAAACTCTTACAATTACTGTATGTTTTATCACAAAGTCTTTAATGAAAGAGATCTGAAAGAGCAGAGTTTTTGAAATACTAATAATTTATTAAAAAAAAAACTTTAACAAGACCTTAAAAATGACAAAACCCGAAACATTGAAAAATCTATCAATAAATCAATTGTAGAGCACTTCTGACGTGGCGTATCATTCAAACGACTTTCCACTTTAATGGAAAGAAGAAGTCATGGACAGTAATGGTATAAAGGAGAATTATCTGAAACAGTAGCAGCTGAGGAAAAACGGTGATCGTGGACTAAACAGAAAGACAAACATAACATTAAAATATCCGACCAAAAGAAGGAAAACCACAGCTAAAGGGGCCGATCCACTAATGTGTGACATGCTCATCATGTGCTCATGTTCCTTCTTGGTCTGTCTATTCTTCTGTGCGCTTCCCCTCCACGCCATCCCAGCTTCCTGCTGACTTCCTGCATGCTTCTCATGTGTGTCCGGGTTCACAGGCGGCTATACAATTTCTGACCCCCATTGTAAGTGACACTCCAAACAAAAAAACATTAAAGGACATCCTGGCACAATAAAGTTCACCGCTGAAGCCAAGGGGTTGTCCAGATGTCCCAGTCCGGGCTCTGGGGCCACAAGTTAGGAAAGTCTGCAAAGATGTTTAAAACCTAGACAGTTGACTGTATTTTTCCCAGCGTCCTGTGTGTGAATCCTGCCGCTGAAACCGAGTAAAACAAAATACCTTTGAAGTAGATCCACACAGGATTCCAGGTGCTTTTCATCTGTCATGTTATTTTCTGAACATTGATCCAGGTCACATCTGTTCAACTGTTCTGTTTTAAATTGAATGTGTAAAAGCAGAGCTGTCCAGCAGAGGGCAGCACTGCAGCACGGATGAGGGCTGTGTCTGTGGAGAAAGGGGGACTCACCACAGGACAGGCTTGAATTATTTTTTTGGGACACTGTGAGGAACATAACCAAGGACAACAATCACCGTGACACTTTCAACTTCCAGATAGAGACTCATCACCACAGCTGACCAGGCAGACATGAAGACAGAGATGGAAATGTGGCGTTCATTTTTAAAGGAAGGGTCATGGAAACTACAGAGGAATAAATCTGATGAGTCACAATAAATTATTAAGATGGTGTTTTTGTGTGCTGGGGTTACCAGGGAAGAGGAGGGTCGTGGATGTAGAGGAGGAGGAGGCCATGGGGGTGTGAGTGAGGAGGGTGCAGAGGAGAGGGTAAGATGGAGGACGATGATTCAGTGTGTGGACTGTGTAAGACAGAGGAGGTCATACACAGTGAGCAGGCTGGCTTCATGCTAAGAGAAGAGCTCTTCACCTCCAGGACCAAGCTCTGATGGCTCCACAAGTGTCCCCGAGACTCTCATTTCCTTAGTGTGCTTGGTCATTCACCATGTGCACCAGCAAGTGCAGAGAGACGCACAAAAACACCATCTTAACTCCATCCCCAACCATGACCAAATGAGCTCAAAGATGCTCAGCCATATTCAGAGACAGCAGGTCTCCAGGTCCTAACAAGTTCAGTGATTTCATGAGGTTCTAATAAAAAGAGAAAAAAAAAAAAAAACGTTCTCTGTTTCAGTCTTTTAACAATTTTACTCTTATATCTTATTTAAACTTTGAAGAAAAAACTGTCAAATACGCAGCAAAGCATGTTTTAGTTTTTCCATTTCAAAGTTGTGATGGGATCACATAAATGATCACATGGCATCACAACCAGATTTCCAATCAGCCTCAATAATGAATCTTCAAGCTCTGATCTTTTCATGATTGACATTTAAAGAACCAAACTAATATTTGGGCTAACCCTTTACACACAGCAATGTGACCCAAAATATGATGTCTGTGCATGTAGACGCCAGTTCCTGAGAGGTGAAGGACATACAGCAAAAACAAACGCCTGGATTTGGATGACAATTTTTTAATTTGTAGCAACTCCAGCTTTGGTAAAGGTTCTGAAGCAGCTCATAGAACAAGATAGACTTTAGAACAGTCAGTAAAAGAACCATCAACTGGATTTCTTTCTATTAGTTTAATATTTTCTAAAGATCAGATATTCTCTAATTATCCGTTTGCCATCATTGCATTCTGTCAGGCCAGTAATGCAAAGATAAATCCATTTGAATGTGTTTTAGTAAGGAATGGGGTGTAGATGGACAATAAAAGAAAGCACATCATCACCACCAGTGAGCAGCTCATTGCAGTAATGAATCTAAAGACAGGAAATTGATCATGATTGGCTGTGAAGAAACATTTGAGCTATTGGCTCCGATTGAAGACTAATTGTTGAGAGTGACGTGTGGAGTCAAGAATCAATAACCCAGCGTACCTGAGGATGAGGTAGATCTTCCTTATTGAAATTGGCCCAAAGCTTCACTACTAAGGACATTTTAGTAATATTTAACTTAAGGACCCACAGACCTTAACATGTTCTTGTGACATTTTTCTCATGATGGAGGATATATATGTGTGTATATATGTATATATGGAAACATCAGGAGGAAGGAACATGAGAAACTGGAGAAATACCAGGGACTCAGAGAAGAAGTGGAGAAAGCATGGAAAGTGAAGGTGACAGTGGTGCCTGTGGTAATTGGAGCACTCGGGGCAGTAACCCCCCGTGAACCGCCACCTTAACGTGGTGGGGGAGTTCGAGAGCTTGAGTGATCCCAGGAGCTAAGCTGTCTGGGGCTTAAGGCTTTGGTAGGGTCTCCCATGGCAGACAGGTCCTGGGTGACGAGCCAGACAAAGAGCGGTTCAGAACCCCCTGATGAAATGAAACAACAAGGACCCGATTACATCGCCTGGATTGGCGTCACCGGGGCCCCACTCTGGAGCCAGGCCTGGGTTTGGGGCTCGCAGGCGAGCACCTGGTGACCAGGCCTCTTCCCAGGAGTGATGTGGGACCACTCTCCCATGGGCCCACCACCCGTAGGAGACCTCAAAAGGGGCCGGTGCAATGTGGTTTGGGTGGCAGTCGGCGGGTCCCTTGGTGGCCCAAACCCCGGACATGGAATGTCACCTCTCTGGGAGGGAAGGAGCCTGAGCTGGTGCAAGAGGTTGAGAGATACCGTCTAGATATAGTCGGGCTCACCTCCACACCCAGCCTGGGCTCTGAAACTCAGTCCTTAGAGAGGGGTTGGACTCTCTACCACTGGAGTTGCTCAAGGTGAGAGGCGGCGGGCTGGTGTGGTCTTACTCGTGAGCCCCCAGCTCAGCCACCAAGTGTTGGAGTTCACCCCGGTGGACGAGAGGGTCATGTCCCTCCGCCTCCGGGTGGGGGACAGGTCTCTGACTGTGGTTTCAGCTTACGGGCCTGGAGTACCAGACCCTCTTGGTGTTTCTCGAAGGGGTTTTGGAAAGTACCCCAACGGGGGACTCCATTGTCCTCCTGGGTGACTTCAATGCCCAAGTGGGCAATGACAGTGGCACCTGGTGGGGCGTGATTGGTAGGAATGCCCCCCCTGATCTGAACCTGAGTGGTGTTTTGTTATTGGACTTGTGTACTAGTCATAGTTTGTCCATAACGAACACCATGTTCGAGCACAAGGGTGTCCATCAATACACCTGGCATCAGGACGCCCTAGGCAGGAGGTCAATGATCGACTTTGTAGTTGTTTCAGGCGACCTTCGGTCTTGTGTCTTGGACACTCGGGTAAAGAGGGGGGCAGAGCTGTCCACCGATCACTACCTGGTGGTGAGTTGGATTCGCCGGCGGGGAAGGAAGCCGAAACGACTTGGAAGACCCAAACGTACTGTGATGGTCTGCTGGGAACGTCTGACTGCTGCCATTTTTTGTATTGTAGTTTGGGGATGTGAGGGGCTGTAAGGTAGTGGGAGAGAACATAAACAAAGGGATCATGGGAAATAAGCTGAGGCTTACTTAGGCGCCAACAGCCCCCCCACACACACACACACACAACTGAGAGTTAAGTCTCTATTGAACTCCTGCCGCTCTGCAGAAACTAGGTCCTAAAAAAACACAGGTTTTTGTATTTTGGTTAAAAAAATGACATAATTATGAGTAAAGCCAACTGGGAACAATTTAATAATAGATCATAGTGGGACTTTAAGACACGTGTCATAAACTCCAATATATCCAAATAAAATAACAGTCATTAAAAAATGAAGAATACCAGAAATAAAATCTTTTCTGCTCTCGTCTTCATCAAATCCTCAGACAAATTTCTGATCTGATGCTCCTAATAGGAGTGTCTAGTCCTTGATAATCATTCAGCCTGTCCTGTTGTTGTAGGATAGGTGCAGTAACTTTCTATTTTTTTAGTTAATATTTTATCAGTTCTCATCTGTCTGAAGCACACACAATCATTTCAAGTTCTCTCTTTGGCTTCTGTTTTCTCTTTTCAAAATGAGATTTCTGAATGACTATAAAACAGACTGAAGCTGACAGGTGGTCCTCCAACTGTTCTTCCCAGGTTTTTATCACTTTTGTCCCAAACTGAATCCTTATTAAACCTTTTTGCTCCTCGTTTAAATGCTAAATACCCCGTGGTCAATCTTTCATTCATATGTTTTGCAACCGTCACAAAGAAAATGGCTTAAAGGTAACATAAGTCGTGTAACTAATTACAATCAGAAATACTTGTTGGAAGTAAGGGATTACTTTTCAACCAAAACAACAAGTAATCTGTAGTTATTACTCACACTAATCACCAACAATTTGTTTTCTTACGGTACAGGGACCTTCCTGAGACACGTCTACTGCTTCCATCAAGGCAGATGAAAGAGTTGAAGGAACAGATCGCCTTTTAGGCTGTGATGCCACTAAAGACTCTAAGGTTTCCTAAGACATCAATGTAAAAATTGTCTGTCAAAAAATGGCCATTCCAGATTTGAAAAGTCTTTTTACAACGTCCATCCGGTGTAGAATCATGGGGGATGCTGGACGCCATCCTTCCCTTCGCCATCTGTCCACTCACGGACACTCTCACCTGCTGCCTTCCCTCCCCACTGTTGTTCTGGGTATCCTTTCAAACACGTTCCAGCTCTGCTGTCTTTTCTACATAAGTGACGATTAAAGGACCCACTTCACAACCTAACACTGAAGCTCATTTAAAAGGGGTAGGTGGGTGGGGCTGGGGGGTGTCCTGGCAGACTTGTGGTTGTTTGTCGTCTACTCTGTCTGTCTCCACGGCTGTCGATCCTCTTCACCTTAGCTTCCATGAAATGACGATTTAATCGTATTTCGGGCGATAACTCGTAGCAGTGTTTTCAGCTTACCCTAGGGCGGTTCAGTCAATTAACGCACCTGCTCAGCGTCCTATTTAAGCCCAGGTGCGCAGGCGTTCATTCTCTTTCTTACCTTCAGCGCTCATTCTTCGCCCCACCCTCCTCCCCGGCTTCCACCTGTGGGCTCCGTAAGGGGGGGTTTTTGTTACCCGAAAGTTTTATGGAAATCTCTCATGGAATTGAACGGAGCCTTATGCCAAACCAAAAGATGTGAATGCCAACTAAAGTATGTGGAAAATGTCAAATAAATATTTCTTACTGCAAGAGTTGTCTGACTGAAATACCAGGTCAAGCTCATCCGGCCTCACTGATTTATCAAACGCTAAGAGGCGAAAGTCAAACAAGCTTAATGGTCGTCCTCTACCGCCCGTCAGGATGAAACTAAAAGGGTTTGCAGCACGATTCATCCATCAAAAGATCTTCAGGTGAGATCGGTTTATGAACTAATTTTGAACAAGCGTGTTTTAAACTCATTTTGCTGGTTCAGTGGGGTTTTTGTAGTTTGTTAGACTTTAGAAAAAGAAGAAAGATTCTAAATCTTCATAATGAAAGGTCCTCTGCTTTTGAAATTACGTGATTCAAATGGCTGAGTTCACCCTCCGAAGAAATCAAACGTTTTCTCCAAGTCTATAAAAAAACAGAGGAAGAAGAGTCTAGCAAAGGAGACCAGACAAGTGTGACCCCTTGTGGTGGAGTGTCCGCCCTGAGACCATAAAGTCGTGAGTTTAAATCCAGACAGACTCGTACCAAACACTCAAAATGGGACCCAGTGCCTACTTGCTTGACACTCAGCATTACGGGGTTGGATTCACATTGGGGGGGTTAGACCACCAAATGGTTCCTGAGAGCGACTGTATCTACACCTCGCCGCTCTCCCAAGGGATGGGTCAAATGAACAAATTTCACACAGGTGGCCACCAATGGGAATGTAACTGCCAGACCGGCTTGTAGGTCCAGAAGTCCACACGATGCTGACCAACATCCAGAACCTCGACAAACTCACATGCTGGATCTCATCCACTTCTGATTCTACAGTTTTCTACACCCCTCAGTGGACTCAGCCCTTCGCACAAGTCCACAGGTCCTGCTTTCCCAGTGGAAGACATGCAGAGCTTTCTCCTAGGAGGTGTCAAACAGTTTGTGGAAGTCTTGGTTCGGCTGATCAAAAGGGTCCAAAACCTCCAGAGTCCCAGAGGTCAGCAGAGACCTGGAGTCTCCCTGGAGCGCAAAAGATCTCAGCTGTCTGAGAGAAGCTTGCAGCTTGAAAACAGAAAAAAATCACCCAAAAAGAAAAACAATAGACTCTAAACCCCAGAAACATTCACCCACCTGTCTTCAAACACACGACCATCCCATAATAATCCACGGAGTTTCAGTTTTAGCTCTCCTGGAAGCTTTTCAGATTTGTAGTTGTTTTAAGGATTTTGACTGTTCTTCAGGACCAAATATAAGATCTTAACTCTTGTTTTAGATCAAATTTTAATATTATTGGGGCAAAAACAACAATAACGATCATTAAACATTTGGGACCTCTCATCCTCCTCAAGGACAGCAACTTGTTGAAATCCAGAACAACCAATTATTCAAATGACAACGAATCAATGACTGTAAAAAACAGTCTTCAGGCACAGCAATTTGAGGATTTTAAATGAAGCTAAAGGCTGCAAAGAGCTCCGCCCCCGTGGTGCTGAGGCCAACAGATAAAACATGCTACATAAGGGTTAAGACACACTGCGTTACACCACTGCATCCAGGGTTTTCATTGCTCTCTGTGATGGTTGGATGCAGCTGCTTGCCCACAGAGACCCACTCATGAAGCTCTCTGTGACTATCTTGAGCCAGTCTGAAGGTCTCATGGAGTTCTGAGGCCTGCAGCTTCCATCTGTGCATCATCAGCATCCTCAGACCGGCCTAACACCTCATGACCTCCAAACACTTCCACTCTGCAGTAAGTTGAAGAATACAAATCTGACAGTTATGAATAAAAGAGAAATGATTCTGTGTTCCAATTAATTTTCCAATTTATTTGTTTGGAGGATAAGCCCCTTGAGATGTGTCATCTCGTTTTCAAGGGGTCCTCAACATACAACAAAACAAGCAAATGCCGACAGATACAGTTGAGCAAACTTTAAATATGTCAAAACAAAGAAAAACGTAAAATTTACAAAACAACGAGCAGACACACACACATACCTACACACACACACAAACATCGACATTTAATGCACCTACTAGCAGTTAGTTTAAGGTAAGGAAACAAAAATAATAAATATAAAGCAGAAAAGAAATCAAATTAAATCAAAAACAGTTACAGGAGTGTTGGAGATGTACTAATCAAGCCTTTTTAAATGCAAAGAATGAGGTTAAAGAGCGAATGGATGGAGGAAGATTGTTCCAGTCAGAGGGTGCCTTGAAATTAAATGAATATTTTCCGATTTCTTTTTTAACTCTTGGAACAACAAAAAAGATTTGATCTGCATGACGTAAATTATAAGAAGACTGAAAAGGGATTAGATATTGTTTGAGATATTCTGGGTAGCTGAGGTTAATTCATTTGAAAATGTACAATAGCCAGTGAAGTTGACGTCGGGAGGAGAGGGGAAGCCAGGACAGCTGCTGAGAAATAAGACAGTGGTGAGTTCTAAACGGACAACGAAGAATAAACCTACACAAGCTATTATAAATAACATTCAGTGGTCGGAGGTTAGTGAGAGTAGTGTTTTGATAAATTATGTCACCATGATCTAGAGTCGGGATAATCAGATGTAAAATAATTTTCTTCCTGTTGTTGGAAGTCTATTCACCACTGAAAGTCTGCTGGATGGGATGCAGACTAGCTGACTGATATTTGCAAGTTTTGCCATTGAGAGACTCACCTCCTAAAGTTAATAAACAACCATTCAAGCAGAAATCAAACTGTTTCCAGCATGTGAACTAAAAAGTGAATAACAAAGGTGGCCGAGAGGTAAGAGTAGAGAAGACTTACTGAGGCTAATATCAGGTTTATCTAAGTGTTTTAGAGAACATTTAGGTCATTTTAAAAAGTTTGTTAATCAAATGGCTGGAGGGGTTTTAAAATTTTTAAATTGACACTCTTTGTGTCCTTGAGCAAGACACTAAACTCACAATGAACCTTTACA